>LNAC01000377.1:1518558-1583287 GCA_002007465.1 Ailurus styani | reverse complement strand
ATCCCAGGACCCTGAGATCATGACCTGAGCCAAAGGCAGAGGCTTAAACCCACTGAGCCACCCAGGTGCCCCAATAAATAAAATCTTAAAAAAAAAATACTTTGGTCCAAAAACTTTACAGCATTCACATTTGTTTCTTACTATTTTAATTTTTCAAATATTTTTCCTTGCTACAACACCAAACAGTTAGCTCCTTTACCTTTGAGAGGACAGGTACCCTGCCCCTAGATGACCCAGCAAACAGAAAAAAAAACAAGAATGAAAGCAGTGTTCCTGTCCTTGGGCATCCTGCCACTATCCTAGGCATGGGTTGCTTCCAGATGGAACTGAGATCTAACCCCATATCTCTAGTGATCAAATCTGGTTGTTTCTGAGGCTGCATTGTTGTTCTAATGACCAGGTAGATAAGCCTTGAATAACAGGGAAAAAATGTATTGAATGAGTGGCTCACCAGCCTACCTTTCTGCCAGCACCCTGGCTCCTGAAGATAATGATTGTTGTGTCACTGATGATGATTATGAGTCAGACACAGACAAGAAGATGATAGAGTCACTTCTACTGTGCACTTGGCTGCTTGGCTGTTTTCTTTGCACTTCAGCATTCCTACCTGATGTGTGGTACATTTTTATCATTCCACAGCAGTCTGCTGTGCACATGGCCCCTTAGTAGATTATTGACATCAGCTGTCCAGCTGTCAACCTTCTCGCATTGCCGTCTGCCTAATAGGGCAAGATGAAATCTCTGTTAAAAGCCGCCTTTCAGGGAGACAAGTGGGATAGCCACAGAGTTCCAGAGACTGTAGTCAAAGTGCAAGATCCCTGGGACCCCAATATGTAGGCCTTGAGGGATAAAGAAGACTTCAGGAAAGATGTTCTGGGCACTGGCTCCAGGACAGAAAGATGAGGGCCAGTTTCTTGGTGCTTCTATCCTGCTGTGTCATGTCTAGGAAGAGCTCTGGCCAAATAAATTTTCAAGGGGTTTGATCAACCTGCTGAAAACTCTGTGCAAATCTATTAAGGACCAGCGTAACCATTCTTTGTTTCAGATACATTTTTCTAATAATGTCAGCACTAATCTAGGACTTGTGACTGATAAGGCTGAGCTTCTGGTTAGTTGAGTCACAGTCTTTTCTTGATTTTATTCAGATCGTTTGAGTGCACCTAGTTTGTATCATGTGTGTATACATATGGGCACCCTTTCAAAACAGTGTATTAGGTCTCCTGTATGGGGCCTACCTGGCCCCGGAGAATGCTATAAAGAACAGTTCTCAATTGAAGTCCTTCTAGTCCCAGAGATTTAGGACCAGACAGCTGGACATGTGACAGCTCTGTTTGTTTCCCTTCCTCTTCCCTGTCTCTGTGAATTCTGAACTGTTTTCAACAAGGCTTGCTTCCCTCAGAATCCAGCTTAGCATGCTGGAGAAGCCTGAGGCCGCTCTTATAGCAGGAAGCTGTCCTAGATTTGGGCAGTAACCAGTAGAACTTGATACTGACGCCAGAGTGTAAAAATAAACACCTCCTACAGTGCTGTCTTAATCCATTGGCATCAGAGTTGCTATTATTAACCCATAGGCTTCATAGGCAGCTGTGATGGGCAGACAACAGCCTGGACGGACCTATCCTGCCAGCTTGGGATCAGACTGTTTCTTTCTTACATCTACTGGGATCTGATCTGGGGCCCCTGGAGAAGCACCATCAGTCTGGGAGCATGCCCCACAACAGGTAATACTAGAGATGGATCAGTATCGTTGCTTTAGGAGAGTCTTAGGTTCCCAGCTCCAGCCTGCCAGTCTAGAGTATAATCGGCACGGGCTGGCTGATTCATTCCTAGTGCAGGGGAGGGAATAAAGAAATATGACTCTTTCCATTTCTTTTGGATCTTTTTAAGAGGTTTTGCCTACCAGTTCCCTGGACATGGAGGCTTTAGGTTTTCTGGGAAATAGGGAAAGAAGAGAGGAAAGGATTCCAATGATCACCTGCCAAAAATATAATAATAATGGTGACTGTGATTGAGTGCTTATCTTGTGTGAGACACTTTACATGCAGTATCTTATTTAATTCTACCTCAAGCCTTTGAAGGAAGACATGACAGTTTTACAAATGAGGAAGCTGAAGTTTGGTGAAGTTGAGTAACTTCCCAAAGTACATAGCTAGCAAGTAGTGTGTTGCACTTGAATCCAGACCTATTAACACCAAAATCCATGCTCTGAATCATTAGAGAACCTAAGTTCCTGACTAGTCAGGATTCAGGCCAGACTGTGGCCACCTGCTTTTAAAATATAAGTATACATCATTTACTCTCCTTTTAGTCTTTTTTTTAAAGATTTTATTTATTTACTTGACAGAGAGAGAGAGATTACAAGTAGGCAGAGAGGCAGGCAAAGAGGAGGAAGCAGGCTCCCTGCTGAGCAGGGAGCCAGATGCGGCGCTCTATGCGGGGCTCAATCCCAAGACCCTGAGATCGTGACCTGAGCCAAAGGCAGAGGCTTTAACCCACTGAGCCACCCAGGCGCCCCTCCTTTTAGTCTTATAACTAAAGCAAATGTAGTATCTGATACGCAGAAATGGTCTTTGCTGCCACCTGCTCATCAGGCAGTCCCTGTGCTCTCACCAAGCATGGGGAGCTGGACTCAGAGACTATTTTCTAAAGTCTGTCAGAAGATAAGACGCCTCTGGGAAAAGGCTTTGACTCTGGCAGAGAATTCTCAGGGACTAGGACCCCTCTGCTAAGAAAAAGTCCAGACTGGAACCTAGTTTCTAAAGGAGGAAGACTTCTACCGGTCATGCTGAGGGAGGAGTGTGCTTGGATGGTAATATTTCCTTGAAGGGCAGATAGACTTCTTTTTCTTCTTTCTCTTATCTCCCCCACCCTGTCTCCACAGCTGGCTTGTGTAATTCAATCTAGATTCTTCTCATAGTCCACCGTGCACTTGTGACCTTTTATTTACAGCTTTTGAAGGACTGATTGAATAGCAGCTTACCAGCCCAAGTGCCTCAGTCCACTGGCTTGGGGGAGGGGAAGCAGAGAGCACTCTGGCCTTGCTTCCTGGAGCCTAGGAGCCAAAAGGAACAGCCAAAGAAAAAACAAGGGATTGACCACATTGGCCCTTTTTTGTCCCAGCTAACTTGCTCCTGCAAATACACACTTGAGAGCTTTCCTCCTAGCAGAGCACCCCAACCTGGGCCTTTGACTCTCCATCTCTGGCACACTGGGTCTGGTTTTGGTGGTTTGCTCCTCCCTTGTGGCTCACCTACACCCAGCATTGGAAGGCTTAATTTCTCCATCTTCATCTTCATTCCCTCAGTTGAAGAACTTGTTCTGTCAAGGTAGGAACTAAATCTTCCCTAATTCTCTGTAGTCTTCTTCTCTCTCCCTAACCTACATCTTCAAAAGGGAAAAGTAGGATTTATACCAAATTCTCAATCTCTAGAGACTTCTAACTGTAACAATGAGAAACCAGGCACCTTTCTGGAGGTATAGGTGTGTGTGTGTGTGTGTGTGTGTGTGTGTGTGTGTGTGTGTGTGTGTCTGTGTGTGTCTGTGTGTCTGTGTGTCTGTGTGTTTTTGTTGAAAGGCAGAGGGTGAGCGGAAGGACATTAGTTAAGCACCCTGCATAAGAACCTTTACTTGGGCCTCAAGTTTTAATTTGGCTTAGTTTGTAATTAGATCTGAAAGGGACCTTAGAAGGTCATATGATTCAGCCTTCTGCCTCTAAACAGGTGCTATGAGTTGAACTAAGGAATGAATCAAATAATTGACCTACTGGAGAAAGTTATACACTTGCTGACTGGATGAGTAGAAGAGAAGGATTTTTTTCTTCTAGGTATAACCTCTGTTGAGTAAGAGGGACCCTGGGACAAAGCTAGGTTTATTATTACCAGATTTTAATGGAATAAAGGAAAGCAACTCTTTACAGCTCAGTGAGGGTCAGTGGCTTTTAGTTTATTCTTTTCCTGACTATAATTTCCAGTGCTGCAGTCTCCATTCATTGAATTGGGGCCTTGAGAGCTTCAGACACAGCTGAACCTGAGAGGTAAAGGGGCTTTGGGCCTACTGGAGGTTCCATCCCTGGATGTTCTGCCAGTGATTTTGATTACACTAAAGGTGCCTGCATATTTCCAGCCCATAAGGAAGGAGATAGACTTGGGGAAAAGAAGATCTCCCCATACCAGGTGGTCCTAGGAAAGAGCCTGTTCTACTTCAGAGCCAGGCCTTTTCTATAGTGTTTGTATTCGACTTCAGGGAGTGCTTGAGCTGAACCTTTCTGTAACATAATTTGAGAAGCTGAAAGCAAAACAAGCCCTGTGCTTCGAAAGAGGATTCTATATTAGGGAGTCCTAATAAGGAAGCAACTGGGTGTGTCTGGGACAACCCTGCAGGCCTCTTCCAGCACACTCCCAGCATGTTGGCTGGCCTCATTTGGAGTCCAAAATAACATAATATCAGTTCAGAACAGTGGCCTCCTCAGCTAGGAGCAGCTACATGTAACCAGGAAGACAGACAGATAAGCTCTGGGCATTGGCTGCTATTTCATTTGTGGAATCAGATTGCTGGTGCCTTAGCCAGGTGCTCTCAGGCCTCCAACAGCCTGTTTGTTCTTTCCTTGTAACTCACTGCAGACACCCACAGGAATCACTATCACCACCAATTCTTAAATCTCTGAATTCTTTTGGCGTGTCTCATACATTTCAAAGAGAAGTCCTTATCTTGCAGCAAATTCAGAGTCTCCATCAAATCTCAAAGCCTATAAAGACCTAGAAACTTGGCAGGTATGGAGGGTAGTTATATAAAACTGATTTTCCTGAATTAATGCAGAAGTTCCTTTCTGTACTCAGAAGTAAGTCTGCTATTAATGCAGCTAATCGACATTACTTTCCAGGCCTATTTGATTTGGGAGTCATGAAGAAAGAGAAGAGATTTCTATTAATCATTTGTTTCACATTCCATTTCCCTGACCCAACAGAGCATGTTGGTCAGTCTTGCCTGTGCCTAGACATTTTCAGAATTTCTCCCTCTAAGCCCTAGGGTGCCCTGGAAGTGCCTTTGGGGACCCTCACAGTGGAGAGAGATTTGGAGTGTATAGAGCTTTAGGCCTCCCCTGCTTCAACCAGAGTGGCTCTGTTTTATGTATGAGGGCTGAAAAACTTTGAAACCACTGTTCAAACCCCTGTCTCACATCCTGGAATGTCTTTCTTGCTGCTTTAACCCTCTGGAGAGGCATGTTGGTAATGATTTTAACAAAATTATGAGACCCTCAAGTTGGGCTCTTAACCCCTGAGTATCCAGCACTGTGCTTTACACACAGTAGGATGCTTGTGGTTTGATTGCTTGCTTACTTGCTTGACCAGCTCCTGAGATGATATTAATTAATGGCCTTTGGATGCTTCTAGATCAGGGAGAAGTATACTGTAGTCATCCAGAGTTTTACTTTCTGTGGTTTCGGTTAACCCATGCAAGTTCAGCCATCGTCCTTCTGGAAGCAAATGATCCTCCTTCCTCCTGACATTTGTCAGAGGGTCAGAAGCCTACCTAGCACTCCATCACAGTGCCTGTGTCTTTTCACTTCATCTTAACACAGAGGCATTTTGCCATCTTACATCAATATAAGAAGGGTAAGTGCAGTACAGTAAGATATATTGAGAGAGACCTTATTCAGATAACTTTTATTATAGTATATTATTAAAATTGTTCTATTTTATTATTAGTTATTGTTGTTAATCTCTTGCTATGCCTAATTTATAAATTAAACTACCACAGGTATGTATGTATAGGAAAAAAGCATGGTATATGTAGAGTGCTGTCTGTGGTTTCAGGCATTCACTAGGGGTTTAGAACATATCCCCTGCAGATAGAGGTGGACTACTGTATAGTATGTCATTAGTTTATTTGATATGTTATGATTTGACCACTTATGACCTTTCCTACTGGAATCAGTCATGCAGTTTGTGGTGAAAACATGGCCAAAGGTGTTACCTAATATAAGGTTGTTGCTTGTGTAGAGGATATCTGACTAGGTCAGAAGCAAAAGTACTTCCTGATGATTTCCAAAGAAGAGTATCCTGAGGTAGGCAGAATAATTATTGGGAAAGACTTGGGGCAGAGGTCTACTGAGATCACATAGTCCTTTTTTTTTAAATACTGCTTGCTTTCACTAAATTACCTGCCTAGATAGTTTCCAAAACTATTCAGTGTCTTGACTGTGGAAAATGCAGATCTTTTTCTTCACTGAGCTGCACTTAAAACAACATCCAAGCTGCTTCTCTGCAGCCTCTGGTATACATCTAAATATCTTTTTTTGGGGGGGGGTGGCTTTATTTTGTTTTTAATTAACATATGTTTTATGAAAGTTATATATACATTTAGTTTAAAAAAACAGATAATAGAGAAAGGACATTTAGTGGGAAGACTGGCAAAATCCAAATAGTTTGCAAGTTAAGTTAATAGTAATGTGTTCAGTGTTAATTTCTTTGTTTTTTTGTTTTGTTTTGTTTGTTTTTTTAAAGATTTTATTTATTCATTTTTTTTGACAGAGAGAGAGAGAGAGATTACAAGTAGGCAGAGAGGCAGCAGAGAGAGAGGAGGAAGCAGGCTCCCCACTGAGCTGGGAGCCCAATGTGGGCCTTGATCCCAAGACCCTGAGATCATGACCCGAGCTGAAGGTAGAGGCTTTAACCCACTGAGCCACCCAGGTGCCCAATTTCTTTGTTTTAATAAATGTATGAGGATTATGTAAAGTGGTAACAGAGAACCGGTTGAAGGACATACAGGAACTCTCTGAACAATCTTAGATACTTCAAAAGTTATTTCAAAATAGTGAATCTTGGGGCACCTGGGTGGCTCAGTCAGTTAAGCATCTGATTCTTCATTATGGCTCAGGTCTTGATCTCAGGGTTGTGAGTTCAAGCCCCACATTGGGCTCCACGCTGGGCCTGGAGCCTATTTAAAACAATAAAAATAGGGGCTATTATAGGGACTAGGGTGACTCAGTTGGTTAAGCAGCTGCCTTCAGCTTGGGTCATGATCCCAGCATCCTGGGATCAAGTCCCACATCCGGCTCCTTGCTCGGCAGGGAGCCTGCTTCTCCCTCTGCCTCTGTCTGACACTCTGCCTGCTTGTGCTCTCACTCTCTCTGATAAATAAATAAAATCTTTTTTTTAAAAATAAATAAATAAAAATAAAATAAAAGTTTTCTAAAATTAAAAATTATTCCAAAATAGTTAATTTTAAAGAGTTTATGCAGAGCAATAAAGGTCTTCAAAATGAAAAAAAGCCAAATAATTCCAGATATGAGACAATCTGATCATCAAAATCAATACCAACAATAGGTTACAACCCATTCAATTAAAAAAGAAAAAAGCCCAAGATCCTATACTGATACCAAAGGAAGGGAGAGAGGGAAAGGAAAGAAGGAAGGGAGGGAAGAGGGAATGAGGAAAGAAAGAAAGCTAATAAATGTAGAAAGAGTAATAGCTGATTCAAGCAAAAATCATGTATGAGGATGTTAGCAGTTTAAAAAAAGTTTTTTTTAAAGACTTTATTTATTGAGAGAGAGACAGAAAGAAGGAGCTGGGAGGGGAGTGTGCCGAGGAAGAGGGAGATGCAGGCTTCCTGCTAATAAGCAGGGAGCCAGACACAGGACTGATCCCAGGACCCTGAGATCATGACCTAACCCGAAGGCAGATGCCTAACTGAGCCACCCAGGTGCCCCATATGCTAGCATTTTTAAAGAGCAATAGCAATGCTTTACATTTCTATAAAACACTTAAAGTTTATAGAGCACTTTCACACATTGTTTTGAGTAGGCCACTGTTCACATCTATAGTTGGGGGTATAATGTATCTCCTTTAAGCCTTCACATTCTTTTTTTCACCTCGAGACCACCCCCGCCCATAGAACAGCCTGGACCAGGAATAGGAATGCTTAGTAGCCAGTGGTTATATTCATTTACGTTTTATTTTTACCACCCATAGATCTCTCTGATAATCTCTTGCTATTTGATTATCTTTGAGATTTTATCCTTTATTTAAAACATTTCACACATAGACTCATAGCTTGTATTCTCTATCTGACATTTTTAATACCTGAAGTGCTTGCAGTTTAAATCTGTTATTTGTTGTTTTCTCTGTTATTCATTCATGGTGTCTTGCTTCCATTTGTATTTGTGATCTTTGATATAAATTTTTGTTTGCTCTTTAATTTTGATAATCCTATCTACTTAGGGTGGGGTACTTTCCTCCAGTGAAAATTTGTATCTGCTTCTCCCCAACAGTTGGGGGGAGGGGAACCACCATCCCTCGATCCCTTGAATGTACTTCAAGGGTCTCAATGTGGAAGTCTCAGGTTTGACACCCCCCCCCCTTTATTGGTCCAGAGTTTGTCATTCTGAACACAATTAGAATGTTTGGGAATTGGCCCACAAGAAACCCTGGCCCTCCACCTTGTTTACTCCACAGCTCATGATTTTTTCCCCTTTTTGGGGTGGGGGTAGTGGGAGGAGCCTTAGAGATTTTTCTTATTTACTGTGAGCCCTGAAATGCTTTCTTTTTTTTTTTAAAGATTTTATTTATTCATTTGACACAGAGAGATTACAAGTAGGCAGAGAGGCAGGCAGAGAGAGAGGAGGAAGCAGGCTCCCCGCTGAGCAGAGAGCCCGACGCGGGCCTCAATCCCAGGACCCTGGGATCATGACCTGAGCCGAAGGCAGCGGCTTTAACCCACTGAGCCACCCAGGCGCCCACTGAAATGCTTTCAAAGTTATATGTTCTACAGGATCTAGTTTTTTTGCAGTAGAAAGAACTCCCTTGATATCTTGTTCATCATATTCAGGAAGAAGAAGTCTCTTTTTATATTTTGATATCCTACATTTTTTATTAGCTTTTAAGCCTTTTTTATACAGCCTTCATAAATATCCAATCCTATTTGGATATTTAGGATATTTTTAATTTTTTGCTGTTGTAAGTAATACTGCAGTGAACATCATTGTAGAAATGTAACATAAATCGGGAGTTGAGGGTATTGAGAAAAAGTGTAACTGTTATGTGGGCAAGGGTTGCAAACTCAAATGCTTTATAGGATCCTGGAAAATAATGTAAATGAATAAAGTGAACCAGTGAAGGTGCAAAAGACCATAAGGAGTGGTGGAAACATGTCAACCTGAAGGGCACATGCCTGTCTTATGAAGGCAGCCACTCCTCAACTCCAGCCAGTTGTTACCATCTAGAAATGAGAGCCCACTAAGGTCAGTTCTGATTCTTCAAGCAAGACAAACTGGAAATCCAGATGATGATGATGATGATGATGATGATGATGATGATGATGATTTTTAAATTTTTAAAATTTTTTTAGAAATTTACAAAATGTTTATGGTGGCATTTTGATTGCAAGCCACATAAAACTTGTTGACACACAAGATGTGACTTGGCAATGTATGTTCTGGGATCATGACTGAGAATAAACGGTAGAAAAGTGCTGACTGAAGACATAGCTGCTTAGTCATCCTTCCATCCTCAGTATGAAAATGGAGAGAAATGAGGGGTTTAGAGTTTAAGATCTTGGCATTGAAGGTTTTTTTGTTTTGTTTTGTTTTGTTACTAAGGCTCAACCTTTTGGTTTTCAATCTGTCTTCCTCCCTTACCTCCCCTCCCATCCCTTCCCCTCCCCTCCTCTCAAGGTGGGGGTGGGCAGGGAGGGGCAAGGGAAGTAGGAAGAGAGCATTCCAGATATCTTCCCAGTGGAGTGAGCCAAAACTCAGAATTCTGAATAAATTTGGCATATGAGAGAACATGGTTGGATAAGTAGGAAGGAACTTTGACTGTCACATTAAGGAATTTGGATTATCCTGTAGGCAGTAGGGAGCCATTAAAGACTTCTTAGTGATAAGATGACATATTGAAGGGACTGCTTTGAGGAGGTTAATCTTGTGTCATCATTTAGAAGAGCTGGGAGGAAAGAGCCAGAATGAAAGGCATAAAACTAGTAGAAAGACTATATAATAACTTCACAGGAAAGGTAAGTGCAGATCTGAATTAGAACAATAAGAGTAGGGGTGGGAACAATTATGAGTGGTTAAGAACACTGACTTTGGAATCATACAGATCTGTATATGAATCCCTGATAAGATATTTACTTTGTTATCTTAGGAAGATGATTTAACATCCCTGAGCCTCATTTCTCATTCACAAAATAGAAATAATAATACTTAGCTTAGACAGTGGTTATATAGATTAAATGAGATGATGTAAATAAGTGCTTAGCTTAATAGTTGGAATATAGTAAAAGTACAATTAATTATTAGCCCATGCCTAAAACACTGGAAAAAATACTCAGCATGACTTGGTGATTGTCTGAATATAAAAAGAGAATTCAGATGACTCTTGGCGTTTTCAAGCTTGTGTTACTGATAGTTCAGAGAAAGCGGATTTAAAATAGAAAAATCAGTTTGACTTTAGATATGTGGAATTTGAGGTAATGATAAAAAATGTATAGTAGGCTATTAGAGATTTGATTCTGGAAATTCTGGAAGAGTGTAAGATTTGGAAATCAGCAGCATAATGGGAAGGGCCAAACACTTCTCAAGTTGGAAAGACTTCACCTCTGAGCCTTGCTGTAAATCAACGTTTTTTTCATTGCTATTTTTAAAATCTTATAATTTGAATATCATTGACTATAAATTTACATTTAAATGTGACAAGTATTGTTATTTTATTTTATTTTATTTTTATTTATTTTATTTATTTGACAGAGAGAGAGACAGCGAGAAAGGGAACATAAGAAGCAGGAGAGGGAGAGGAAGAAGCAGACTCCCCGTGGCACAGGGAGCCCTATGCAGGGCTCAATCCCAGGACTCTGGGATCAGGACCTGAGCCAAAGGCAGACACTTAAAGACTGAGCCACCCAGGCGCCCCAATGTTTTTCTATTTTTTTAATTTAAATTCAGTTAATTAACATATAATGTATTATTGGTTTCAGAGGTAGAGGTCAGTGATTCATCAGTCTTATAATACCCAGTGTTCGTTACATCATGTGCTCTCCTTAATGTCCATCATCTAGTTACTCCACTCCCCACCAGCAATCCTCAGTTTATTTCCTATGATGAAGAGTCTCTCTCTTTCTCTTTTTCGTTTTTTAAGATTTTATTTATTTGACAGAGACACAGCCAGAGAGGGAACACAAGCAGGGAAAGTGGGAGAGGGAGAAGCAGGCTCTCTCCCAAGCAGGGAGCTGGATGTGGGGCTCAATCCCAGGACCCTGGGATCATGACCAGAGCTGAAGGCAAACACCCAATGACTGAGCCACCCAGGCACCCCAGATTAAGAGTCTCTTAATGGTTTGTCTCCCTCTCTGATTTCATCTTGTTTATTTTTTCCTCTCTTCCCCTATGGTCTTCTGTTTTGTTTCTTAAATTTCACGTGTGAGTGAGATAGTATGATAATTGTCTTTCTCTGATTGACTTATCTTGCTTAGCATAATACCCTCTAGTTCCATCCAGATTGTTGCAGATGGCAAGATTTCATAATTTTTTTGATGGCTGAGTTGTATTCCATTGTATATATATACCACATCTTTATCCATTCATCTGTTGATGAGCATCTAGGCTCTTTCCATATTTTGGCTATTGTAGACATAGCTGCTATAAACATTGGGGTGCAGGTGCCCCTTTGGATCACTACATTTGTATCTATGGGGTAAATACCCAGTAGTGCAACTGCTGGGTTGTAGGGTAGCTCTATTTTCAACTTTTTGAGGAACCTCCATACAATTTTCCAGAGTGGCTGCACCAGCTTGTATTCTCACCAATAGAGTAAGACGGTTCCCCCTTCTCTGCATCCTTGTCAACATCTGTCGTTTCCTGACTGGTTAATTTTAGCCATTCTGACTGCTGTGAGGTTGTATCTCATTGTGGTTTTGAGTTGTATTTCCCTGATGCCAACTGATGTTGAGCATTTTTTCATGGGTCTCTTGGCCATTTGTATGTCTTCTTTGGAGAAATGTCTGTTCATGTATTCTGCCCATTTCTTGATTCAGTTATTCTTTGAGTGTTGAGTTTGATACGTTCTTTATAGATTTTGGATGCTAGCCCTTTATCTGATATGTCTTTTGCCAGTATCTTCTCCCATTCTGTCACTTGTCTTTTGGTTTTGTTGACTGTTTCCTTTGCTGGGCAAAAGCTTTTTATCTTGATGAAATCCTAATAGTTCATTTTGCCTTTGTTTCCCTTGCCTTTGGAGACATGCCTAGCAAGAAGTTGCTGTTGCTGCCTGTATTCTCCTCTAGGATTTTGATGGATTCCTGTCTCACACTTAGGTCTGTCATCCATTTTGAGTCTGTTTTTGTGTATGGTGTAAGGAAATTCATTCTTCTGCATGTGGCTATCCAACATTCCCAATACCATTTGTTGAAGAGACTGTCTTTTTTTCATTAGATATTCTTTCCTTATTTGTCGAAGATTAGTTGACCATAGAGTTGAGGGTCCATTTCTGGGTTCTTTATTCTCTTCCATTGATCTGTGTATGTATTTTTGTGCCAGTACCCTACTGTCTTGATGATTACAGCTTTGTAATAGACCTTGAAGTCTGGAATTGTGATGCCTCCCGCTTTAGTTTTCTTTTTAATGTTCCTTTGGTTACTTGGGGCCCTTTCTGGTTCCCCACTGAGGGTGATATTTGGTGTGGGTCTTTCATATATGGCTTTTATGATGTTGAGGTATGTTCCCTCTATTCCTGCACCATGGAGAGTTTTTATCAAGAAAAACTGTCCTGTATGCCATATTTTGTCAAATGCCTTTTCTGCATCTATTGAAAGGATTATATGGTTCTTGTCCTTTGTTGTCCTTTCTTTTATTAATGTGGTATATCACATGGATTGATTGATTTGCAAATGTTGAACCACCCCTGCAACCCAGGAATAAATCCCACTGGGTCATGGTGCATAATCCTTTTGATGTACTGTTGGATCCTATTAGCTAGTATCTTGGTAAGAATTTTTTGCATCCATGTTTATCAGGGATATTGGTCTTAATTCTCCTTTCTAGTGGAGTCTTTGTCTGGTTTTGGGATCTGGATAATGCTGGCCTCATAGGATAAATTTGGAAGTTTTCTTTCCATTTCTATTTTCTGGAACAGTTTCAGAAGAATAGGTGTTAATAATTCTTCACATGTTTGGTAGAATTCCCCTGGGAAGCCATCTGACCCTGGACTCTTGTTTGTTGGGATATTTTTGATTACTGGTTCAGTTTCTTTGCTAGTTATGGGTCTGTTCAGCTTTTTACTTCCTCTTGTTTCAGTTTTGGTAGTTTATATGTCTCTAGAAATGCATCCATTTCTTCCAGATTGTCTAATTTGTTGGTATATAGTTGGTCATAGTATGATCTTTTTTTTTTTAAGATTTTATTTATTTATTTAACAGAGAGAGAGATCACAAGTAGGCAGAGAGGTAGGCAGAGAGAGAGAGGGAAGCAGGCTCTTCGCAGAGCAGAGAGCCTGATGTGGGGCTCAATCCCAGGACCTGGGATCATGACCTAAGCTGAAGGCAGAGGCTTAACCCACTGAGCCACCCAGGTGCCCCAGTCATAGTATGCTCTTATAATTGTTTGTTTTTCTTCAGTGTTGGTTGTGATCTCTCCTCTTTCATTTTTTTCTTTTTGATAAGTCTGGCCAGAGGTTTATCAATCTTATTTATTCTTTCAAGGAACCGGCTCCTAGTTTTGTTGATCTGTTCTACTGTTCTTTTGGTTTCTCTTTCATTGATTTCTGCTCTAATCTTTATTATTTCTCTTCTGCTGGGTTTAGGCTTTATTTACTATTCTTTCTCCAGCTCCTTTAGGTATAAAGTTAGGTTGTGTACTTGAGACCTTTCTTGTTTCTTGAAAAGGGCTTGTATTGCTATATACTTCCATCTTAGGACTGTCTTTGCTGCATTCCAAAGGTTTTGAACAGTTGTATTTTCATTTTCATTTGTTTCCATGAATTTTTTAAATTCTTCTTTAATTTCCTGGTTCACCTGTTCGTTCTTTAGTAGGATGCTCTTTAACATCCAGGTATTTGAGACCTTCAAATTGATTGAGTTCCGATTTCAAAGTACTATGGTCTGAAAATGTGCAGGGAATAATCCCAATCTTTTGGTACTGGTTGAGACCTGATTTGTGACCCAGTATGTGATCTATTCTGGAGAATGTTTCATGTGCACTTGAAAAGAATGTGTATTCTGTTGCTTTAGAATGGAATACTCTGAATATATCTCTGAAGTCCATCTGGCCCAGTTGTCATTCAAAGCCCTTGTTTCCTTGTTGATCTGCTTAGATGATCTGTCCATTGCAGTGAGTGTGGTGTTAAAAGTCCTCTACTATTATTGTATTATCGATGTGTTTTTTATTTAAAAATGAAGAAAGAATGATGTAAGAAGTGGTACTAGGAGGATCGGTGTTAGGGGTGCCTGGGCTCAATTGGTTAAATGACTGCCTTCGGCTTGGGTCATGATCTCGGGGTTCTGGGATCGAGTCCCACATTGGGCTCCCTGCTCAGTGGGGAGCCTGCTTCTCCTTCTTCCACTCTCCCTGCTTGTGCTCTCCCTCTCTCTCTCTCTCTGACAAATAAATTAATAAAATCTTTAAAAAAAAAAAAAGGAAGATTGGTGTTATAGAAGCCAAAGGGGAAGAGGGTTTCAATAGGAGAAGATGGCTAAGTATCAGAAAATTTAAATAATATAAGTTCAAAATTAAACTAGTTCAGATAGTCCAAGTATTATAAGAAGACAGACTTCTGGTGGTTAAGAAATGGTTAAGGAGAAAGTAAAGTTAATATAGTCTATTTTTTAAGGACTTTTGTGTTTCAAAAAAAAAGAGAGAGAGAGAATTGTCTGAGGTCCTTGGGTTGACATGCCAGCAATACCAGAAATGCCTCTGCTTTCTGCACACCTGAAATTCCACCATCCCCACCCAGTTACGGAGCCTTCAAAGACTTCTGTCTCTGTGGAGCTGAGCAACACTGTTCACTGGGCTGCTGCTTTTTGTTTTTAATAGTTTTATTGAGAAGTAATGGATGTACCATGTTTCATCATTTAAAGTATACAATTTAGTTGTTTTTAGCATATTCACAGAGTTGAACAACCATCACCATAATCTAATTTTAGAACATTTACATCATCTCACAAAGAAATCCCATACCTATTAATAATCAGTGTCTATTTTCCCCTTCCCCAAATCCCTGGCAACCACTAACCTACTTTTTGTCTCCATAGATTTGCCTAATCCGGACATTTCATATAAATGCAGTCAAACCATATGTGACCTTTTGTATTTGGCTTCTTTCATTTAGCATAATGTTTTCAAGGTTCATCTGTGTTGTAATGTGTTTCAGTACTTCATTCCTTTTTTTGTTGAATAATACTCCATTTTATGAACATACCACATTTTATTTATCCATTCACCTATTGAAAGACACTAGGGTTGTTCCCACTTTTTGGCTATCGTGAATAATGCTGTGAACATTCATATACAAACTTTTGTGTGAACATATGTTTTCATTTCTTTTGGGTATATATCTAGGAGTAGAATTTCTGGGTTATATGGTAACTCTATATTTAACATTTTAAGGAACTTCCAGACTGGTTTCCAAAGTGATTACGCCATTTTACAATCCTCCCAGCGATGTATGAAGTTTCTGATTTCTCTACATCAGCAACACTTGTTACTGTCTGTCTTTTAGATTTTAGCCATTCTAGTAGGGTGAAGTGGTATCTCATTTTAGTTTTGGCTTGCACTTCCCTAATAACAGATGATGTTGGAATTCTTTTAATGTGTTTATTGACCATTTTTATGTCTTCTTTGAAGAAATATCTATTCAAATCCTTTGCCCATTTTTTAATTGCGTTATATGTCTTTTTATTATTTAATTGTAAGAGTTCTTTATACATTCTGGATAGAAATCCCTTACCAGAAATATGATTTGCAAGTATTTTTCTTTTATCCCGTGGGTTTTTTCACTATCTTGATTGTGTCCTTTGAAGCACAAAAGCTTTAAATTCTCACAAAACCACTTTATCTATGTTTTCTTTTGTCACTTGTACTTTTGGTATTATGTCTAAGAATATATTGTGTCACTCAAGATTATGAAGAGTTATTCCCTTTTTTTAAGCTTTCTTTTTAAAAAAAAAAAGATTTTATTTATTTATTTGACACAGAGAGATCACAAGTAGGCAGAGAGGCAGGCAGAGGGAGAGGGGGAAGCAGGTGCCCCGCTGAGCAGAGAGCCCGATGTGGGGCTCGATCCCAGGACCCTGAGATCATGACCTGAGCCAAAGGCAAAGGCTTAAATCACTGAGCCACCCAGGCACCCCTAAGCTTTCTTTTTATAGACCTCTTTCCCCCCCACATGAATAGCAGGGTCTTCTAAGCCTTTTTTTTTTTTAAGATTTTATTTATTTATTTGACACAGAGAGAGAGAGATCACAAGTAGGCAGAGAATCAGGCAGAGAGAGAGGAGGAAGCAGGCTCCCTGCCGAGCAGAGAGCCCGATGCGGGCCTCGATCCCAGGACCCTGAGATCATGACCTGAGCCGAAAGCAGAGGCTTTAACCCACTGAGCCACCCAGGCGCCCTCTTCTAAGCCTTTTGAGTCAGATGCCTACCACTCACTCTCATTTACACTCAAGGTACATTTCTTTTTATACTACTCTTGTTCAACAAGACTTTGACTAACCACCTATATCTGCCAACCACTGTGCTAAGTTTGTGGGAAACACAGAATAAAAATGAGTATTACTCACTGGGTATTGGGCAAAGATGAATTTAACTTGGACTTTGCAGTTAAAAGAGACATTAAAGTAGTATGAAAAAACATTAAACATATCAGAGGGCAAATGATTTATTTAATAAAACTGTTCATGACTGATACTACTTTTTGATGAAGTTTACATCAGTATACAATGAAACGAGAAAAATAATGACAATATGCTTTCTCTTATGCAATGATTGTAGTTGATGTAAAGCTTTATTTTATTTTTTTTAATGATGCTATTTGGCAGTGTAAGAAATTGGCAATTCCATATCGATCTACTGGTTTTTGTGGGATTCTTTTGTTATCTGTAAAACCAACAACCTGCAGCCACAGGTCCAGAGAGATCATTTCTGGCTCAGGGGTGATCAGTGAAGACTTGATGAAGGAGTTGATCTGAGCCTTGTAGATTTTGGATAATCCTGAATAGAGCCAAAAGTAACAGGTAGGAGAATGCGAGTAAGGGCGGCAGAGTGGAAATGAGATTATGAAACAGGTTTGAAGGACTACATGATGGGCTGTGAGAAGTAAGTTTGTGTAGAGAGAGAGTAGATAGATAGCCAAGATGGAGGACCTTGAAAGCCAAAATGAGTTTGAACTTGATTCTCTGGGTAATGGGAAACCATTAAAAGGGATAAGAGGAGTGACATATTGAAGAAATATGGCAGTAGTGGAAGGTAAATTGCAGGTGAGAATACTAATTAGGAGCCAATTGAAGTTTATAATGTGACAATATTTGTTTTTTGTTGCTCTCCAGAAAATAATTTGATCTTTTATCAAAAGCGCTATAGATGTTTAGCAGTAGTGGGTAAAAAGTAGGTGATGATGTGGTGAAATAAGCCAAGCACTGAAAATTTGAAAGTTGCCACCTTACAGGCAGCTAGAAACATTTCCTAAGTAGTGGCTCTCCAGTGCATGATGCATGGCTTAGGCTCACAGAAATTTCAGGGAACAAGACCCTGTGCCTAGAAATCCTACAGTAAGAAGCTAGAAGTCCAAGCACTTGGTCATGGAGAATGACTTTGTTCTAACCTAAAGCTGCTTATCCAACCCGCTTTGAGGTCTCTGTCAGGGGAGAGGGAAGTACAGCTAAACCTCAGAGATACTGCAGGTTCTGTTCCAGATCTCTGCAATAAAATGAATGTTGCAAAAAAAGCAAGTCAAATGAATATTTTGGTTTCCCAGTACACATAAAAGTTATGTTTATACTATACTATAGTCTGTTAAGTGTACAATAGCCTTGTGTCTTTAAGAGTGTACATACCTTAATTAAAAAATACTTTATTGCTAAAAATGCCAGCCATCATCTGAGCTTTCAGTGAGTTGTAATCTTTTTGCTGGTAGAAGATTTTGCCCTCGATATTGATGGCTGCTGAGTGATCAGGGTGGTGGTAGCTGAAGGTTGGAGTGGCTGTGGCAAGTTCTTTAACTAAGACAACAAAAGGGCATCTGGGTGACTCAGTCAGTTAAGCATCTGACTTCGGCTCAGGTTGTCATCTCAGGGTCCTGGGGTCAAACCCCACATCTGGCTCCCCAGTTAGCAAGCAGGGAATCTCCTTGTCCCTCTGCCCACCCCAACCCCCAACTTGTGCTTATGCGTGTGCTCTCTCTCTCTCAAATAAATAAAAAAATCTTTAAAAAAAATAGGACAACAGTGAAGTTTACTGTACCAATTGACTCTTCCCTTCACAAGCAATTTCTTGGTAGCATTTGATGCTGTCTGATAGCATTTTACCCATAGTAGAACTTCTTTTGAAATTGGAGTCAATTCTCTCAAATTTTGCTGCTGCTTTATTAACTAAGTTTTTGTAATTTCTAAATTCTTTGTTGTCATTTCAGCAGTCTTCATGGCATCTCCACCAGGAGTAGATTCCATCTCAAGAAACCACTTTCTTTGCTCATCCATAAGGAGCAACTCCTCGTCCATTTCCATTAAAGTTTTATTCTGAGATGATAGCAATTCAGACACATCTTTAGGCTCCACTTCTAATTCTAGTTCCCTTGATATTTCCATCACATCTGCACTTACTTCCTTCACTGAAGTCTTGAACCCCTCAAAGGCATCCATTAGGGTTGGAATCAGCTTCTTCCAAACTCCTGTTAATGTTGATATTTTGACCTCTTCCCATAAATTACGAATGTTCTTTTTTTTTTAAGATTTTATTTATCTATATGACAGAGAGAGATCACAAGTAGGCGGAGAGGGGGGCAGAGAGAGAGAGGAGGAAGCAGGCTCCCTGCCGAGCAGAGAGCCCAACATGGGACTCGATCCCAGGACCCTGAGATCATGATCTGAGCTGAAGGCAGAGGCTTTAACCCACTGAGCCACCCAGGCGCCCAGTTACGAATGTTCTAAATGGCATCAGGAATGGTAAATCCTTTCCAGAAGGTTTTCAATTAACTTTGCCCAGATCCATCGAAGAAATCACCATCTGTGGCAGTTATAGCCTGAAGAAATATATTTCTTAAACAATAAGACTTGAAGGTGCCTGTGCGGCTCAGTCAGTTAATTGTCTGCCTTGGGCTTAAGTCATGAACCCAAGGTACTGGGATTGAGTCCCACATCGGCTCCCTGCTCTGTGGGGAGCCTGCTTCTCCCTCTGCCTCTCTCTCTCTCTCTCTCTCTCTCTTTTTCTCTTTCTCTCATGAATAAATAAATAAAACCTTTAAAAAAATAAAATTAAAAATTTTTTAAATTAAAAAAAAAAACAGTAAGACTTGAAAGTTGAAATGACTCCTCGATCCATGGGCTGCAGGATGGATGTTTTGTTAGCAGGTTTGAAAACAAGATTAATGGGCACCTGGGTGGCTCAGTGGGTTAAAGCCCCTGCCTTCGGCTTAGGTCATGATCTCAGGGTCCTAGGATTGAGGCCCACATCAGGCTCTCTGCTCAGCCAGGGAGCCTGCCTCCTCCTTCTCTCTCTGCCTGCCTCTCTGCCTACTTGTGATCTCTCTCTCTCTCTGTCAAATAAATAAATAAAATCTTTAAAAAAAAAAAAAGAAAACAACATTAATGTCATTGTACATCTCCATCAGAGCTCTTGGGTGGACCAGGTGCCTTGTCAATGAGCAGAAATATTTCAAAATCTTTTTTTCTGAGTAGGAGGTCTCAATAGTGGGCTTAAAATGTTCAGCAAACCATATTGTAAACAAATGTGTTGTCATCCAGGCTTTGTTCCATTTACAGAGCACAGGCAGAGGACATTTAGCATAATTCTTAAGGGCCTAGGATCTCCAGAATAGTTGTATAAACACTGTTTCAACTTAAAGTCACCAGCTGCATTAGCCCCAAGCAGGAGAGTTAACCTGTCCTTTGAAGTTTGAAGCCAGGCATTGGCTTCTGTCTCCTGTCTAGACCTCAAAGTCCTAGAAGGCATCTTCTTCAAGTAGAAGGCTGTTTCATCTTCATTGAAAATCCGTGGTTTAGTGGAGCCACCTTCATGAATGATCTTAGCTGGATCTTCTAGAGAACTCGCTGCCACTTCTACATCAGCACCTGCAGCTTCACCTTGCACTTTGATGTTATGGAGATGGCTTCATTCCTTAAACCTCATGAAGCAACCCCTACTAGCTTCCAACTTTCTTCTGTAGCTTCCTCACCTCTCCCAGCCTTCGCAGAACTGAAGAGAGTTAGGGCCTTGCTCTGGATGAGGCTTTGGCTTAAGGGAATGTCGTGGCTGGTTTGATCTTGTATCCACCACTGAAACTTTCTCCATATCAGCAATAAATCTCTTTTGCTTTCTAATGATTCATGTGTTCAGCAGAGTAGCACTTCTAATTTCCTTCCAGAACTTTCTTTTGCATTTACAACTTAGATAAGCGTTTGGCACAGAGGCCTACCTTTTGGCCTATCTAAGCTTCAAAATGCCTTCCTTACTAGCTTAATCATTTCTAGCTTTTAATTTAAAGTAAGAGCTGTACAATTCTTCCTTTCATTTGAACACCATGAAGCCATTTTATGGTAATTTCAATATTGTGTCTCAAGGAAGAGGGAGGCCCACAGGGAAGGAGAGAGACAGACAGGTAAGCAGCCAGTGAGTAGAGCAGTCAGAACACATACAATGTCTACGAAGTTCGCTATCTTATATGGGTATGATTCATGGTGCCCCAAAATAATTAACAATAGTTATATCAAGGATCGCTGATCACAAGTCACCATAACAAATATAATAACAATGAAAAAGTTTGAAATATTGTTAGAATTACTAAAATATGACACAGAGACACAAAATGAGTGAATGTTAATGGCACAGAGAGACTTGCTCCACTGCATTGCCACAAACTTTAAATTTGTTAAAAAAAAAAAAGTAGTATCAAAAACATAGTAAAACAAAGTTCAATAAAAGGAGGTATCTTGTATAATGACACCATATCTGCCGCTTTCAACCTCCCTGTGAGGATCACTAATGGTCAGTTTAAGGAAGCAGACTCCCTCTCTCCTCTTCCTCACTGTTTCCTGCTTTATTGGATCATGGCCCCTCAAAAAGATCAAGGTTGGGGCACCTGGGTGCTCAGTGGGTTAAAGCCTCTGCCTTCAGCTTAGGTCATGATCTCAGGGTCCTGGGATCGAGGCCCACATCGGGCTTTCTGCTCAGCAGGGAGCCTTCTTCCTCCTCTCTCTCTGCCTGTCTCTCTGCCTACTTGTGATCTGATCTCTCTCTCTGTGTCAAATAAATAAATAAAAATCTTAAAAAAAAAATCAAGGTTGGAGGTAGGTTTTGGGGTCCTCACCTGCTTCTGTTCTCTCTACAACTCTCTACCTCCCAGCATATCATCAACGGCTTCATGGGTCTCATAGGGAATAGAAGAAGCAATAAGGGAAAGAAACTACAGCTCTTCTGGATCCTGAGTGGTGGCTGCTGTGGTCCCGGCCGGTGGACACCAGGCTTTTTTCTAGGGACCTGAAATCCAAGAGCTTGGCTGGGAATCCAGATACTGGTCAACACTGGGAAGAGACATAGACAGGGCTAATACTTGGGGGCCAACCCCAGTTTGTGACCATCTCTGTGTTCAAGGGTGGCAGCAGGGAGTGGTGGCATGAAGTGGACAGTGTTGTTGCTTGCTGTATAGCTGGCTATGGCTGTGGCTTCTCCACTATTTACTGATCCCCACAGAACTGGCCCAGAACCTGAGGAAGGTGGAGCTTGCAAGGTGTGAAGGAGTCTGTAGGTCTATAGGTAGAACTGAGATTTTTCTCTGGCTGAGGGGAGACTACTCCCTTTCCTTAGCCTTCTTTCCCTAGGAAAATAAGCTTCCTGGCCCCTCAGCCTGGCCAAATGGATTCTGCCTCATCACAGGCCCAGCAGGACCCCACTCAGCACATGTCCAAATGCTAATGTAGGTGAAAGGGGAAGGTTCTATTCCAGCCACAGTAAGTAACAGGGCCTCTGAAAATCCAAGGAACTGAATTGGACCCTGTGTTAGGAAGGGGCCTGTAGCCAGCTTGGTCCTAAGGCTCACTACCACCCGGTGTATAGAACCCTGCCTTTGGCCCAGTCTCCCTTTTTTCTGAGACAGACCTCATTTCTCTGAAGAGGCGCACCCTAAAAAGCCTAGTGCTACGTCCAGCTGGGACCCACAAAGACTGCCTGCTGATAGATTGATGACCGGTCCTTGCAACCCCCCCTCCCAAGCTGGCTGCTCCACCCTGAGGCTAGTCTGGAATCTTAGTGAAAGGAAAAAGCTGGAAAACAAGGAGTCATTCAGAGTGGGTTGAAGAGAGGAGGGAGAGGTTTCTGGCCAAGATCTAAAAGGAGGGGCCTAAAGGAAGGAAGGAAGGAAGCTCTAAGCCTCTACCCAGACTTTTTCCCTAGACTCCTAAGGACAAGAGAGAAGCTAGGTAGGCCCAGGTCTCTCCCTAATTTTCTTTGCTGCCTTGAGAGTTCTCTGTCTTCCAGCACTGCCGGCCCTCTGTGGCTGACTCCTTTCACTCCCCTCCCCCTTCCCTAGGCTAAAGGGCCCACAGGGACTGACAGGGAGGGAGGCTGAGTGGCTGAACTGTGGGCATGCCTGCTCCTCTCCCTTCCCCCCTTCCCTTAGCAGCAACGTCACCGCAGCACCAGTGGTGGCGGCGGCGGCGGCAGCGGCGAGGATCCTGGGGCTGGGATTGCGCAGCCTCCCTGCATTAGCAATGATGCCATTGTATTAGCAGAAATCAGATCTTAGGAAATCGGTTCAGTTCCCCCTGTGTGGTCCCGTGGAACAGTGCCTCAGCTGGAACTGTCAAGGTAGAGCTTGGTTGGAGTGCAAAAGGAACAGAAGCCTCCGGGTACAGCTCAAGGCTCCTTACAGAGGTATGGCTCAGCGGAGCTGGGGGAGGGGCAGGGCAGAGATGCTAGGGTAACCGATCAGCACATTTGGGCCCTGGTTTCTGAGGGTTGGCTTTGTCTTTCTGAGAGAGAGAGAGCGAGAGAGAGAGAGAGAGAGAGAGAGAGAGAGAGAGAGAGAGAGAGAGCATGAATGAGAGCAAACATTAGCCGAGCTCAACCTTGCATATATTTGGGCTGTGGTGCAGAGGCTTGGACTAATGCTGTTTTGTCAAGAAGCAGAAGATCCCCTCCTTCCTTTCTGGGCGTTTCTAATGAAGCTGCTATAGTGTGGGCCAGGGTGGAGGGGGTCAGATCTAGGAACAAAGACTTAATGGGAGGAGACACCCCCAAAAGCTATTGTAAGTTTATGATGGAGAAAAATGCAGGGATTTGAGCAGCTTTCAAGAGGAGGGGCTGGGAAACATCCAGCCCATTCTTTTTCCTCCATACGCAAACATACATACCCATAGACACACATACCATATCTTCTGGTGCCATGGGAGCCACTAGGCTCTCAGTAAGGGTGGAATAAGAAAGGATGTTGACCAAGAGGCTCCACAGTCTATTGGGGGTACACAGGAAGGTGGTCAGTGTAATGCTGAGGGCACCTGACTTGTTACAATCAGTCTCCTTACACAGACCTGGATTCGTAACAGGAAGGGACCTAAGCATAAGCTAATACTCCCAAATGCACCCTCTACCTCTCCTCCCTTCAGTCCTTCAGAGTCCCTCTCCTTCAGAGAGGACCCAGACAGGAAAAAGGTTGTCAGTTCTACTGACGCTTCTCATGGGACGTCAGGTCAAGGTCAGATTGCTAGAGATTAGCAACTGAGTACCACTGTCATCCTGGTCCACCTTCAGAAGGCCAAAAAAAGAGGGAAGGCATTCAGTGATGAGCAGAGAGACGCTGATGACCGAAAACAGGGGAAACCTTTCTTCTGGAATGTAGAACATTTTCCTGCCCAGAGTACCCTATTGCTGAGCAGGTAGAGTTCCTTAAATTCCCATTTCCATTCACCACCTTGGTGGGTGATTCAAAAACATGCTAATAGGAGTCAGTAGGTCCACACTGTGTAAATATGTGGTTGGGGAATACACTGGGAAGTTGCGGGAGGTTGTTAGTTCCCAGGAAGCATCTAGGAATGTGAACTACAGAACAGGAAAAGGGGACCTTGGGGAGTATGAATGGGGCAGGAAGATGAGGGCCGGAAGCTGTGATAGGGGGTGGATTGAAGAGTGTTTAATAACACTCATATTACTGGGGCAATAATATTGAAAGGGACAATAGGTGTAGAGAATAGAGAAGTGGGTAAATACAAATTACATAAGTGGAAGCTAGAGTGAGGGCCTATACAGGAAAGGTATGAAACAGCTGCCGTAGTAGTAGTGTAAAGGCCAGAACTTTAGGAAGAGGGTGTGGACCTGATCATTTTCTTTGGGAGGCAGTTGTAGTGGAAAGAATTAAGAACTGGGCAGAATTGGGCAGACCTGAGTTTATGTCCCATCTCAGCTATGTAACTATGGGCAGACTACTTATTCTTGCTGTGTTTCAGTTTTCTCTTGTGTAAAATGGAAGTGATTATGCCTACTTTATTTTTTCATTAACATATAATGTATTATTTGCCCCAGAGGTATAGGTCTCCATAACCCAGCCATCCTATCCCCACCCCCTCACCCCCCACCAACCCTCAATTGAATATGCCTACTTTATTTTTGTTTGTTTGTTTGTTTGTTTTTTAAGATTTTATTTATTCATTTGACACAGTGAAAGAGATTACAAGTAGGCAGAGAGGCAGGCAGAGAGAGAGGAGAGAGGAGGAAGCAGGCTCCCTGCTGAGCAGAGAGCCCGATGTGGGCCTCGATCCCAGGACCCTGGGATCATGACCTGAGCCGAAGGCAGTGGCTTTAACCCACTGAGCCACCTAGGCGCCCTGAATATGCCTACTTTAAAAGATTATGGTGGTGGGGCACCTGGGTGGCTCGGTTGGCTAAGCATCTGACTCTTGATTTCTCCTCAGGTTATGATCTCAGGGTCATTGAGCCCCACATCGGGTTCTGTGCTCAGCGGGGAATCTGCTTGAGATTCTCTCTCTCCCTCTACCCCTCTCCTGCCCCTCCCCCCTTGCACTCTCTCTCTCTAAAATAAATAAATAAATCTTTAAAAAGTTATAGTGGAACTAGAGATGATATATGTAAATCACCTGGCATATAAGAGCTCAATGAATGATTACTAATAAACAGTATTGTTACGATAGGCCAGAGACACCAATTTGGGATGGGGGCCAGGAAAAGAGCTTTCATGGAAAGCTTACCCTGGTTCTAGAGAGCTAGACTTCCTAACTTGATGGTGGCTGAACCCACCACTATCTATCTAGTAATCATAGCTAGAGGGCCCATCTTCTGAGAGCTTTCTTCCTATTCTGGATTCTCTATTCCTTCCACATCTTCATCTCCCGTCTCTTCATTTATTCAGGGTACAGAATGAGTCTGGAATGAGCTCTTTTACCCCATTGTTTTCTCTTCTGCTTTATTAGAGCTCATGGGCCACAGTATTAAACTTGTATTATTATAGAACCCAAGAAAGGAGTCTAAGAGGTATGTGCTCTGTGGTGTTTGAAATAAAGTCAGATGTACAGTATACTCTCATTACATTCTTAACTGATCGAAAGGTAAGATTCCTGAGTCCTGTCTTAATCTATCATTTATTCACTGAGTGATCTTGGACAAGTCCTTTTGTTTTTTTGGTTGTTTCTTTCCTCATTTTTTAAAATGAAAGAGTCTCTGCCTACTTTGGTGAGTTGTTGTGAGGATCGGTGAGATGACATATATTTAAAAAGTGCTTTGCAAAAAAAAGTGCAAGTTTTGCGGGGGGAGCAGAGACATGAGTACAAAATCTCATAGGATGTCTAAACTTCACCTTAGTTGGCTGAGCTAGAGTTGTCTGTGAAGGAACTATTGGCAAGCATTTCCCTTGGTTGTGTGGAGATCAGGTAGAAGTAAGACCTTCTCTAAGATATAAAAATATGAAATGAATCCACCAGTGATGGAGCTTTACAGTTAAAATAGGATTCAACACAACCTAAATGTAAAAGCTAAAATTATACAGCTTTCAGGGGGGATAAAAAAGGAAAATTTTCTTTATGATCTTGGGATAGGCAAAGATACTTTAGATAGGACATGGAAAGCTTTAACCATAAAAAACAAAACAGATAAATGCGATTTTATATAATTAAAAACTTCCATTAATTGAAAAACACCATTAAGAAAACAAATGAGCAAGACAGGCTGAGAGAAAATATTCTCAAGACATGTCTGACAGGGGCACTGGGGCTGCTCAGTCATTAGGCATCTGCCTTTGGCTCAGGTCATGAACCCAGTGTCCTGGGATCTAGCCCCGCATCGGGCTCCCTCCTGGGCCGGGAGCCTGCTTCTCCCTCACCCATTCCCTCTGCTTTTGTTCCCTCCCTCACTGTCTCTCTCTGTCAAATAAATAAAATCTTAAAAAACAAAACAAACAAACAAACAAAAAACGACATGTCTGACAAAGGAAATGTAAAAACTCCTACAACTCAATTATAAAAAGAGAAGTCAAGTTTTTAAATGGGTAAAGTAGGAGTCCACAAATAACCAAGCACTTACCATGTTCCAAGCACTATGTATAGGTTCTAGGGACACAGAGTTGACTATATCCCAGTTTCTGACCTCAGGGAATGAACTCTAGTTTGGGGGACAGATACATAAACATTATAATACAACTCTCTGTATCCTCCAGCCAAAGGTTCTTCATCATCTTCTGTATCCATTTATTCTCTATCCTTGGTTTAGAGGATCAGCCTTCTAGACTCTGTGTCATTATGTTTTTCCATTTCAAAGCATGTATGACTCAGTAATAGTTTTGTGGATCGAATCAAAAGTTCTTATGTGTGTATATTTTATTCGTGAATGCTACTTGAAAATGGTGCTTTAAGGGATGGCAGGTTTGCTGAAGATCACTGAAGATCAAGTCTGTACCCTGTATGTTCTCCTAAAAGTACTGCTATACATACAAGACAGTTTTCTATGCTCCTTTTAGTCCAGGCCTCAGATGATAGCCTGGACTTTGGGGAAACCTAATACTATATGTAAGGGGAAACCACCCTCTCCAAGGCCTGAACCCACAGTATTTGTGTTGTTTAAAGAAAACAAAATGGGGCACCTGGGTGGCTCGGTTGGTTAAGTATCTGACTCTTGATTTCAGCTCAGGTCATGATCTCAGAGTTGTGAGCTCAAGCCCCATGTCAGGCTCTATGCTGGGTGTGGAGCCTGCTTAAGATTCTTTCTCCCGCTCCCTCTGCGTCTCCCCCCATCTCTAAAAGGGGTTGCTGGAGGGATGGTGAGTGGGGGGGTTGGGGAAGTGGATGATGAGCATTAAGGAGGGCATGTGATGTAATGAGCACTGGGTGTTATATGCAACTGATGAATCACTGAACTCTACCTCTGAAAATACTAATGCACTATATGTTAATTAATTGAATTTAAATAAAATTTAAAAAAGAAAATATAGATGAAACAGAAAGAATAAAATTAATCCAAAATCGCTCAATAGATATAAGCACTATTAATATTTTGTTGTATATGCCTTCATATTTTCTTTTATGCGTATTGATATGGTCTGAATATTTGTGTCCTCCAAAATTCAGATGTTGAATCCTAACCCCCAGAGGTAGTGGTAGTAAGGGGTGGGGTCTTGGGAGGTGATTAGCTCATGAGGACAAAGCCTTCGTGAGTGGGATTAGTGCTCTTACAAAACAGGCTCCAGAGAGCTCCCTTGTCCCTTACACAATGTGAGGACACAGCTAGAAGGTGCCAGCTATGAACAAGGAAGAGGGCAGAATGCAGCCATTCTGGCACCTTGATCTTGGACTTCCCAGTCTCTAGAACTATGAGAAATAAATTTCTGCTGTTTACAAGCCACATAGTCTGAGATGTTTTGTCATAGCAGCCTGAACAGACTAAGACACATAATAGGCATGTATTTATTTATAAAAATGGTGTCGTACTCTACACGCTGTTTGTAACCTGCAGTTTTACTTAATATTTTGTGAATATTTTCTCAAGTCTGTAATCATTTTAACACATTATTTTAATGATACTTGGCTCTGTACTTTTTTATTGATTGTTATTTTTTTTTTAAAGATTTTATTTATTCATTTGTCACAGAGAGAGAGATCACAAGTAGGCAGAGAGGCAGACAGAGAGAGAGGAGGAAGCAGGCTCCCTGCCGAGCAGAGAGCCCGATGCGGGCCTCGATCCCAGGACCCTGGGATCATGACCTGAGCCGAAGGCAGCAGCTTTAACCCACTGAGCCACCCAGGCGCCCTTATTGATTGTTATTATTGGAATTTTAGGTTGTTTCTAACTTTATGTTATTCTTGTAGCATATATATTTGAACCCAAGTTTTCCTGGTGAAGAAAGAGAAGAGATGGGGAGTAGTGAAGGGAAAATTATCTCATGTACGTCATAGCTAAACTTCCTAAAAATCCTCTTTATTTCTGTCAACAAAATCTCATACTTTAAGGCAGCTTTCTCTCTTTGGTCTTTCTCAGCTTGTCTGTGCAAATGCCCAATCCCCTCCACTGCTCAACACCCGTTGTTCCCTTCCTCACCTCTCAAATCCTAATCTTCCTAATCTTTTTTTTCTATTTAAAAAAAGGTTTTAAATAACAGCTTTGTGAAGATAAAATTCACATACCATAAAAATCTGTAGATTTGATTTTACTCACAGACTTTCATAATTATCACCACTGTCTGATTTTAGAACATTTTCATCCCCCAGAAAGAACTTCCATACCCATTAGAAGTCACTCCCCATCCCCCAGTCACCCAGTCCCAACCACTAATCTATTTTCTGTTTCTGTGGATTTGCCTATTCTGGACATTCATATAAATGGAATCATACAACATCATACAAAGAAGCCTTTTATGACTGGGTTCTTTCACTTACCTTTTTGAGGTTCATTTGTATTGTAGCATGGATCACTACTTGATTCCTTTTTTTGCTCAATAATATTCCATTGCATGTATATATCAATTTATTTCTTAACATCAGTTTTTTTGTTGCAGCTTTATGTATGTATGTATGTATGTATGTATCTATCTATCTATCTATCTATCTATCTATCTATCTATCTATATACCGTGGGGCTCCTGGCTGGCTTAGTTGGTGGAGCACACAACTCTTGATCTCAGGGTTGTTGGTTGGAGCCCTACTTTGGGTGAAGAGATTACTTAAAAATAGAATCTTAAAAAAAAGAAAAGAAAAGAAAAAAGAGAAACCAAATTTAAAAAATAAAGTAAGTAAGCTCTACACCAGTGTGGGGCTTGAACTCTAGACCCTGAAATCAAGAATCACATGCTTTACCAACTGAGCCAGCCAGGTGCCTCTGTATCACATTGTTTATCCATTCATCTGTTAATGGACAATGGCTTACTCCAGCTTTTTTGGCTACTTTGAATGCTGCTCTGACTATTAATATACAAGCTTTTGTGTGAACATGTGTTTTCCTTTCTTTTGGATATATACTTAGGAGAAGAATTGCTGGGTCATATGGTAACTCTATGTTTAACATTTTAAGGAACTGTCAGACTGGTTTTCCAAAACGACTGCACCATTTTACAATGCCTCCAGCAAGATTGAGGGTTCCAATATCTCCACATCCTCACCAACATTTGTTACTGTCTGTCCTTTATCTTAGACATCGTGGTGGGGATAAAGTGGTATCTCAATGTGGTTTTCATTTCTGTAATGACTAATGATGTTGAGCCTCTTTTCATGTGTTTATTGGCCATTTGTGAGTTATCTGTGGAGAAATGTCTATGGAAGCTCTTTCCCCAGTTTTTAATTGAGTTATTTGTCTTTTTATTGTTGAGTTGTAAGAGTTCTTCATATATTTTGATCAGTAATCTCTTTGCAAATATTTTCTCCCATTTTGTGGGTTGTCTTTTCTTGATGGTATCCTCTGACGCACAAAGGTTTTTAATTTTTATGAAGTCCACCTTATCTATCATATCTAAGAAACCATCACCCAATCCAAGAAAACAGGTATTATTCCCATGTTTTCTTCTAGAACTCAAACCTTGTGGTTCAGTTTAGCCTCTCTGGTTTCTACCTTTCTCCATATGGACTCATTACTCCTTACCCCCAGTCAACTCCCAAAGGGTTGGAAGTCCAACAAAGAAGTCTTCCTCTCAGAAAGTAAGGCAGGGGGCAGGAAGAAAGGATAAACACTTGCTTTTTAATTTTGACGTAATTTAATTTATAAATTTTTTAAACTGATTTCTTCACATGTGTATTTATCAGCCACTTGAATTTTTTCATTTATGTATTGCCTGTTTATGTCCTTGAGCATGTATGACTTACCTAGATCTTTTCTATACTCCACATGAAGATATGTGATCCTGTAATCCAAATGAGTTAAATTTTTTAAAATTGGTGGTATTAAGCATTCAGCTAAATGACGGAAAACTTAGGCATTGAGGAATTTAGATTCACAGTGGGTGGAAGGAACATGACAGGAATAAAAAGGGAAGGAAGAGAAATGAATGAATTAGCAAAAATTAGATAGGAGGAGTCTGAGCAAGCGAGAACTGTTAGGACTTGAACTTGGTAGCACAGGAGACTAGAATTTGAGGAAGCCATTCTGCCAACAGTCCAGCCAGCAGACCAGAGAAGCTCAGAATGGACTGTGTGTGCTTGGGGCCAGGAGACCTTCAATAGGAGAGAACTTTACCTTAGCCTATTAGAGGAAAAACTGGGAAGAGAAGACTTTCTAGGGGACCCCCATAGTGAAAATTCTGGACTGAAATGACAGAATTTGGGCACTTCAGACGATCTGTATCCTGAGCCAGACAAGAATGTATTATGCCTATGATGTTTGCTAGGTCTTCTTTGTGCCTGAGTGATACAAAAGAGATAGAAATAGACATCCACCCCCTCAATGAGAAGGAAGAGGTTGGCATCACCCATTCTTGGAGTCACTCTAATGCCCAACTCAGTCTCTGTATTCAAGAAGCTCCAGGACAGGGGCACCTGGCTGGCTCAGTTGGTGGAGCATGCGACTCCGATCGCGAGGTTTTGAGTGCCAGCCCCAAGTTGGGTGCAGAGATTACTTAAAAGTAAAATCTCAAGGGGCACCTGAGTGACTCAGTCGTTAAGTGTCTGCCTTCAGCTCAGATCATGATCCCAGGGTCCTGGGATGGAGCCCTGCATCGGGATCTCTGCTCAGCGGGAAGCCTGCTACTCCCTCTCCTACTCCCCCCACTTGTGTTCCTCTCTCACTGTCTCTTTCTGTCAAATAAATAAACAAAATCTTTAAATAAAATAAAATAAAATAAAATCTTGAAAAAAGAAGAAAAGGGGGCGCCTGGATGGCGCGGTCATTAAGCATCTGCCTTCAGCTCAGGTGGTGATCCCAAGGTCCCAGGATTGAGCTCCGCATAGGGCTCCCTGCTAGGCAGGAAGCTTGCTTCTCCGTCTCCGACTCTCCCTGCTTGTGGTCCCTCTCTCACTGTGTCTCTCTCTGTCAAATAAATAAATAAAATCTTAAAAAAAAAAAAAAGAAAGAAAGAAAAAAGAAAATAGGAGCTCCTGGACAGTAGTAGGGAGAGTGAGGATCATTAGCCCGCAACCAGCAGAGAGAGACGAGGATTCTGGGGCTCAGAGGAGAAAATGAGGTGACGTGGAGGTAAACAATACAGAATATTTAAAAATAGTTTTCTTGCAAAATTAATAGCTTATTGCCATGAGTACATGATATAGTGTGTATTCATGATTTTCCCCGTCTGAGAGCTGGCAGGCTGTAGCTGGGTCTGAGGCATCTCTCTGTCTCCCTCAGTGCCGGGCACCCTTTCAGTCATCCTCGATGATTTTTCTAAGTTAGGTGCTATTCATACTTTTTTCGTACTTGGGACATATCATCACTTACTGCTAAGAACATGTCCTTGAAAGAAAAGAAGAAAGTGCTGTCCTAGAGATCCCCAGACCTTTGTAGGTGGCATGAAAAGGGATTTGCTCTTTGTCACGAGTGGATGCATGGCCGATGTGGAATGGAGTGGGCACTCAGGAACTGGACCTGTGCTGTGCAGAAAGTCGGGCGGGGTGGCCCTGCCCTGTCGGGCTGTGCTATCAAGCTCCATCTTGACTCTGAGTCTTTTCTCCTGTTGAGCTCTTCTCTATCTGTAAATGCTGTGGGGAAGGGCGTGTCCCTGACTTCCAGGGAGGTGACATTAGGTTCCCTTTCTTTCCCTCTCTCTCCAGGTGCCAAGCTCTCCTGATGAAATGTGTTCTGCCCCCCTGGGCTCCGGGGGCAGTGTCTGGTGCTGTTGATGCCCTTGTTCGAAATTTCCAGAATGGATAGTCCCCCAAAGCTGACTGGAGAGACCCTCATCGTTCACCACATCCCCCTGGTGCACTGTCAGGTCCCAGACAGGCAGTGCTGTGGAGGGGCAAGTGGAGGTAGTGGGAGCACAAGATCCAATCCTTTCTGCCCCCCTGACCTGGGCATCACCCAGCCTGATCAAGACCTAGGACAAGCTGACTCGCTGCTGTACAACAGTTTGCATTCTGCCGCAGGGGGATCCGCACGGCCTGCAGACAGCACGAAGAGTAGGGTTCGGGATGGCAGAGGCCCTGGGGCCCCTAAACGGCACAATCCTTTCCTGCTGCAGGAGGGTGCGACTGAGCCAGGACTTGGTGACCTATATGATGACAGCATTGGTGATAGTGCCACCCAGCAGTCCTTCCACCTACATGGGGCTGGTCAGCCCACCTTCCATCTGTCCCCTTTCCAGGTGCCACCACCTGGCCCTCGAGCAGGCAGGCCATGGGGGGCAATGCGCAGTCGGGCTGGAGTAGTGGAGGGGCAGGAACAGGAGCCAGTGGCCACCTTGGAGACCCAGCACTGCAGCCCTAGCCACTGCTGCCGGCCAGACCTGGAAGCAGAGACCATGGAGCTGGATGAGTGTGGGGGACATGGTGGGAGTGGCAGTGGGGGTGGAGCCAGTGATACCTCTGGCTTTTCCTTCGATCAGGAATGGAAGCTCAGTTCAGATGAGTCCCCGAGGAACCCAGGATGCTCAGTCTCGGGGCCTCAGCACTGCCGCTGCAGTAGCACCTCCAGTCAGTCCGAGGCGGCTGACCAGTCCATGGGCTACGTGAGCGACTCCTCCTGCAACAGCTCGGACGGTGTGCTGGTCACCTTCAGCACCCTCTACAACAAGATGCATGGCAACTCCCGTGCCAATCTCAACTCTGCCCCACAGTCTTGCAGCAACTCTTCCTTCTGCAGCCACTCAGACCCTGGCGCCTTCTACCTGGACCTGCAGCCCTCCCCAGCCGAGTCGAAGATGTCTTGTGAGTCTCACCACCCTGACAGCGGAGGAAGGGAAGGGAGCTATGGCTGTCCTCATGCCTCATCTCCTGAGCTCGATGCCAATTGCAACTCCTACCGCCCACACTGTGAGCCCTGCCCAGGTGTGGCTGACCTCACAGCCTGCTTCCAGAGCCAGGCCCGTCTTGTTGTGGCCACCCAGAATTACTATAAACTTGTCACCTGTGACCTATCCTCCCAGTCATCCCCAAGCCCAGCTGGCTCTTCCATCACCAGCTGCTCTGAAGAACACACCAAGATAAGCCCTGCACCAGGCCCTGGCCCAGACCCTGGCCCCAGCCAGCCCTCTGAGTATTACCTATTCCAGAGGCCAGAAGTCCAGACAGAGGAACAAGAAGCGGTGGGTTCCTCGGTGGAAGAAGCAGCTCCTGTGGGCCCCACTGTGATCGAGGGGCAAGTGTACACAAACACTTCACCCCCCAACCTTAGCACTGGACGCCAGCGCTCTAGAAGCTGTGATCGCAGCCTTACCCGCAGCCCTCCTGTCCGCCTGGGCTCACTGGAGCGCATGTTGAGTTGCCCAGTGCGCCTGAGTGAGGGTCCCGCGGCCCTCACTGGGCCTGGCTCCCCACCTCGGCGAGTCACCTCCTTTGCTGAGCTTGCCAAGGGCCGGAAGAAAGCTGCAGGCTCTGGCTCCCCACCACTTCGAGTGAGCGTTGGGGACTCCTCCCAGGAGTTCTCGCCCATCCCAGAAGCCCAACAAGATAGGGTGGGCCCACTGGACGAGGGCACTCGCTGTAGCCACAGCCTACCACCCATGCCCTCGGGGCCGGGCATGGACATAATTGGCCCAGAGCCCTGGTCCACCCAGGTCTGTCAGGGCCCCCAGTCCAGTGAGATGCCACCTGCTAGCCTCAGAGCTGCTGGGCAAGGCCCCCTAGCCCCGCTGACGGATCCAGGGCCTGCTGTCTCAGGGAGCCCAGCCAACAGCCATACCCAGAAGGATGCGAGAGCTAGAGCTGACGGTAAGGAACCTAGAGGCTGGAGAATACCAGGATATATATGCATGGCCTCCTCGGTGATAGGGCCCTGGCAACCACCCTATCCATAACCACAAAAGGTTCCTCACCCTAGATCCATCATCTTTCCAGTCCAGGTCGTGTCCTACAGTTGTAATGGCGGGAAGGATAAAAAATAACACTGAAATGATCAGGACTCAGAGATTGATATATTGGGAAAGGAAGTATGCAGAAGATTGTGATGGTAAGCCTGGATGACTGGAAAGATGATGGTACATGGATGGGGACCACAGACACTGGTATAAAAATGGATTTCCTGGAAAAGAGAGAAAGTCCAAGTTCGGTTTGGGACATTTAGGAATGTGCAGTGTCTAAAAGGTATGTCCCATAGGCAAACCACACTGGGTGTCAGTGAGGTTCATTCTTTGGTCAATGATTGTTGCTCTTCAGAGAGCCGGAATCCAGACACCTGACCTTTAAGTGTCCTGAGCCTGTTCTTTCCCTATTTATTTTATTACATTTAAATAATTGTTTTATAAATGCTCTATGTTAAAATGTTGGTGATAGAGAGATGTGAGGGACGGTCTCTAGCCTCAAGGAATTCTGACTATGGATGAAAATAGAAAAGGAAACATAATTAAAAACACAGAAATGGGGGAAGGGAGGCATGCCTGGGTGGCTCAGTTGGTTAAGCGGCCAAGTCTTGATGTCAACTCAGGTCTCAATCTCAGGATTGTGAATTCAAGCCCTGTGTTGGAGCCTACTTAAAAACAAAAACCAGAGATGATGGTGTATAGTACTGGTCTATGAGAGGGATCTCTAGACAGACTAAAATGTCAGAGAAGGACTGCTAACAGAATTTATATTTAAAACCAGTCTAGAAAGAAGATGAGGAATAGGCTTTGTGGAGATGTGTGCCAAGAACATTCTAGGTTCATACAGTAGTCTGTGTAAAACCACAAAGGTGCAGAATAACTTGATGCTTACAGAAACTGCAAATAATTTGGTATAGCCAAATAATTTGGTGGGGTGTGGATGGAACTGTTGAAGGATTTTAATCAGGGAAGTGGCATTTTGTTTGTTTTTAACAGCTTGGTGGCATGTTTTTTTGCATTTTAGAAAGATCACTGGTTGTTTGGGTGAAAGGTGGATTGGACAGGATGCCCTGGGGGTCAGGAGACTACCAAGATCCGAATCATCAGAATAACAGAGGTAGTTGAAGCTTTGAGTGGATGAGAACACCCAGGGAGAATGTGTGGAGTTGTAAAGGGAACAAGGACAGAGAACCCTGAGGATACAAAGATCTAAGGGTGGGCAGAGGTTCTGAGAAGACTTAGGAAAATTGGAGGAAAACCAGGAGAGGGTAAAGGCACAGGCACTAGAGAAGGAGAAAGTTTCAAAAAAGAGTTGGGTTCAACAAAGTTTTGAAGAGAAATCACTAACATTAAGGCTGAAGAATCCCGAAAACAACATTTGAGATTAGTGAGGAGGAAGCCAGATCTCAGAAGGTTTGGAAGGAGAGATAAAGCAGGGAAAGGGAGATAAAGGGGAATATGCTATGCTGTAGGCTGGGGTTGGGTCCATTGGCTTCTCAAAGGAAGTGGGTTAAAAAACCATTAATGGTGTAATGGTTGGGGAGATCATAGCCTCAGAAGACTTCACACTCCTAAACAGACAAAGAGGAGCTGCCTTTGGGTCGAGGATGAAAGGGGAGGTCTCCAGGGAGGAGGGGGGTCAGAAACAACAGAAATGCCAGAGTCCTTTGGAACCCACCCTCTTCTTAGACTTCATTGTCTGCTCGGTGTCTCTAGGCACAGGGGATGCTGTGGCTGGCATTCTGAGGGCAAGAACTATCCTGGTCAGAGATGGGAGAGGCATTTTAAAGTGTTGTGTGTTTAGTTTGTTTGTTTGTTTGTTTTTATTGGATAAGACTTTTCATATAGAGATCCTATTCTCCATAAGTCTCCAGTGACCTCCCACAGGGCTCCTCTCTCAATTCTGTATAGTTGTGTTTTTTTTAACTAAAAAGTGAATGACAATTCAGTGAATTCATGAATGACAAAAGAAGCTGAGATCTCTTTGAGATCCTGAGCAGCAGAGTCAAGATTCAAAAAGATCTTACCAAATCTGGAAAGAACAAAACAAAAAAGCAGGAACCAATGTGAAGTTTGATAGGTAAGCTGTTCTCCCTGACTTGGGATATTTAATTGATTGCACATTCAGATGAGTCAACAGTTTGGAAGGGCTTTCACATAGTTCAAATAACTGTCTTCATTGATAGACTCCAGAAGGGAGAAGCTGATAGTCCTCTACTCCTCTGAACCAAGTTAGTGCTCACCTGCAAGTTCTCGGTACTGCATTTTAAGAAGGAACTGAAGGATTGGAGCTGTGTGTCACCTACAGAGCAGCAGACTTGGGTGAATGTGGTCTCTGATTTTCTTAAGGGCTATCATATAGAAAAGTGAGAAACCTTAGTCTCTATTCCCTGGGGACAAAACTGAGACCCGTTCCCCAGGTCAGACTCCTCCTCCTTCCCTTATCTCATTCCTCTGCCTCAAACCCTATCCTGGGGATTTAGGGAGGATTTTTTTAAAGAGTAGAAATAAACAGTCTAATTCAAACATACTTTATATACCGGGTATAATAAAGCTACTGTTGGGAAGGCCTAATCTGAAAGCCAGGGTCAGTTCAGCCTTGAAATTTGATATTTAAATAAATGGAAAGGAAGGAGGCATTCCCAGCAGAAAAGGTTGTGTACTTAAAGATGGGATTGGGGTGGGAATCAATGAGAATGGCGGATGTGGGAGTTTGAGGGGAGAGCAGCCTAATGAGAATGGCGGATGTGGGAGTTTGAGGGGAGAGCAGCCTAATTGGTGGCAGATATGGATACCTATTTGAGAAGAATAGACTTTATTCTATGGGCAGTAGGGCCACCGGGGATAAAACTGGTATTTTAGGAAGCAATCTGGATGCAGCGAGACTAGTCTGAACCAAGGGCAATTGTGGGGATTCATTCATTTAACAAATATTTATTCAATACCTACTATATACTGAGCTCTAGTCTAGGCACTGGGAATACATCAGTGAACAACTCAAAGACCCCGCTTTTTTGGAGCCCTTATGAGGAGTAATAGACAATAAACAAATAAGATAATTTCTAATTGGGATAAAATGCTGAAATAGGATAAAGAGACAACAGGATAATGAGACAGAGTGTGACTTGCCAGAGGGACTAGGGTGGTCACCACTGAGGTGGTGATATTTGAGGTGATGCCTGAATGATGAGATGATTTCGGGCAGAACAGCAGGTACAAAAGACTTGAGATGTTAATGAACTTGGCATGTTTAAGGACAGAAGGAAGTGTGTGGCTGGAGCATAGTAATAAGCAAGGGAGAATGACAAAGGTTGCTCTCTAAGCACAGATTGGGGATGACAGGAGGGTATATTTTTAATATGTCCCCTGGAAGTGATTCTGAAACCCCTCCCTGTTGGGGTTGTGATCACTATCCCCTTAAGACTCAATGAAGTAAATAAATGGGAAAAGATGAGGGATACCATTTCCTATGTAGTACAATGTGATAGAGAGAACATTAGCCCCTAAGTCAGACTCCGGGCTAGGCAGAATTCTAGCTCTGCCACTTCCTAGTTGTATGACCTTGGGCAAATGACTTACTCTCTATAAATTTCCAATACCCTGAGCTGTCAGGTAAGGATATTAATTCCTGTCTTATAGATTTATTGAGCTAGAGTTGTGCTAGTGAGCCACACCCAGGGTTTCTGGCTTCATAGAAGCTTATAGCACCACCCTGTGTCAATTCAGATGTTTACAGTGTGTGCAGTGTTTTGTTAGAAGAAGCACAAGTCACACATAAAGACCGGCGGGCTGTGCAATATCCTGGAGTTTTGTGTTTAGTTCTGAGCCCCATGTCTTAAGAGATGCTGACCTGAAGATTGGCTGAAAGAACAGGAGAGGACCAGCACTGGGGACCACAGCTCTGTGTAGAGGAAGCAAATGTGGACCCTGAGGGTCCAATGCCAGGATCATGAAAGATTGAGAATGGGGTGGATAGGGGTGACCGGAGGCTGATTCCAGCTGCAAATGAAGAAATGTTATGGTTAGATTTGCTTAAGAATGAAACGAGTCAGCTTTAGTGGAGACTAGTGATGATGAACAAAAGCTTGAAGTAAATAACATCTTACCTTCAATACCTGTCACCCTTACTCCCAACTCTTTAGGTCTTAGAAGCAAAGGAAGTGGTAGTTCTGCCCTTGACAGAAATGGAAGTCATCAGGGGAAAGGTGATAGATGAACTGGTTTAAAATAGCAAATTTTTTGATGGGGGGAGGGGCAGATGGAGAGGGAGAATCTTTTTTTTCTTTTTAAGATATTATTTATTTTAGAGTGAGTGAGTAGGGGGAGGGGCAGAGGGAGAAGGGGAGAGAGAGCGAATCTCCAGCAGGCGCACTGCTAAGCGCAGAGCCCAGCATGGGGCTTGATCTCACTAACCGTGAGATCATGACTCCTGAGATCATGACCTGAGGCAGAACCAAGAGTCAGAGGCTTAACTGACTGAGCCACCCAGGCACCCCAGAGGGAGAGAAGGAATCTTAAGTAGGCTCCATGCCTAACACAGAGCCTGAGATCGTGACCTGAACCAAAATCAAGAGTCAGATGCTTAACCGACTGAGCCACCCAGATGCCCTTAAAATAGCAAATTTTAAGTGAAACCAGAATCCTCAAGCAGAATGATCCAGAGATTAACGGGAAGGTGGAGGCTAAAGCTATGGGTTCAGGAGTCCTCTATTTGAATGTCTGAACTTGAACAATGCAGAGGAGAAAGTATAAAGGGAAACCTAAGAATGGAGCCTAAAGATACACCCATCCTTGAAGTCAAGAAAATGAAAAAGGGGTGACTAGACAAGAGTACAAGAGAGTTCAGCATCATAAAAATAATAGAAAAGTTTTACAAAAGTTGGGAGGAGCACTGTCACATTCCCAAACTTGGATTGCCCTTACCCACGCTCCCCCCATTCAATTCCTACAGCCCAGGTCCTGCCCATCTCTTCCCCTCTGCCCAGTGATCATCATCTGTCTGCTGCTTTGCTTCCTCTCCTGGGGGTCCTAGGGTCTCTGTCTGATTCCTCCTCCATCACTGTTGCCACAGGGGGTGGTGCGGAGAGCCGACCAGTCCTACGCTACAGCAAGGAGCAGAGGCCAACCACGCTGCCCATCCAGCCCTTCGTGTTCCAGCACCACTTCCCGAAGCAGTTGGCCAAGGCCCGCGCCCTCCACAGCCTTTCCCAGCTCTATGGCTTCTCTGGCTGCAGCCGTGCACAGCAGCCTGCCCCACTGGCTGCCCCCACTGCTCAAGTCCCAGCCTTAGCTCCCTCAGGGGAGTCACAGGCACCTGCCAGCAGAGGTGCCAGGAGAGCTGGGCCTGAGCCAGAAACCTCGCGTCCATCACCCCTGGGTAGCTACTCCCCCATCCGCAGTGCTGGCCCCTTTGGGCCCAGCACCGACTCTTCTGCTTCCACCTCGTGCTCCCCTCCTCCAGAGCAGGCCACAGCCACAGAAAGCCTACCCCCATGGAGCCACTCCTGTCCTCCTGTTGCCCGGCCTGCCACCTCCCAGCAGCCACAGAAGGAGGATCAGAAGCTACTGACCTTGGCTGAGTACCGTCTCCATGGAACAGGAAGCTTGCCTCCTCTGGGCTCCTGGAGATCTAGCCTCAGTCGAGCAGAAAGTCTAGCCCGGGGAGGTGGTGAGGGCAGCATGGCCTCCAGGCCCAATAATGGTATGAGCTTTACCCTCCACCCCAAGTGTTTCTATCCCACCACCACCCTACCCCACCCCACCTTTGAATGCTTTCTTATTCTGCAACCTGGGGTTAGGGGTTAAAGTGTTTACATCTCCTTCCCCAACATCTATGGATACTATCATATTTTATATGGCTACACTGTGTGGATGTGAAATGCTGTCTCCTGCTAACTCTTCCGCATCTCTTCTGCTCATCTGTTCTGCTTTCAGCCAACCACCTATCCCCTCAAGCACTCAAGTGGCGGGAATACAGGAGGAAGAACCCACTAGGGCCACCTGGATTGTCAGGGAGCCTAGACCGAAGACCACAAGAAGCTCGGCTGGCCCGAAGGAACCCCATTTTTGAGTTCCCTGGCTCCTTCAGTGCTGCTGGCCATCTGAACTGCCGGCTGAATGGTGTGTGTGGACCAGGTTCCCAGGATGCCCAGGGCAGGCTCTACCACAGCTGGGCAGGGCTGGGGAAGGGGGCAGTCCCACAGGAACGTATTCCAGAGGGTATGAGGCACAGAACTGAGCTGCGACTCAGTGGTTGGAAGGAGCGTTGCTTGAGATTGAGTTTTCTCTTCTTTCCAGGTCAAATAGTGAAGCCATTACCGCTGACCTGCCCTGACTTCCAAGACCCCTTTTCCTTGACTGAGAAGCCTCCAGCTGAGTTTTGTCTGTCCCCAGATGGCAACTCAGAGGCCATTTCCATTGATCTGCTTCAGAAAAAAGGTGAATATGACCCCCAGCTCAGGCCAGGAATTCTGTTGTTTGTACCTTTTTGTGCCTATTGCCCTACTGTCTAGCCATCCAGAATATTTCCCTTAGATAGGGAAAGTGTTAGGAAGGAATCAGCACAGGAACTGGGGCAAGGGGCAGAAGTCCACGCATTGTGTAAGGTGAGTGTGCATGAGTGCACAAGGATCATTCATCAGATGCTTAAGAATCAGGCTTCGGTCTCTTACCTGAGGGGGCTAAGGAGAATGAGGGAGGTTGCTGTGTCATAAATAAATGGCCACATGCTCTAATGGGAGTCCAAGTACTACAGGGTCTGATAGCTTGGGTAAACATGATGGTAACATCTACTAAGATATTTAGCAAATAAGGGACCATTGGACTAAGAGAGAGCTGTTTCAGTGAGATGATGGGGAAAGAATTGAGCATAATTGTGGGCTGAAGGGAAGGAGCCTGTGGGAAGGGAGAAGGATGAAGCTAAAGTGCTCTGTGGAGGCAGAGTAGGCAGTTCAAAGCTGGGAAAAGGTAAGAACCTTGAGCAAGATGGAAAGAGATTGAGGGTGGCGGAAAGGAGGATAGACAGAATGTACTTATGTCTTTTGAATGGACAGGAAAGTTGAATTGATGACCAGTGGCCTCTGTTCTCTGGGTAAAGTCGAACCAAGGGTTTGAAAGAGGGTAAAAATTTGGCAATGTGAGAGCATAGCAGAGGGCATCACAAGGCAGTGTGTCAAAGAGGTGCCCTTTTTGGTCACCATCGTGAGTGGTCCTGGACTTTCTCCAGCAACCACTAGTCTGGTTTCTCAGAGCGAAGAAGATGGATAGCTAGCGTGATCCAAGACTGGAGTAAGAGGATCTTGAAGATAAAATCACTGAGATGGGTCCACAGGCGGTGAAAACAGTACAGGGCTTGAGAACTTCACAAAAACAGGAAGGGGCCAAGGCCTGGTCCTCAGTAAGACTGAGACCCAGGTGCAGGGACAGAAAGAGAGAGTGGATGCCCTCCCTCTCTCCACTGAGGGCTCAGTTTCAGCTGAGTTGCCCGGGACTTGCTTGGGAACCCATCACATGGAACTCTTACTTGTAGGGCTGGTGAAGGCGGTTAACACTGCTGTGGACCTTATCGTGGCCCATTTTGGCACGAGCCGGGATCCTGGGGTGAAGGTAGGCAAAAAACTGTGGCAAGCTGAGCTCTACCCTGCTGACCCTCACCCATTCTATGCTGCTGCATTCTGTTCTCCTGCACCTAGAACCCAGAATTGGGTACTTCGGGATGGGGATCACAAGAGAAGCATGCTGAGGCCTTAAGAGAGTCAGAGAAGACCAAGGTCGCGCTTCAAATGATTCCCTGTTCTCTACTGCATCCACAGGCAAAGCTGGGGAACAGTTCTGTGAGCCCCAATGTGGGCCACCTGGTTCTGAAGTACTTGTGCCCTGCAGTCCAGGCTGTGCTGGAGGATGGCCTCAAGGCCTTCGTGCTAGATGTCATCATTGGGCAACGTAAGAATATGCCGTGGAGTGTTGTTGAGGCTTCCACACAGCTAGGTAAGTGCTGGGTGGCAAGATGAGGACCCCAGGCCAAGATTCGGATTCAGGAGACTGGGCACGTGACTGCTAACTCCGGCTTCCTCTCAGGCCCGTCCACCAAGGTCCTGCACGGCCTCTACAACAAGGTCAGCCAGTTCCCGGAGCTCACCAGTCACACCATGCGTTTCAACGCCTTCATTCTCGGCCTGCTCAAGTGAGTGTGTGGAGCAGCAAGAACAGCAGACCACAGCCCTCTCCTGTGGGCTCTGCCACTTCTGTGGAACCGACTCCCTAGACTAAGAGAGGCAAGGGAATCTGCAGGCTCTGTGGCCAGGGCCCAGGCTCACTTTCTCCCCATCTAGCTGCAGCCTCTCTCAATGGGTCCCTGGTTTCCCACCACACCCACAACTCTCTGGCACTGATCACCAACATGGTCTTTTGTTTTTATGAATTCATAATCTGACTTATTTGGAAATTAATCTGGTTCTCTGGATATTGAAAACCTTGATCCACCCAATTCTAGCACTACTTCCAAATCCTGCCTGACCATAAGTCCCCCTTGAGATCCACATTATAATATCCTTCTTTCTAAAGTATGGGCCCGGGTCATCCCCTTTGGGATATGTACCCTGTACTCTCACTCAGTAGCTGCCCTGACTTCTGGGGGCCTAGGCAAGCCAACTCCATTCTAGACGGAAGTCATTGGCTTGTGAATCACATGCTCGCCCCCTCCCAACACCCCCCACTGACTTCATTTTATGTGAAATGAACCAGGTAGCATTGCTGCCATAGAAGGGAGATGTTCACCTATTCCTCTGCCCTATGTCTGACCCCCTGTCTGTCTCCTTTGTACCATATCATCTGGCTATCTCCATAAAGATTCAGCTCTGCCTGTTTCCCTACAGCATCCGGTCCCTGGAGTTCTGGTTTAATCACCTCTATAACCATGAAGGTAATGCCCAGAACACTACTCTTGCAAACTCAATATAGGCCAGACCTCAGAGGCTTGGAAGAGGGAGGCACTGTTCTTTACAGATGGTGGAGGTGGGGAGGGGGACCACCCAAGCTTTTGTCTTCAGAGCCTGGGCTTCCAGCCCAGTCTCTCCCCAGCTTCTATTTGTGTTAGAGCCTTGGAGTCAGCAGGATACTCGGGAAATCTGGAAGTAAGGGTGGCCAGGAACCCCCACACCTCTCCTGTGAACTTGGGGCCGCCGCTTAGCATTGTGGAGGTCACAACCTGCACGAACTTCAGGCGGCCTCTTTTGCACTGGCGTGCACCCAAGGGCACAGTACCCAGCCTGTGCGGCAGTACACAGCAGCTCTGCCAGGGCCGCTTCTTGGAGGCACCCCCCCCAGGCCAGGCTCTGCTTTTCTTTGGGACTCAGGCCCTCTCTCTTGCTCCCCTAGATATCATCCAGACCCACTACCAGCCATGGGGCTTCCTGAGTGCAGCGCATACCGTGTGCCCTGGCCTCTTCGAGGAGCTGATGCTGCTGCTGCAGCCCCTGGCCCTGCTGCCCTTCAGCCTCGACTTGCTATTCCAGCACCGGCTCCTGCAAAGTGGGCAGCAGCAGCGGCAGCACAAGGAGCTGCTGCGGGTGTCCCAGGACCTGCTGCTGTCCGCCCACTCGACGCTGCAGTTGGCCCGGGCCAGGGGCCAGGAGGGGCCCGGAGACATGGACAGGGCAGTCCGTGGGGAGCGGGTGAAGGGTGTGGGTGCCCCTGAAGGTGGAGAAGATGAGGAGGAAGAGGAGACAGAAGAGGTGGCAGAGGCAGCTGGGGGCTCAGGGCGTGGCAGGTGGGCCCGAGGCGGGCAGGCTGGCTGGTGGTACCAGCTCATGCAGAGCTCCCAGGTCTACATCGATGGCTCAGCTGAGGGCTCTAGGTTCCCCCGTGGTGGCAGCAATAGCAGCAGTGAGAAAAAGAAAGGGGCCGGAGGTGGGGCACCACCCCCCCGAGAGGGAGTAGTCGAAGGGGCAGAAGCCTGCCCTGCCCCTGAGGAGACCCTTGGCCGGGACAGGGGCTGGCCCTTCTGGATGGGGAGCCCCCCTGATTCTGTGCTAGCTGAGCTGAGGCGTAGCCGGGAGAGGGAGGGCTCCACTGCCCCCCCAGCAGAAAATGAGGAAGGAGCCTCAGAGCCTTCACCCAGGGGCATCAAGTGGGGACACCTCTTTGGCTCACGAAAGGTTCAGCGGGAGACCCGGCCCACAAACAGGTGAGAGGCAGCCCATGGTATAGACGGAGGGATATGGGGAGCCTATCTAAGCCAGAGCACAGACAGAGGCAGAACCCCGGCTGGTCTCCCCTAGGCTGCCGTCCAACTGGCTGAGCCTGGACAAGTCCATGTTCCAACTAGTGGCACAGACAGTGGGTGCCTGCCGAGAACCAGAGCCCAAGGAGAGCCTGCAGGAGCCACACTCTCCAGTCTTGCCCTCCAAGCCTCCATGGTAAGTCCTGGAAAATAGGATTGGGGGGCCGGGTTTGGCTTTGGGTGGGGTTTCTCTGACCTCCATGTGTTGTTTCCCCAGCGAGGTGAAGGCACTGTGCCATCATCTGGCCACAGGCCCCGGACAGCTGAGCTTCCACAAGGGAGATATCCTACGGGTGCTGGGGCCAGCTGGAGGAGACTGGCTGCGCTGTAGCCGTGGCCCCGACACCGGCCTGGTGCCTCTGGCCTATGTGACCTTGACCCCAACTCCAAGTCCAACCCCTGGAAGCAGCCAAAACTGAGGCCCTGTGCATGCTGGTGGCCTCAGGGACCCTCATAACCCCTGACTCAGAGCCTGAGAGCCCTTCCCAAGCCCTCTGGCTTGGCCACAGAGAGTAGACTTGAGAGCTGGGGGCCATACATCCCTGTGCTCAGTATTAATTACTCCCCATTAACTGTCCCAGTGATGTCATCCAGACCTCCACCCAGGAAAGGAGGGAAGGGATGCAGCACTGGGCTGCCAGGATTTCCCCAGCCCATCTGGGCCAGCCCTTCCATAGGTACGGATAAGCACGTCCCTGTGGAGGGAGGTGACCAGAGGGCCATTTGCAGGGTTCCCTAGGCCAGGTGGTGAGGAGGAGAGGTGACAGTATTGGGGCCAGCTCCCTAAGCCCCCACATGTAAATAGGTTGTGGCCAGTGCCTGGTGGTCAGAAGAGGGAGGAGGAGCCCAGGCTTCTGTTTATGTATTTATTTATTTATTTATTACACCTATTAATAAAAAAGGTGCTCGGCCTCCAAACCATTTTTCTTTGTGCCTCCCCCCAATCCTCAGGCCCACTTCTCTTCCTTCCATAAGGATGGGTGGGATAGGAAGACAGAGAAGAGAGAACTTGAAGTCCAGGTACCTACACCAGGAGCTTCTTCTGGAGGGTGGTGAGGCCCAGTGCATCATGGGTGAGATGCCCATATGTGTGCCCGAACTGGAACTTATACCCTGAATGGACAAGAATCTTGTCACTTGTAGCCAGTGGCATGGAGAGCCATTTATTCCTCAGCCGGTGTCTAAGCCCTCCAAAATCTGGTCCCAACTTCCCACCATGAGCTACCTCCATTTCCTTTTTTGCCCAGTGAGAAAGCTAAGCCACATGATCCAAGTGCCCCCCAACCCACTTCTACCCATTCTACACACACACCAAATATTACAGTCCCCTCTGGGGCTACCCTCACCTGGCACATAGCCCCCATAATTAGGTAAAAGGCCCAGATTCTGAGGGTAGGTCCTAGAAAGTGGAGGGAGAGGTTTGGCATCCTTCTGGGGTCTGCCCTGTGAGTACATCTTTCCAAATTCCTGCAGTGCCTGGTTGGTGAGCACAGGAAAGCTGGAGCCGAAGAGGAAGCGGGCACGGGGCACGTAACCAGTGAAGCCTGGGGGGTGGGGATACTGAGTCAGGACCCCCTTGGGGCCTCCCCATGCCTTTGGTCATTACCCAGTTCCTCTCACCTGGCATGAAGAACTTGCGAGGGTCTTTGTCATCCATGGAATAGGGGGAAGCCTTGTGAGGAGAAGTTGTCAGAGAAAAAATAAGGCCATCCAGTTCAGCCCCCATGCTCCAACAGAAGCTCCCTGGGAGGTGGAGCTGGCAGTCGAGCCCACATCCCCAGTACCCATAGCCGGCTACCCATGGCCACCCCTAGGCCCAGCCTCACAGAGGTCAGACTCCCCACTCCTAACCCCCTGGACCCCTTCTAGCCTTCTTGGTCTCACTTGTTCCGCCTCTTGCCACAGCTCTGGCTCCTCTGCCTCCAGCTCTGGTTCGGGCTTTGGCTCTTGGTCTTTCTCTACATCTTTTTTACTGTTGGCATCCTTTGGCAGCTCTTGGCTGCCTTGTCCCCCAGACCACTGAGTGAAATCATTTAGAGCCTCAGCCCAGACCCGGCTGCAGTTCTTGGCAAAGATGAACTGTGCCTGGGGCACAAAACCTGGGTGGGAGGGGGCAAGGAAGATTTTGATTAGTGTTTGGGGCACACACAGAACATTAGTGTTCTGGGTCAGGGACACCCGTTCAGACTGTCCGTACATACCTGTGTACCCAGGGACCATGCTGGAGCTGAGCCTTTCATGCCCACGCCTGACAGGCCGGCTTCCCCTGGGAATCTCAGGAGATGCTGGAGGCCGGATGGGAGGCAGAAGTGTGCGATGGGCAGGGGGCCAGGCTAGGCCAGGAGATCCTTGAAGTAGCTGACCGGTCATCTGCCCATAGGTCTGGCCCATGCTGAACCGAAGTAGTGGGCAGTGTCCAGTGTACCTGTAGCACAGGACTTACCCGCTCACCTCTCAACTCCCCCTGCTCCACCACCCCCAGAGATACAGAGACCTCTGAAGCCCTGGTTTTTGTTATTGTTTTTGTTTTTTCTGGATTCGGCTGTATGTATATTTGGAGCAGGCATTTCTCCGTCCTGTCTGGGTTTTCAACCCTTACCCTCTGCTGTTACCTGTTACCATGGAGAAGACAACACAGAGCTTCGTGGTGGGTGCAGCTACCACCATCACCTTGCTCTTCCTTTTCCATCCAACACGGTAACTATCTCACCCCTGGGCCTACCATACCAGTTTGTCTGCTGACCCCCAAGTTCTAGGTGGCACAACCCCCATGTCCTTATACCCCTATTCCCAGAAGCAGGCAGGGGTGTGCTTTGGGTAGAAGTCTTACCCTGGGATATAATGAGGGTTCTGAGGGTTCAGCCCTGGTATGAAGGTGCTGGCCATAGTCATGAGAATCCAGCAGTTCCTTTTGTTTCCCTTGGAGCGGAAACTCCAAGCTCCAGGCTGTGTGTACTGTGTCCAGGGCTGTGGGGCGGGGCCAGAGGCAGGAGGCGGTGCCAAGGGAGGAGAGAGGGGAAGAGACGCTAGTGAGAACCACCAGGGCCAAGGCCAGCAGAACAGGAGAGCAGGGGCTCACTGATTTGTCTACTCCAGAACAAATGCAGTCCACCACGTGGGGGCAGGGAAAAGTCGGAGTGTGGCCTCCCTGTTCCAGGTGGGAGGTGAAAGAACAAACACTGTTAGGTCCTATCCTAAAAGAAATCCTCTTCCTTCTTAAACCCCCTGTCTGAAGACACATGAGTGCTACTCTTTGTGAGAGTTGATTGAAAGTGATGGAATTCCTGGGAAAGGGGTCTCTTGAGGGGATCCCATAGGGGAGATGACAGGGCGAAAAAGGAACCTAGTGACCTCTAAGCAGTGACATTAAGTTGCTTCTTAATCATTTTACTTTGACAATTATTGAATACCCACCATCATCTGGATTATCATTCAACAAAAAAACCATGCCCTGCTAGGCATATTCTGTAGTCAGAAAAGCTAAGCTCCACATGACTTCAGGCAAGTCATTTCCTATCGCTGCACCTTTTACAAAATGCATATACCAGGACTCACATTGCTACTATTACGAGGCTCAAATTAATATATACAAATGTGTTTTGTGCCAGCAAAGACCATGTAGTCAGAAAGGGAGGGTGGAGAGGAAAGACCATATGCCTGAGGTCATACTGTCATAGGCTCCTACTAGCTTGTGGCCATGAGCCAACCTTACCTTGTCTGAGCAGGCAACTTAACTTCTGCTGAACTCAAATTCCCTAAACCCAAACGTGAAGGTTAAAATAACATAACTTACCAGAGTGCTGTTACGGATAAAGTCACTGTGGCGAAGAATTTACCCCGGCACCTGACTCTCAGCTACTAAAACTTAACTTTCTTCTCTATTGCCTAATATTTTCTCCAAGCTTCTAACACACATAGGAGACCTGTGACTGGTTAGTAAATTCAGTGGATATGGGTTTTTCTACTGTGGGAGTTTAAGGAAAGGAAATATGATGGTAACGTTGGGTTTTAAGACTAGGGGACAAATTAGAATTTGTTAAGAAACCAATTCAGAGGGCGCCTGGGTGGCTCAGTGGGTTAAAGCTGCTGCCTTCGGCTCAGGTCATGATCCCAGGGTCCTGGGATTGAGGCCCACATCGGGCTCTCTGCTCGGCGGGGAGCCTGCTTCCTCCTCTCTCCTCTCTCTCTGCCTGCCTCTCTGCCTACTTGTAATCTCTCTCTCTGTGTCAAATGAATAAATAAAATCTTAAAAAAAAAAAAAGAAACCAATTCAGAGGGTGCCTGGCTAGCTCAGTTGGTAGGGCATGCAACTCTTGATCACAGGGTTGTGAGTTCAACCCCCACACTGGCTGCAGAGCTTACTTTAAAAAGAAAGGGGGAAAAGGGAAGAGAAAAAAGAAGGAAGGAAGAAAGAAAGGAAGAAAGAGAACAGGGGAGAGAGAGAGAAAAGAAGGGGAGCAAGGAAGGGAGAGAAGGAGGGAGGGAGGGAAATAATTCAGATTCTAAGAGCAGAGAAGTATGGACCAGAAAGAAGAGCTCTCAGAGAGCAGGGAGCATGACTAGAACTCACTTCTGGGGCTGACTCAGGGTCAGGCCAGTCTACCTTTCCAGGAGGCAGAGCCCCTCTTCTTCTCCCCACCCAAGTGTGACACACACAGGCTGACCAGGCATGGGTCACTGACCTGTGGATTGCACATGAGCACTAGGTCCCAAGGAATACATTTCATGTTCCTCGCTGTTCTGCCAAGGACAGCCTTGGTATGTGTCATTTAGAGCTAGGGTTGTAGACTTGGCTCACCGTTAAGGAAATATGCTGGATGGGGATGGGAACTGCGGGGAGAACCCAGAAAAGCAGTGGTGTGGCAAGGTTAACAACCTGAATTTAAACACACACACACACAAAACACAACCTGGTCTTTTGGATTTTGTGACAGACACTGGTGGTTGCACACTGAATACCCATTGCCTATCCCCATCCCCCTTTGTCCTAACAGAACTTTAATTTTGTTCTGTGGAGCAGCCAGGAAGTTCAGGGAAGCTTGAAGCCAGCTCTGGGAATGAGTCTTGATTAGTCTTAAGCCCATGATTCTGGTCCTATTCTCCTTGCCAGTGATTAGTGAGGCACAGGCTTATGGCATTCTGGACAATAAAAAGTCTGCCAGGATAAGAGAGGGCCATAAGAAAAGTAGCAACTTAAAAAGCTCTTTAAAAAGATGCATGACAGGAATGCCTGCGTGACTCAGTCAGTTAAGCATCTGACTCTTTGATTTCGGCTCAGGTCATGATCTCAGGGTCGAGATCAAGCCCTGTGTCCGGCTCCATGCTCAACACAGAGTCTGCTTAAGATTCCCTCTTCCTCTCCTTCTGCCCCTCACCCCCCTGAAATAAATAAATAAATCTTTTTTTTAAATGCATGACAAATTAGAAAGAGAGATGGACAGGGAAGAATGATGTCCTTTCCTGCCTCTAGAATTTCTATGTCGTGATGACAGAACTTTGGTAGGCATCATGAAACCTTGTGGAAAGCTAGGCTAACCTGGGGACATAGCCTAATACAGCAAGAATGGGTGGGAGAATAGAAAGGCCTAGGTCCTTGATGAGCTACTGAACTAACCAACCTTTTTATATGAAATAATTTCATTATTATTAAAGCCAATTTAAGTTTTCTTTTACTTGGAGCCCAAGGCATCATAACATAAAAGTAAAAACAAACAACAACAATAACTAGTTCAAATCCTAGCTTCCTTGGAGATGTGGACCTCGGCCAAATTCATGTTATCAAGCCTCAGTCTCTTATCCATAAAATGAAGACACTAATGTTACTACTTCATTGAGTAGGACAAAATAGCAGGACAAAATAGTAGCACGAGATGATACATAAAGAGCAATTGGCCCCAGTGTCTAGCTGATGTTAAGTGCTAACTAATTAGCAATTCATAGTATTTGGCTGGAATGTGGTGGGAATGGGAGAAAGGAAAAGAGTTGAGGACAGTAACAGGTTGGGGGTTCAGGGGAAAGCATGTGAAGCTAAGAAATTGAAAGGTTAGAATGTGAAGGTGGGGTATAGATTAGAAGGTAGAGGCTGGAACAAATAGAATCAGTATGTGAATTAATACAAATTAGGAAGCAAGTTACATTGAGTCTTAGATTTGTGAAGAAACAGTCCACTCCTCTTGATGAACGGCCTGTTACTATTGTTGTTTCCATCTGTGTAAACAATATTTCTAAGTCCCTGCAGATCGGAAAGGTGTTCTAACCTGGGAAGAAAGGGAAAGAACTAGCCGAGGGGCCCACAGGACTACTCACTGCCTCTATGCCCCCGATTCCAGGGGACAGTCATGATGGCAACCCAACCCCAGCTTGCTCCTGGTGGGAGCGGCATAGCCAGTGCAAGTGGAGAGAAGGTTTCACTGGGGTTACACCTACTCAAAAAATGAGGGTCCAGTTAGTAAAGCCACGTCAGTGCCCTGCCCGTTCCACACAGCCTGTTAGCCTGTCCGAAACAGCAGTCTATAACGTTCTGTCGTTCCGCCTTTGATCCTGACCAGGAATTGTGTAAAGTTTCATAGAAGTACAAATATCAAATCATCATGTTGTACACCTGAAATTAATGTTATACATCAACTATTATCCTCAATTTTTAAAAACCAATCAGAATATTTATCAAAAAAAGTTTCAGATAGATCCCAGATCAGTTGTTTGATTGTAAGACAATACCGGGCAAGCATAAATCCCCTCAATGAAGATGAATTAAAAGAAAATCACGGGGCCCTTGAAAAAAATTCCTCAGATCAAGAGACCACCAAAAGTGAAACAGATGTCAAAAGAATAAACTCCAAACGATTACATACAACACAAAACCTTTTTTATTTAAAATAAATAGATATAATAATACAATAATTCCACTTCTGGGTATTTACCCGAAGTAAATGAAAATATTAATTCAAAAGATATCTGTACCCCTACCTATATTCATTGCAGCATTATTTACAATAGCCAAGATATGGAAGAAACTTAAGTGTCCATCGATAGATGAATGGATAAAGAAGATGTGGTGTATCTATATACACAATGGAATATTACTCGGCCATAAAAGAAGAATGAAATCTTGTCATTTGCAAAAACCTGGATGGACCTAGAGGTATTATGCTAAGTGAAGTAAGTCAGAATGAGAATGACAAATGCCATATGATTTCCCTTATATGTAGAATCTAAAAAACAAAATGAATGAACAAACAGAAACAGACTCAAATATAAAGAACAAAGTGGTGGTTGCCAGAGGGGAGGGTTGAAATAGGCAAAAAGAAATACACACACAGAGAGAGAGCTGCAATAAAACTACATCAAATGGAAAGCACAGTAATGATGCCATGAGTTTCAGATGCTTACCTCGCAGGGTGTGAGACAAAATGGGAGGAGAGACCATGGGAGGAGTTAGATGTATGTTATTGTCAAAGTCTCCGTTTTTGTTTGGGATAGTGGCTTCATAAATGCTTATTATTAAACATTAATAATTAAAGCAGGACCAATGATGAAACTATATCATAAACCAAGGATTATGGCTAACCCAAATCTGGGCATTTGACATCTAAGAGGTAGGGTGGAGATGGGACAAATTCAAGTAGAAATGACCAGACAGAGTGGTATTGACTGGTAGATTTTTAAATACTCTTCTGTTTTAAGTAACTCAAGAAGTCAAATATTAAAAAATACCAGGATCTGAATAAGGATGACTTATTAGCTATACCAGGGAACTTTAAAAACTGGTCATATAGTCTAGTCCTGACTAGAGCATGGGACTAATAGTACAGGCTTGGGCAAATCAAGTCTTTGAGCTACATCTGTAAAATGAAAGAGATGCACTGGATGGTTATTAAGACTTTCTAGTTCTGGGGCACCTGGTTGGCTCAGTCGGTGGAACATGCAGTTCTTGATCTAAGCATTTGAGTTTAAGCCCCATGTTGAGTGTGAAGATTACTTAAAAATAAAATTTTTTTTAAAAAAAAAGAAAAGACCCTTTCCCGTTCTAACTCCCTTCTCTATTTTCCAGTGCAAATGTTTAATGGGCTTAAAAAAAACACATTTTCAAAAAAATAACTGAAACTGACATGGTTTCAGAGGCATTTCTAAATGCAACCATATTTGTAAAAGTTCCATACAGTTTCAATGACCTTTAAAATGTGTATTTTCCTCCTAGGATGCAGCTCTAATTGAGTTTTATTCAACTGTAAGTTTTCCTGAAAATAGGCCACTATCTGGATATCACTGCTCTGAGCACAGAGGGTGGATTAAAGCAAAGGAAATATCACAGTCTCCTTCTGGCCTTTTTACATGCATAATATTCTTCAAATCCATAAGGATCAACATTAATTTATTCAGTCTGCTTTTATAGAACATCTCTGCCAGGTGGTTACCTTCTGGTCAATACAGAGATGAATAGATGAATTAGATGTAACTCCTAACCTCAGTGATTTTACATCTTTAAAGAAGAGACAGAGGTACAGAGAAAGTCAAAACACAATAAATGCCACAATGGAGATTTAAACAAAAGCAAATTACTTTATGGGGTGCCTGGGTGGCTCAGTCAGTTAAGCATCTGACTTTTGATTTCATCTCAGGTCTTGATCTCAAGGTCATGAGTTCAAGCCCCACGTTGGGCTCCAACAAACCAAAATAAAACTACCTTATCCTGAGATCAAGAGTCACATGCTCCAACAACTGAGCCAGCCAGGCACCCCATAGATGTCCCTAAGACATCTTTAAAATGCCTTCCTGGGGGGCGCATGGGTGGCTCAGTGGGTTAAAGCCTCTGCTTTCGGCTCAGGTCATGATCTCAGGGTCCTGGGATCGAGGCCCGCATCCGGCTCTCTGCTCAGCAGGGAGCCTGCTTCCTCCTCTCTCCTCTCTCTCTGCCTGCCTCTCTGCTTACTTGTAATCTCTCTCTGTGTGTCAAGTAAATAAATTTTAAAAATCTTTAAAAAAAATAAATAAAAAATGCCTTCCTGGGGTGCCTGGGTGACTCAGTCAGTTAAGCATCTACTTTAGGCTCAGGTCATGATCCAAGGTCCTGGGATCGAGGTTCATGTTGGACTCTCTGCTCAGCAGGGAGTTTGCTTCTCCCCCTCACTCTACCTTTGTGATCTCTCTCTCAAATAAATAAATAAATAGAATCTTAAAAAAAAAAAAAGAATACTAAGTGAAACTCCATTTAACCAAACCACAAAGTCTCAGTGCAATTAATATTGTCTGGGAAAATACAAATCAAAATCAACCCAAAATGATATATAACATCTGAATGCAATAATAGCCACTGAAGAACCTGAAAAAGTGGTCAAACAGATGCCCCTACCAAAAGACCCACATCACACTTAATTCACCAAATTAGTGTTAATTCAAGACCTGACATATTCAAGACCTAACAACCTCACACAAGTTATACAAATGAAAAATTCTAAATAAAACATCAAACCAGGGATAGCAAATAGGATGCTTGTCCATTCTCCTCCAATGCAATGGCAGGTACCACTAGATGATCATGGCCTCTTTCTGGGACTTTGCAAGGCTCTGGAAGACAGCATATCTTTTATATATTTATGTGTATATACATATATACACATATATACACATATATACACATAAATATATATACACATACACATATATACATATATATTATTTATTATTTATTGTATAAATATGTATATATACACACATAAAATATATATATACACATACACATATATATACATATATTATTTATTTATTTATTTGAGAGAGCCGAAGCAAGGGGAGCAGCAGAGGAAGGGACATAACAAAACAGGGTACCTTGAGTGATTTCTGCCAAAGGCACAGCATAAGGGAGAACTGACAAATGTTCTCTCTTTATTACCCCTGAATTGAGAGCCCAATACAGACAGATACTTTGTCTGTCTTGTTCACAGGTGTATATCTAGCATGCAGCAGAGCTGTCTGGCACATAATATGAACTAAACAAAATCCAGCAATATTGTAAAGGAATAATATACATTAAGATTAGTAGGTTTGGGCGCCTGGGTGGCTCAGTGGGTTAAAGCCTCTGCTTTCGGCTCAGGTCATGATCTCAGGGTCCTGGGATGGAGGCCCGCATCGGGCTCCCTGCTCGGCGGGGAGCCTGCTTCCTCCTCTCTCTCTGCCTGCCTCTCTGCCTACTTGTGATCTGATCTCTCTCTGTGTCAAATAAATAAATAAAATCTTTTAAAAAAAAAGATTAGTAGGTTTCTAGGACTACAGTAATGATTGAACTAGAAAATCCGTCAATGTAGTTAACATGAATAAACCAAAGGAAATAGCCATTTCATCACTCTAACAGACCCTGGGGAAATCTTTTAGAAAATTAAATATCCATTTGTGATTTTTAAAAGGCTTTTTAGTAAACCAGGAACAGAAACATGAAAAAGAATATTTGAAATGAACAGCCAATATCAAACTACATCAAAGAGAAAAGCCAGGGCCAAACAGATCTCATTCATTGTACCAAATCCAATTAACTAGTCACTTAGGGGAATGTTACTGTGAGGTTTCTAAAAAAGGGCCATGGCTTAGCAGAAAAAAGTGCTAAGGATTAGCTATTTTGGTCATGGACATAAGATGGATACCAGCATGTAGAGTTGATAGTCCTTCACTTAGGCAATCTTTTAAAAGTCAGAACCAAGACAAGACTGATCACTATTACCTTTATTATTCAACATTATTCTAGATAGTCTAAACAGTACATGAAACAAAAATAAGTAAGAAGAACCATAAATGTTGGAAAGAAGAAAATAATTATCTGCTTAGGTACAAAACCCTGAGAAGCCACTGAAAAACAATGAGAATAAGAGTAGTATAAAATGGCTTATTACATGGAAAATAAATTCAAATCTGAATAGCTTTACTACTCAGCACCTACCAGTTAGATGTCATGCTGGAGGACTTCAGAACATCTAAGTGTTCTTCAGAGGATTCTTCAAAGCAAATCAACTACATAAGCAAATCAATTACATTACGTAATTGTGTGTTTGCCTTTGAATAATTTGATTAGATTGTAATTCCTAAAGCAACCACTAAGAAAGTAACTAAAATATATGTTTAAAAAATTAGGAAAACTAGGGGCACCTGGGTGGCTCAGTGGGTTAAAGCCTTTGCCTTCAGCTCAGGTCATGATCTCAGGGTCCTGGGATCAAGCCCCACATCGGGCTCTCTGCTCAGCAGGGAGCCTGCTTCCTCCTCTCTCTCTACCTGCCTCTCTGCCTACTTGTGATCTCTCTGTGTCAAATAAATAAAATCTTTTAAAAATAAATAAATAAATAAATAAATAAATAGGAAAACTAGAATTATATGCTAAAAAATATTAGTTTAAACCAAACAATGATAGTAAAGGAGAAACAGAGGAACATACACATCAAAAGGGTTATGAGGCAATGAAAATGTATGTCCACACAAAAACCTGTAAATGAATGTCCATAGGAGCATCATTCTAACAGTCAAAAAGTAGAAATAATCCAAAATACAATCAGCTGTTGAACAGATAAACATGGTACATTCACACAATGGAATATTATTCAGCAATAAAAAAGAATGAAGTACTGATACATACTATCACATGGATGAACCTTGAAAACACTAGGCTGAGTGAAAGCAAGGTACAATAGCCCATATATTGCATGATTCCATATATGAAATGTCCAGAAGAGGCAAATCTACATAATGAGAAAGTTTTAACTAAACTGGTTAGTTTAGTTAAGGTTGGTTGCCTATGACTATAGGTGAAGGAGTTGGAGGGGGATGTAGGGAGTGACTGCCAATGGACATGAGGTTTCTTCTTGGGATGATGAAAATACTCTAGAATTGATAGTGATGATAGTTGCAAAACTCAGTGAATACAAAAAACACTGAACTTTACACTTTAAATGGGTATTTCAATATAAAACTGATAAAAAATTATAAAATACCAAAAAAAGCAACCCAAGTCTAATAATGTGGAAGGAGGAGGAGGAGAAGAGGTAGGAGGAGGGGGAAGAGGGGAAGAAGAAGAAAAAGAAAAAACATCAAGATCAAGTTAGATTTATTCTATAAATGCAAAGTTAGTTTAATTTTAGAGAATTAATATATCATTGTTTAGAAATCTTTTCTCCCTTCCTACCATCCCCACTCTAGACAGAGTATACTTTGGGCTTGGCCATATGACTTGCTTTGTCCACTGGAATGTTGACAGGCGTTATGACCCAGAGACATGGAAGCAGTTGCAAAACCGAACTTGTCCTCTTACCTTTCTTCCATCACCATGAGAAAAACATACCCAGGCTATCCAGCTGGTCCCAGGAAGAGAGACAGATGGCACACAGCAAAACACTCTAGCCAATCCTTGTTTAGAATGCTGACCCCAGTTAACCCATGGATTTAGGAGAATTAGTAATTGTTGGTTTATGCCACTGGTTTGTTTTTTTTTAATATTTTATTTATTTATTTGACAGAGAGACACAGCAAGAGAGGGAACACAAGCAGGGGGAATGGGAGAGGGAGAAGCAGGCTTCCCACAGAGCAGGGAGCCCAACACGGGGCTTGATCCCAGGACTATGGGATCATGACTGAAGCCAAATGCAAATGCCCAACCAACTAAGCCACCCAGGTGCCCCAGGTTTAGTTTTTTGGGGGTTTGTTTGTTTTTAAGATTTTATTTATTTATTTGAAGGAGAGATACAGAGCACAAGTAGGTAGAGCAATAGGCAGAGGGAAAGGAAGAAGCAGTCTCTCTGTTGAACAGGGAGCCTGATGCGGGACTCGATTCCAGGGCCCTGGAATCATGACCTGAGCTAAAGGCAGCCACTTAACCAACTGAGCCACCCAGGCGCCCTGTTTTGTTTTGTTTTTTTAAGATTTATTTATTAGGGCACCTGGGTGGCTTAGTTGGTTGAGTGTCTGACTCTTGATTTTGACTCTTGATTTTGGCTTGATCTCAGGGCCCTGAGATTAAGCCCCTCATCAGGCTCTGCACTAAGCACAGAGCCTTCTTGAAATTCTCTCTCTCTCCCTCTACCCTTTCCCCTGCTTATACTTTCTCTCTCTCTCAAAAAAAAAGGTTTTTTTTTTAAAGATTTATTTATTTATTTGAGAGAGAGAGTGCAAGCAGGGGGAAGAGCAGAGGGAGAGGAAACAAGCAGACTCCCTGCTGAGTGGGAAGCCTGTCACGGGGCTCAATCCCAGGACCCTGACATCAGGACCTGAACCAAAATCAAGATTTGGATGCTTAACTGACTGAGCCACCCAGATGCCCCTATGCCACTGGATTTTGATGTGATTAGTTACATGCCACTTTTGTGATAAGAGCTAACTGGTATAGTAGCTACAAAAAAACCCACAGTAAACATGAAAACTGATAGTGAAAACCTGAAACTTGAAACCTGATAGTGAAAAATCAAAAGCATTCTTTTAAAGATCAGGAACAAGATACAAGTGTCGACTGCCATTACTTCACTCAACATTACACTGAAGGTCTCAACCAAAAGAACAGAAATCAAAGGTATAAATATTAGGGGAAAAAATAAAACTATAGTAAAGATTTGGGAGTTTTTTGTTTTTTGGGTTTTTGGGGGGGGTTTGTTTGTTTGTTTTAAGAATTTATTTATTTATTTATTTGACAGAGAGAGATACAGCGAGAGAGGGGAACACAAGCAGGGGGAGTGGGAGAGGGAGAAGCAGGCTTCCCACAGAGCAGGGAGCCCGATGCAGGGCTCGATCCCAGAAACCCAGGATCATAACCTGAGCCTAAGGCAGATGCTTAACTGACTGAACCACCCAGGCGCCCCTGTTTCTTTGGGTTTTTTTTAAGATTTATTTATTTGTCAGAGAGAGAGAGTAAGAGGGAGGGGGAGAGAGAGAGCATGAACAGGGGGAGTGGCAGGCAGAGGGAGAAGCAGGTTCCCCACTGAGCAAGGAGCCTGATGTGGAACTCAATCCCAGGACCCTGGGATCATAACTGAATATAGGAGCTGTGTCCAGAGGAAAGGTGGGAGAGAAAATGGGAGTTAATAGCATATGAATAGTATTTAAAGCCTTGAAGTTAATGGAATGACCTGCCACCTAAGTGTGTAGAAAGAGGAAATGTACAAAGATGGAGCCCTGGGTATGTCACTGCTTAGAGATTAGGAAGATCTAGAAGATCAGCAAAAGAGACCTAGAAGAAAGAGCCAATAAAATATGAAGAGAATCAAGAAATTAAATGAAGAAAGTAATTCAAGATGTGATAATGGTATTTTGGTTACACAGAAAATGACCTTAGGAGACAATGTTAATGAAGTGCCATGATGTCTACAAGTTATTTTCAAATGGTACAATAAAATGTATTATATTCTGTCAGATCATATATCATATACCACATTAGAGACACACAAAGAGAACAAACAACAAAATGTTAACAATTGTTGGGCGCCTGGGTGGCTCAGTGGGTTAAAGCCGCTGCCTTCGGCTCAGGTCATGATCCCAGGGTCCTGGGATCGAGGCCCACATCGGGCTCTCTGCTCAGCAGGGAGCCTGCTTCCTCCTCTCTCCTCTCTCTCTGCCTGCCTCTCTGCCTACTTGTAATCTCTCTCTCTCTGTGTCAAATGAATAAATAAAATCTTTAAAAAAAAATGTTAACAATTGTTGAGCCTGGGGACACCTGGGTGGCTCAGTGGTTAGGCATCTGCCTTCAGCTCAGATCATGATCCCAGGGTCCTGGGATGGAGCACCACGTCAGGCTCCCTGCTTGGAGGGAGGCCTGCTTCTCCCTCTCCCACACCCCCTGCTTGTGTTCCCTCTCTCACTGTGTCTCTCTCTCTCTGTCAAATAAATAAATAAAATATTTTTTAAAAATCGATGAGCCTAGGGCGCCTGGGTGGCTCAGTGGGTTAAAGCCTCTGCCTTCAGCTCAGGTCATGATCCCAGGGTCCTGGGATCGAGGCCCACATCAGACTCCATGCTCAGCAGGGAGCCTGCCTCCTCCTCTCTTTCTGTCTGCCTCTCTACCTACTTGTAATCTCTCTCTGCCTCGCTGTGTCAAATAAATAAATAAATAAATAATCTTTAAATAAAAAAAAAAATCGATGAGCCTAAACAAAGGTACACAGATATTCACTGTGCATTTCTTCAGCTTTTCTTCACATTTGAAATTTTTCATAATAAAGAGATAGTAGAGGGGAATGTTTTGAGAAGAATAGGTAATTGACTATATTCACAAAACTGCTCTTCCTAGGCCAAGTAATCTTATATCCCTAGTAGCCAAACTGTGGTCTCTAAATACCATTTCTAACTAAAAGCAACTATGAATCATTGGAAAAAATAGCTGATATCGGCTCTAGTCTAGGAGTGCACAAAATGAGCCTGGAACATTTTAAATGGTTATGTCAAAAACATTCACTCCCACAGGCCAAAATGGGACATTTTAAAGATGATAAAAACAGGGGCACCTGGGTGGCTCAGTCATTAAGCGTCTGCCTTCGGCTCGGGTCATGATCCCTGGCATCGAGCCCTGCATGGAGCCCCACATGGAGCCCCACATTGGGCTCCCTACTCAGTGGGAGGCCTGCTTCTCCCTCTCCCACTCCCCCGCTTGTGTTCCCTCTCTCGCTGTCTCTCTCTTTCTCTGTCAAATAAATAAATAAAATCTTAACCAAAAAAAAAAAAAAAGATAAAAACAGCCAACAATTGAGACACGTCAAGCTTGTGTTCATAGTGATACCTTAAAAAAAACCCTCTGAGTGCCTGGGTGGCTCAGTCAGTTAAGCATCCAACTCTTGATTTTGGCTCAGGGTCATCAACTCTTGACTTCTCTGATCTCAGGGTCATGAGATTGAGCCCTGAGTGAGGCTCCATACTGAGCATGGAGCCTGCTTAAGATTCTCTCTCCTTCTCTCTCTACCCCCTATCTGCTCACATGCTTTTGCTAAAAAACAAACAAACAAACAAACAAAAAAACCTGACATTAAAAAAACTCACTTTTCAAGGATGCAAGGGAACCAACTCACTAAAAGCTGGGAAAATAAAAGGGAAACAAGAATTTTTCTTGCCTTTCCTACATGAAATATATCTCTAGGTACCAAACAGGTATGTAAAAGTTTCTCTTTGTAGAGAAAGGAAGGAAGAATAGAATGAGTGTTATTTTCTAACTCCTACATTCTCCCAGGGGACAACTGGCAAAGTCTAGAGACATTTTTTTTTAAGATTTTATTTATTTATTTGACAGAGAGAGAGAGATCACAAGTAGGCAGAGAGGCAGGCAGAGAGAGAGGGGGAAGCAGGCTCCCTGCCAAGCAGAGAGCCCGATGCGGACCTCGATCCCAGGACCCTGAGACCATGACCTGAGCCGAAGGCAGAGGCTTAACCTACTAAGCCACCCAGGAGCCCCACTGGAGACATTTTTGATGTCACAACTAGGGGAGCTGCTACTGGGATCCAATGGGTAGAGGCCAGGGATGCTGCTAAACATCCTACAGTGTGCACACAGCCACCTAACAATAAATAATTATCTGGCCCCAGGCGCCTGAGCGGCTCAGTCGGTTGAGCGTCTGCCTTCGGCAGGTCATGATCCCAGGGTCCGGAGATCAAGCCCTATATTGGGCTCCTTGCTCACCCTGGAGCCTGCTTCTCCCTCTGCCTGTGGCTCCCCCTACTTGTGCTTTTTCTCTCTCTGACAAATAAATAAATAAAGTCTTTTTTAAAAAAATTTTTTTAAAAGGGGCACCTGGGTGGCTCAGTGGGTTAAAGCCTCTGTCTTCGGCTCAGGTCATGATCTCAGGGTCTTGGGATCGAGCCCCGCATAGAGCCCCGCATTGGGCTCTCTGCTCAGCAGGGAGCCTGCTTCCTCCTCTCTCTGCCTGCCTCTCTGCCTACTTGTGATCTCTCTCTCTGTCAAATAAATAAATAAAATCTTTAAAAAAAATTTTTAAAATAAAAAGATTTAAGAGATATATCAGCTGTGAAGTATGGACCTTATTTGGATTTTGATTCAAACAAACAATTTTTTAAACTAAACATAGGACAATGGAGGAAATGTGGGCAAATAGATATGAGATATTAAGGAATTGGGGTTTTTTTAGGTGTAACATGGTATTGTGATTTTGTTTTAAAGAAGAACCCTTATCTTTTAGAAGTAACATATTGAAATATTTATTGATGAAATATCAGAATTATACACCAAATAATTAGGTGAGGGGAGACAGCAGGGGTACAGAGTATATATGAAACAAGACTGGCCAAGAATTGATCACTGGAGAATCACTGGTACAGAACGCACATGAAGGCTGGTAACTTTCACCTCAGCCAGGTCACTTATGGCAACAGCACAAGTAAGGCAGGGGTAAGTGATTTTGTACAAGCGATTTGTCTCCACAAATGGTCTTGCCAGAGGTAAATAAGGGTTCATTGTTCTATTCTCGACTTGTTCTTCTTTTCGTGTTTGACATTTTCCCATCATAAAAGTCTGAAAAACAGGATACTAAATCAATCAGCAAGTTTTCCCATATTGGTTGAATGTTTCCTCCTCTCCTTCCCTATTATCCTCATCCTGACTGAAGCACTGGCAAGTCTCCTTGCTTCTTTTTTTTTCTTTTTTTTTTTTAAAGATTTTATTTATTTATTTGACACAGAGAGAGAGATTACAAGTAGGCAGAGAGGCAGGCAGAGAGACAGGGAGAGGAGGAAGCAGGCTCCCTGCTGAGCAGAGAGCCCGATGCGGGCCTCGATCCCAGGACGCTGAGATCATGACCTGAGCCGATAGCAGAGGCTTTAACCCACTGAGCCACCCAGGCGCCCCAAGTCTCCTTGCTTCTATACAACAACCACAGTGATCTTTCTAAAACAGGATCCTGGCTCCTCTGCTTGAAATTATTACCACCAACAATAGTAACTCTCAGATGTAGATAAAGAGTCAGATATATGTGAATTAAATTATCTATTATAATATTATTTTTAAAAAAAGGAAGCATAAATTCCTAGTGTTTCTAGATCTCATACGACTATAGAAATCAAACTTACAAATTAAACAGTCGTGGATGCTAACATTAAGGTAATGAATGAGTTTGTTTTGCTGAGACCAAACTGCCTCTGGAAGAATGAAAATGAGGCACAGGGCCCAGGCATGTTGTTCTCAAGACTGGCCTGTCTCCACTGGCCAGTAGTCCTCTAGGACTACTGTGAATCTCGCTCATTCTCTCTCCACACCTGTGCGAAACCTTCTGTTGCACGGGCACAGCCTCTGGCCTTCTCTCCACCCTACGGCACCGTTTGTAATCTAAGGCTGCTTTTTCTCTACTCTTTAGCCCCGAACAATTAAACAGAACTCGGCTCCAGCTCTCGTAAACACAGGCCAGGACACTGTCAGAAGGCGAGCACCCACACGGATGCGGACTGTGCTCGTATAAATGTCCTTTCCATCTTACCACAAAAATAGAAATGCAGTACTTGAGAACTTTTCTGAAAAGAATTCAGCCTTCCTGCCTCAGGCTGGGTTCCAGCCCCTTTTCGCTCGGGAGAAGCTGCAATCTCAGGAGACCTGCAGCCTCCATTCCCCCCACCCTCCACTCCGCCGCTAGGTGGCGAGCTGCTCAGTGCCGCTCACAATCGCTTGCCCGCGAGGCGTCCCTCGGATCGAGCGACGTCACTCACCCCCGGCGATAATTGGCTATTTCGCTGGCGGAGACCCGGAAGCGTTGGGTACTGCGGGTGCACATTGCGTGCACATTCAAGGCCCAGCGCCGACTTAAAAGAGGCCAGCTGCAACTCCTCCTCCAGCCTGAGGGGGCAGCCCGGATTCCTACGGGGTGGAGGGCGGAGCCTCCTGAGAAGGGTCACACTGATGAGGGCTGGGCCACACTGAGGGGAGGAGTCACGTTGAGAGGCGGGTCACAATGACCCGTGGAGTCACTCTGAGAGGTGGGGCCTCATTGTTGGGAGGAGCGGGGAGAAGAGGGGTGTCGCACTGAGGGGTTCTGGTACTCGCTGACGGCGGCAGTATCGTACTGAGGAACGGTCCCTCTGAAGGGAGGGCCTTCCTGAGGAGGAGAGGGGTCTCGGAAGGGAAGGGCTCCCGGAGGGGCGGGGTTTTGCCGAGGGGTGGAATCCCACGGAAGGCGGGGCTTCCGGGCAGGTGGAGGCTTCTCTGCGGAGAGATAGGGCCGTTTGGAGGAAAGAGTAAGAGGAAGGTTCAGGCTGGGTGGTCACCGGGCGGATACTCCTCTCTTCCTTTGGACTTTATTCGAGGGAGGCGGGATGGAGTAAAGAGGTGTGGGGCCACACCAGGGACGGGCTGGCCACGGGCTCACTCTACAGGCCTAAGGCATCACCGCCGCCCGAGAAGGGGAAAGAGGAAGGGAATCCAGAAGTGTAGGGGGTCGAGACCTGGGAAATGGGCAGACTGGGCCAGAGCGGAGGCCGGGAAGGAAGGCAGGTTGCTGGGCTACCTCCGACTGTGGCTGGCCGTGAAGGGTCTATTTTTCTGCCCTGCTGGCCCACAGAGCCCAGGAATCTGGCGGCTTCCTGAGCCCGGCTTTCCTCAGACAGTGGCCTGAGGGTGGGAGGAGAGAAAGGACTCCCACGGCAGCTAAAAGACGTTTGAGCTGCGCGTACGCACAACCAGCCCCATAATTCCCTTCAGTTATTCAGGGCCTGAACTTACTTGGCCCCAACGTCCCAGACCCGCTCGCCTAGGGTGTCGCAGCCACCGGTTGGGGGGGGTGCGTACCTGAGGGGGCGTGGCCGCTGCCCGTGGGCCGGGCTGGAAGGAGTTAAGCGGAGGCCCGGCTCAGCCCCGCCCCCGGCAGGCCGCGGAGCCTGAGCCCCAGCGGCGAAGCGGAGCAGCGGCCGCCCGCCAGCCAGCCAGCCCGCCCGCCTCCGCCTGCGGG
>LNAC01000377.1:1473291-1500575 GCA_002007465.1 Ailurus styani | reverse complement strand
TCATGACCTGAGCCGAAGGCAGAGGCTTTAACCCACTGAGCCACCCAGGTGCCCCCATTCACATTTTTTCTGAAATGTATCCATGTCCTCTAAATTTTCAAGTTAGCTGATGAGGAATTTTAGGTTGCACCATTTTATAATTCTTTTTTTTTTAAGATTTTATTTATTTATTTGTCAGAGAGAGAGAGCACAGTAGCAGGGGGAGTGGCAGACAGAGGGAGAAGCAGGGACCCCGATGTGGGACTCGAACCCAGGACTCGGGATCATGACCTGAGCTGAAGGCAGACATGCAACTGACTGAGTCACCCAAGCGTGCCACCTTTTATTGATTCTTTAATTTTTTTCTTCTATCTGTCATGTTTTTCAGAAATAATCTTGTCTATTTTTGCTCTTTTTTCTCTTTCTTTGTGCTTATAAGAGGTTTATTTTATTACCCCTTTTAAATAACTTTTTAAAATTCATGCTTTTTAGTATTTTAGTTTGTTCTTCATTCATGTCGGGTTTTGATATTTCCTGATTAATTTTGGTTTCTTGTTGTTTTTATAATTTATTGGAATAAGTACCCCCTTTATTGTTTTTTCTCTCTCTCTTTTTTAAGCTTGCTATCTTTATAGCATTTGGGGGATATATGATACAGGGGAATTGAGAGGGTATCCAGTATTCACTATTTTTTGATTCAGTGTTTACATTTTGTAAATACTATAATTTTGTTCTTTTTTTTTAAAAGATTTTATTTTATTTATTTGACACAGAGAGAGAGATCAGATCACAAGTNTCATGACCTGAGCCGAAAGCAGAGGCTTTAACCCACTGAGCCACCCAGGCACCCTAATTTTGTTCTTTTTTGAAACCAGTTTTACTGTATTGTAATTTACATGCAATAAGTTTTATCAGTTTTAAGCGTACAATCCTATGAGTTTTGACAAATGTATTCACTCATGCAACCTTCACCACAGTCAAGGTGATGGTCAAGGTACACCCCAAAAGTTCCTTCCTACCCCTTCACAGGCAGTCCTCACACCACTTCCAGTCGGTAGCTTAAATTCCCCTTTTGGATTACAGCATTACCACTGCTTTCTGTTTATCTGTCTGGTATCCCTTTACCAAGTCTTTATTTTGAAACTTTCTTGATCACTTTGCTTAAGTATATTTCCTCTAAGTAGTATTGACCAGAATTTGATTTCTTTTTTTTTTTCTAAGATTTTATTTATTTATTTATTTATTTTATTTTTTTTTTTTTTAAGAATTTATTTATTCATTTGACACAGAGAGAGAGATTACAAGTAGGCAGAGAGGCAGGCAGAGAGAGNATCCCTTTACCAAGTCTTTATTTTGAAACTTTCTTGATCACTTTGCTTAAGTATATTTCCTCTAAGTAGTATTGACCAGAATTTGATTTCTTTTTTTTTTTCTAAGATTTTATTTATTTATTTGACCAGAGAGAGAGCACAAGTAGGCAGAGCTGCAGGCAGAGGGAGAGAGAGAAACCGGCTCTCCACAGAGCAGGGAGCCCGAAGCGAGGCTCGATCCCAGAACCCGGGAATCATGACCTGAGATGAACGCAGCCATTTAACTAACTGAGCCACCCAGGCACCCCCAGAATTTGATTTCTAACAAAGTCTTAGAGTCTTTTAATGGAAGAATTCAGTCCACTCATTTTTTGTATTTCCTGTACCCAGTGACAAACATTTGACTTATATCCATCTTATATGTTTTCATTTTTTTATTTTTTTAAAGATCTTATTTATTTATTTATTTGACAGAAAGAAACACAGCCAGAGAGGGAACACAAGCAGGGGGAGCAGGAGAGGGAGTAACAGGCTTCCCGCCGAGCAGGGAGGCTGATTCGGGGCTGGATCCCAGGACTCTGGGATCATGACCTGAGCCGAAGGCAGAAGCTCAACGACGGAGCCACCCAGGTGTCCCATCTTACTCGTTTTTAAATGTGTAGACAGTGTTTTGACTCTTCTTTACCTTTGCTGGACTGAATGAATGGCTATTCATCCCATTTTCTCCTTGTTAATTCGGAGTTTGTTGTTCTATTCATAGTTACCCTGCCTTGCCCTGTTCCCTTAAATAGATGCACGTGATTGTTCTAGTCTACGAATCCAGAACAACTATTTCCATCGTACTTTACTTACCTTCTAGTTCCTCTCCCGCTCAGTAAGATAATGGTCTTTAGATTACTTTTACTACCTTTCCTCCTCCTCCTCCTTCCCCTCTCCGATCCTGGAACACTCACCCTTATGCTCGATACATAATAACAGAATTTTATTGAGATAATTTAGTCCTTATTAGAATTTCCCTTACAACATGCTCCTCCTATTTCAAGGGTATTTAACATTTGTGTGATGTGTTATACATATGTAGAAATACAGATATAAATATGTAGGTCATAGTTCGGTGCACCCCACTGATTTCCCTCCTCCTCCCTTGACCTTCCCCCATCTTGAAGTCTGTTCGAATTCATTTGTTGTGTCATTAGAGCCTTTCCTTAAAAATATTTCTCACGTGAGATACTGAATGATTTTCGTTAATCTTCAACTATCTATCCCCCTTTGCTAGGCCCTGGTCGCAGGCCTTTTCTTTCATTACCTCACATTCAGTTTTGCTGTTGTTTAGCTTCCAGCATTGCAAATAAGAACAAACTTTCTGGGCGCCTGGGTGGCTCAGTGGGTTAAAGCCTCTGCTTTCGGCTCAGGTCATGATCTCAGCGTCCTGGGATCGAGGCCCGCATCGGGCTCCCTGCTCGGTGGGGAGCCTGCTTCCCCCTCTCTCTCCCTGCCTGCCTTTCTGCCTACTTGTAATCTCTCTCCCTCTGTGAAATAAATAAAAATAAAATCTTTAAAAAAAAAAAAAAAAAGAACAAACTTTCTTTCTGCCTGGAAATGTGTGTAACATTGTTCTTATCCTTAGAGTTCAGGAATTTTAACCTGTATAGGGGCTAAATCTTTCTTCAGCTCGGGGACAGTCCATGTTAAATTATTTAATTATGATCTCTCTTCTCCTGTTCCTCTTCTCCTGAAACTCATAGAATTTGCAGGCTAAATCTCCTGGGTCTGTTTCAGTCCCCCATCTTTCACCACAGAATTTGCATCTCCATATTTTTGTTACATGTTTTGAGATATTTCATGTTTAATTTTCTGGACCTCTTTTGGGGTTTTAGCAGTAGCCATCCTCTCCTTTGCTTTATGCTTGGAAGTTTTTAGTTCTGATGTCACATTTTCTAGTTCAGGGAAATCTTTTGTGTTTGACCTTCACAAATATCTCCCCCAGGATCTCATTCAGAGATTCATTTGTTTCCTCCAGCAGGTCCCTCCGCCCTCTGGTTTGTCTCCATTCTCCTGGCCTCAAAGGCTGAGAAATTCAATCCACCGTTAGTTTTTTAGAGAGCTGGAGAGACTCAGCAAAGCCATTCATTGTTCCTGGGAAGCCGGCTGTTTCTGGGACTTGCTGCCTTCCTGAAGGTCCTTTTTCTTGGCTCTGAGGCTGTTCTCCAGAAACTTGTCTGCAGGAAATTCGCTCTGCCAGGAACTCAGCAGAGCCCATTTAAAGTTTGTCCTTCATAGCTGGGAGTCGTCAGAGGGGCTGCGGAAAGGAGAGCTTCACCAGGCTTTGCATGCACCCAGAATCCCCTTGCTCAATGTATCCTAATTACTGGGCGCCTGGGTGGCTCAGTCAGTTAAGCTGCTGCCTTTGGCTCAGGTCATGATCCCAGGGTCCTAAGATCGAGTCCCACATCGGGCTCCCTGCTCTGCAGAGAGCCTGCTTCCCCCTCTCCCTCTGCCTGCCGCTCTGCCTACTTGTGCTCTCTATCTCTCCGTCAAATAAATAAATAAAATCTTAAAAAAAAAAAAGTATTCTAATTATTGACAGATAGAGTGGTAATCACCAGAAGACTTAAACACCAAAGCCAGTAATAGCAAGTGCCTCCTCGAACTACAACTGGAAGTAGGAATGGGGTGGGGGAATGGCCTTTTACTTTCCGCCCCCCATACTAGTATTTCTCAACCTCAGCACATTTAACTTTTGGGGACCGAAATTCTGTATGGTGAGTGGCTGGCCTGTGTGTTGTGGCAGCATCCCTGGCCTCTACCCCCATAGATCAATATCTCAGGGCACTCCCCAGCTGTGACGGCCAGACACGTCTCTGCACATTGCCGAATGTCTCCTAGGGGGCAAAGTCACTTGGAGAACCATTGATATCTACCTTTCAGTTCTATTTAATTTTTTTTTTAACATGTGCTCACACTATTCCTAAAATTAAATATTGAACTGAGGTCATGAGACAGAGAAGAAAATATCAGGCAGTTGTGAGGAAGCAGAAAGTAGGAAGTAGAGGATGTGCAGTAGAGGATGAGGAAGCAAGTTAGCAAAGTAGGAAAAAACTGGGAATAAATAGAAGACGCAGAAACTCTGTCAGAAAGTCATGAGACAGGAGGAGCAGAGTGGGAAGACCCGCACACTCCTGTCACCAATGTCCCCAGCGAGGCTATGATTTGAGATCTGAAATCCAGCAACAGTCTGCAGAGGCCCAGTCAAACCATAGGCACTGTTCTGCAATTCCCATTCCATTGGGCTTCCTCCCTGCCCCAAGTGTCCTAACAATAAACACCCCTTCACTTAAGCAAGTCTAAATGAGTGTATTCCTTACAAACAAAACCCCGTAGACTTGGTGCCCAGTGAAGAGATGGGCTCTCCCCAGTTTGCTTCCAGTATTTGCTACCATGTTCACTTCTTAGCATCACACTTGAAGAGAGACTCCGCTCAATCAAAACAGTGGGAATGGTGAGTAACTGCAAATGAGGTCTGTAAAAGGAATTCTAGAAAGCTTCTCCCAGTAAGGAGGAAAAAAAAAACAAAAGACTTAGGCCATCCATCAGGGCTGTCATGTACGGGAGGGACAAGGTGATTATATGATTGTAGCTCAGGAGGCAGAATTGATAGCAAAAGTAACAGGCAGACTTTGTCCCGCACCCAAAAAAAATTTCCCTTTCTTTTTGAAAGACTGGAGGGTTCCTGGGTGGCTCAGTGGGTTAAAGCCGCTGCCTTCGGCTCAGGTCATGACCCCAGGGTCCTGGGATGGAGGCCCACATCGGGCTCTCTGCTCAGCAGGGAGCCTGCTTCCTCCTCTCTCCTCTCTCTCTGCCTGCCTCTCTGCCTACCTGTGATCTCTCTCTCTCTGTGTCAAATGAATAAATAAAAAAAAAATCTTAAAAAAAAAAAGAAAGATTGGAAACAAGTGCTTGGTAAAGTACTGAGCTCCCTATTCTTGGAAATGTTTGAGAAGTGGCTGGTATGATGGCTCCTGCACTGGGTATAAGTTTGGGCCAGATTTGCCTCCTCCCAGCTGTAGAATTCTAGAAATTTAAAAGCCTGGCAAGAGGCACAAACCAAGCAGAAATATTTTAGGGTCAAATGGCATTATAGTGCATTTAAATAAGTCAGAAAAGGGTGGCTGGTGGAGGAGTTGAGCAATAAGGGAATATTTCAGAGGTTCAGCATCTTCTGCTGACCCTGGTGTGCGGGTCTTTCCTCCACAGGATTAGTCAGAACTCGTGGTTACAAGGGAGAGAAAAATCTAACATAGAATGACTTAAGCAAAAAAGAGAATGCATTAGCTTACATAACCAAAAAGTTCAGGAGGCAGATCTAGCTCTGGGCATGTCTGGATCCAAGGTTTCAAATGAAGTCATTACGACTTGGTCTCTTTCCATGTCCCAGCTCTGTTTCCCCCTTTACAGCCAAAACAAGCTTGGAAGTTTAGACTCGTCTTGACAGAGTACAGAGCAAGGCCAAAGATGGAGGGGTCTTGGCTGGATGGCTTCCTAGGCCCCTCCCCACCTAGAAGTATTCCTTAAGAGCCTTCTATCTTTGAACATTTGACCATCCCAAAGACTCTTCCTCTTCGGGTCTTGGGCTTGTCCCCAGTCCTCCCAGCTGAGATCTCGGGAAGAGGGGAAAAGCTGGGGTTCCAGAGGGCTCTCGTGACTTCCCCCAGTGATCCGCCCCTGGGATTGGCCAGGAACCGGGCACTCCTAATAGCTGGAATCTTACATCAGTCAGGGAAGGGAGGCCACTAAGGAAAGCACCCTTGGAGCTACAGAAGGGGAGACAACTGCAAGGCGTTTGGGAAACAAGTTGACCAGCTAGAGAGATGAGGCAAGAGGGTCCTCCAAGGTGTCTGAGGTGGATCTGGCTGACCCAATTTATTTTTTTCCTAGACGCAGGGATCAACTAGGAAGTTGCCACACAGTCCAGTTCTGAGGGCCTAGGCTAGGGCACAAGCCTCGGAGACAGACAAGTAAGACAGTGAGAAAAATTAAAAGGTTGAAGGGAAGAGAGAAGGTAAAAGATCCGGGCTTCAGGGACCAGAAGGAAAATAATGTGCAAATCGCACCCAGCTCCAGATCGAGTGAGTCGCTACGTTCTGCGAACCGGGAATCGCTGTTCTGGGGACGGCAGGGTCCCGGTTCCGCGAAGGGTAAGGCTAAACTCGAGGGGCGGGTAAGATTGCGGGGTAGGGGTGGGGAACTGTCAGGACTACATTTCCCAGCATGCCGTGGACGGGGCAGCTTTACGCATGCGCAAAGGTCGTGGCAAGGCCGTGTCGCGGCAGGCGGGGGCGCTCCGGGTTTGGGTCCTAGCCGGCGGAGACCTCCGGAGACCGGGAGAGTGGATGGGAGGCGGAGTGCAAGTCCCGCGATGTTGGTGTTTGAGGCCTCGGCTGCAATTTTCAGCTGGTCCCAGTGGGTTGGCGGGACCCCAAGCCCCTTCTCTTACAGAGCCTGTCTCTTACGTTCCCCAGGCCGCGGATACATTGAGCGTTCTGCAGACTAGCAATCCTCAGAACCCCACATCCCGCTGCCAGTGGTTCCCCGCATCCGGTGCCGGCCCCCAAAGCCACCTTCCCTCCCACACAGCCTCAGCTGCCTGTTCCCTACCGCGACCGGCGCGTCTTCTGGGGGAGGCCCAGGTTGAGGTCCACGGAGGCAGATCTGGCATTTGGGTTATTCTCTCTGTGTGTAGAGGGTCCGCCTTATTGGGACCACCAAGTAGGGCTTAGGAGCACGGTTCCCTACTCCGGTTTTCTCTGGGACTGTGAGTGGGAAGGAGAGATGCTTGGAAGTAGAAGCCTGGCTTCCACTACCTTCTGGCCCTGAACCCCCAGAAAGTTCTGTTAAGCCAAACTTCCCTCTACAGAAGCCGTAGGATGAGGAGGCCTAGACTTGAGGTTGGGGCTGGTGGCAGCGCAGTCACAGAGGTCAAGGGGAGAGCAGGTCAGGGGCTGGTGAGCTTGCAACGCCAGGTGACGGGAGTGGGGTGACTCTGAGTGCAAATTCTGACGATGTTCTAGCAGCACAAGTACAGCTTGAGCTGGGCCAGCCTCCACCCCTAGCACCCACGCTAGCGGTGTCGATGCTACCGACAGACACTCTTGGTCCGTCTTCCCCAGCAAGATGCCCCCAGAAGTGCTCTGTGCGGAGAGCAAAGCTCACACCCTATCCTGTAGCACCTGTTGTAGGTCTGAAGCCCTCTAGATAAAAATCTAAACACTTTCTGAGAAGTTTTATTTGAAAACTTGGGGACATAACAGAGGCAGCAGGATGTGGGCTGGTATTCTCCAGCCAGTGTTCTCAGATAAGAAGCCCGACTGGGGTTCCTCAGATCTCTAGGTTCCAGAATCCCTCCAGATTATGGGCTCCCAAGAATTATACCCACCCTTCTCCTCTCAGGCGGTTACCCCCTCCACCACTGCCCACTTCCTGTATCTGAGGGGACACCGAAGGCGTAGACTTTAAGGGAGCCAGAGCAGAGAGGATCTGGTTAAAATCCACAAGGAGGAGGAAGTGAGAAACTTGGGAGCTTGGGGCCTTAGAAGAACAGATAGGAAAACGAGAGAGAGAGAGAGAGAGAGATGGAGAGGGAGCCATTGCCTTTGTTTCCTCCATCCCCAAGAAACCAGGGACCTACTTATTCCCCTGAGATGTCTCCCTCACAGCTTAGAGGGGAAGTTTGGGAAACATTATTACCTCCTGTGACCGGACATTGGCTACCTGTCTTTGGAGGGTGTTTGGGAAACATCATGCCAGGGCAGGGTAGCAGTAACCCCTGCAGCAGAGGAGGCTGGAGTGATGCTCGTCCCACTCTGCCAGCCCCTCCGTCTCAGCTGGGTGCAGGCTGGCTGTTGGCATAGGCCTGGTCTGGGAAGGAAGCCCGTGCCCTGCGGGTCTGGGCACACACTGAGGCATACAGCTCCGGCTCGGGGCCTGAGGCCTGGGGCTTTGGCTCAGAATCCAGCACCACCTCTGAGTACTTGATGGGGGTTCCGGGGCTGGGGAGATGGCCCTGAGAAGGCCGCAACTGCAGGCTGGTATAGCACATCACTTTCTCTGCAGCCTGGAGATACAAGGCGGTTAGAAGTTCACTGGACCCTTGGGAAAGCCCCCACTTCCTTCCCTCCCCTTTTTCTCAGCCACAGTGAGCCACGTATACTCACCGTGACGGGGCCTCTAGGAGTTGGATCTTGCTGATCTGGCCCTGGTTCTTGAGACAGCCGACCTGGGAGCAGTAGTAATCTCATCACTTCTTGTTCTTCCTCCTGCGATCCCTCATCCCACCCACCCAGGACATGCTTGGCCTTGGTGCCCCTCCCCTCTGCCAGCTCCCTACCAGTCTGAAGATAAGGCAGGTTCCCATATAGGGGGACCTCTTCCACAGATCCTCCAGAGCTGCAAGACAGAGATGAGGGGATGAGGGGACTTCTGGGTAAGGGGGAACTCTCGATCACCTATCTCTGTTGTCCCCTACTCACCGTCCCTGTCCCGGATGGCTCCTGCTCCGGCCATTAGTCCATCGGAACAAGTGCACAGCCAGTGAGATGAGAAGCAGCAGCGTCACAGCCCCTAAGAGGGCCCACAATCCCCAGGCCTGGGTCACGGTGGGGATTCCTGTGGATGCCAGGGCATGGGGGGTGTAACTGCCCAGCCCAGCCCAGCCCTCCAGGTCCCAGCAGGTGGGACATGGGGCCATGTGACCCCTCCCCCTGCCCCTGCTCCGCCCAGCTCACCAGGCACTAGCAGTTCTGTGAGTTCTGTGCGGTTGGCACCTCTGCTCATGACTGCTGACCTGGGAGCTGAATCTGCAAGCCCTACGCTGAGGGGTCAGCCTGGCTTATGGCCTGCTCGCTGCTGTAGGCCCCTTTACTCTCAGCCCTCCCTGGGCCTGGCCCCCACAGTTCAGCATCCCCAATACTGCTGGTGGCAGAGTCACTGGTTTCCGGGGAGGAAGGGGGAGGGGAGGGATGAGTGAAAGAACAAAGACACCGCCCTGTGCCTGCACCTGCGCCACCCAGCATCTCCCAAGCTTCCGCCCCCACCCCTCGTGGCCCCGTACCTTCTTTGGCCAGAGAAGAGAGAAGCAGGCCTGCAATTACTGTGCCACTGTGCAGGTGAGCCCTTGAAGACACCAAAGGAGACAACATTGCATGGGGCAGGACCAACAAGACAAGGAAGCCGGGCCTTAGGACAGAGATTCCCTTCTGCCACATGGTGTCTGCCTTTTCTCTCCAACTATGAGACCTGTGAGAGAGAATATATTCCTCACTGAGCATGCTACAAAGAGGAATGAGAATGGGAGGCCTCCTAGTACCTATAGTCCCATCATACCCTAAGGCTGGGGCGCCTGGGTGGCTCAGTGGGTTAAAGCCTCTGCCTTCGGCTCAGGTCATGATCCCAGGGTCCTGGGATCGAGGCCCACATCGGGCTCTCTGCTAAGCAGGGAGCCTGCTTCCTCCTCTCTCCTCTTTCTCTGCCTGCCTCTCTGCTTACTTGTAATCTCTCTCTGTGTGTCAAATGAATAAATAAAATCTTAAAAAAAAAAAAAAAAAAATACCCTAAGGCTGACTGTAAGGGGATAACATGACCATTGTCATTCTTATTATTACTGGTATAATAGTTTAGGGCATAGAGGAAACTTAGATTCTCCCCTCCCGACCCACTTTATCCAAACTGTCCCTAAGAACTGTCAGTCTCAAAAGTTAGTTGAATCAAAGAAACCTCTACCCCAGTACATCCTGGAAAACTAAGCCATGTCTTCGCGCTTGTTCCCTTCAGGAAGTGGAGTGCCTGCACTGCCCAGATACAGCCCATCCACATGGGCTACTATTGATGTGGAAGGATTTCTAGTTCCTTAGACCAGAGGTCAGTGCTATATGTCTGGCAAGAATGGGCCCAAATTCCCTAAAGGCAACAATCAGTCAAGGGCCATTTATTGTATTATACCTGGCCTGAACCACTTGTTTACATTGACTGTGCCAACTGGCTTAGGGTCAAGCTTTGGACTACACGGCTCTGCAACCAGGCTGCCTCTAGATCAGTTAGACTACGGTAACTACCATGACTGTGGGTCTCTCCTCCCCGCCCCGCCCCCTCCATTTCTGGAAGAACAAGAAGATACATTCCTTGTTCATTCATTTATTTAGCGCACATGTGCCTCATTCATTTGTCACCTGTGCCGATTTCTTGCTTATGTGCCAGACTTTGGAGATAAAGATGTGAGTGGGGTATGGTTTCTTTCCTCAAAGGGCTCTTGATCTAATTAGGAGGATGACCCAATGTGTCCCAGACAATTAAAAGGGAGCATGAAACACAGGGGAACTCTCCAGGTCTGCCTGAGGTCCTGGAGGTGAAAGGAAGGATGGGGGTGTGGGGGGCGATATGTGGTAACTGATAGGGAGACAGGCAGAAAGCTTTGGAATCTCTGACCTGCCTCTTACCTGATGAACTTACTTTACCTTCCTGAACCTTTGTTTCTTCATTCTTTTTTTTTTTAATGTTTATTTATTTGAGAGGGAGGGAGAGAGAGACTATGAGCAAGGGAAGTGGCAGAGAGAGAGAGGGAGAAGCAGACTTCTGCCAAGCATGGAGCCTGACCCAGGACTCATTCTTTTAAAAGAGCTGAATTAGTGGCCCCTGGGTGGCTCAGTTAGTTAAATGTCTGCCTTCAGATCAACTCATGATCTGTGGGTCCTGAGATCCAGCCCCAGATCCAGCTCCTTGCTGAGCGGGGACTCTGCTTCTCTCTGCCGTCCTACCGCTTTGTTGTGCTCACGCTCTCTTTCTCAAATAAAATATTTTTTTTAAAAAAGAGCTTAATTGGGCACCTGGGTGGCTCAGTGGGTTAAAGCCTCTGCCTTCAGCTCAGGTCATGATCTCAGGGTCCTGGGATCCAAGCCCGCATCGGGCTCTCTGCTCAGCAGGGAGCCTGCTTCCTCCTCTCTCTCTCTGCCTCTCTACTTGTAATCTCTCCTCTATGTCAAATAAATAAATAAAATCTTTTTTAAAAAAGAGCTTAATTATATTTGCCTTTTGGGTTGTATTTCATTCAACAAGGATTCATTGAGTGCCTGCTAGCGCCAGGTGCTGTGCTAAGCTGTAGGAATAAAATGATAAACAAAAAAAAATATGGCCTCTGCTCTCCTGCAATTTACAGTCTAGCGGTATTTTCTTTTTATAATTAATTTTAATGGATTAACTGATTTAAATTAACTGATTTTAAAGAACCAAAATGGATTTTTCCAGTTCTAATGAGATATAACTACATATGATGGTGGTTTAAAGAAAGTACAATAGCTGCATTAATGAATAAATTCAAAGTTAAAGATTCTGAATGAAGGAAACACACCTGAGATCTGAAGGGTGTGTAGAGGTTAACTGTACAGAAAGGAAATAGCAGTGGAAGGTGCTGAAGAGAGTTCTAAATTCAAGGGCCTGGCTCAGTAGCAGCTGCTCAGATTAAAATCACTGGTAGGTAGACACAGTTCTAAGGACTTTGCTTGGACTATCCCACTTAATCATAACTCTATGAGGTACAGATAGTGTATTATCATTATCTCCATTCCTCAGAGTGGAGACTGAGGTACAGAGCAAAATTAAGTAACTTGCCCAAAGTCATTTAGCTTTCTAGTAGCGGAGGCAGGATTCTAGGCCAATCAGTCCGTAGTCTACTGTGTGCCATGCTACACAATGAATGGTGGCTGGAGGTTGGGGTAGAGGAGGCCATTGTAGGAAGAGGGAGCTGCAAAAGCAAAGAAATCCCAACCAAAGTGATACATAAATAGTGTTAGGTCATGGAAGGGAATGGTTCTGGGGTGAATTAGTCTATTTGAGGGCGTGGAAAGCAGTTCCGCGCTTGAATGGCTAACAGTGCCCCAACCCGAGCCCTCCTAAGGGGTGGGCCTAGGGACATCTCTAAAATGCAGCCGTGCTGAGAATGAGCCCCGTGTGGTTGGTGCGCACCGGAGCGCGCACTGCCTGCGTAACTAGAAATGCTGACGGATGACGTCCCTGCAGCACGCCGCTCCGCTTCCCGCCGCAGACGGGGTCGCTTCTTGGCGGACATTGCAGTGCAAAGCAGGGAAAGTCAACGTGCAAGTGCACGTGGCACTCTCTGCCCACGGGTCCGGGGACTTTCCCCTAGGCACAAATAAGGAACCAGTCCTCCGGCTGTAGCCTAGGAAACAGGCCTTCAGCACGCGCCGCAGTTTGCTCTTCACAAACTCTTGTTTATAAGGTTTGCCAAGCTAATCATTTCTTGGTTAGGGTGAATAGGTTGATAGCATGAGAAATAAAATCCACTTTCCAGCATAATCTTATAATATTGGAGACTCCTAGAAGCATTCTGGCTGATAGAATTCCTAAATAGATGAGAAAGGAATTCATTTGGGAAAGTTGGGCCAAAGTCCTATGCTAATAACCTTGCCCCGCCCACACTAAGTGGGCGTGACCTCCCAGCGCGTACCGGTACGCGACCCTCGTACCGCCCCGCTTGCGCATGCGCAGTGGGACTCCCGGCCAACCCTGGCGCCGCCGGGGCTTTTCTTCTGTGGTCTGCAATGGCGGGCTCGGTCTCGCTTGCGGGTTTGCTGGGGTTGCTACTTGTGTCTGCACTGCCCGGGGGCCTCGGAGACCACCCAAGCCCCGACCTCCGGGCACACCCAGGTATCAGCGAGGGCTGCTGGAGGGAGGCTTGGACTGCCCACGGGTCACAGGCCCCGACTCTACTGACCCGCCTCTGCCGTCCTCCTCAGGGGACCCCGCCCAGGTCGGCCCTGAGGCCACGGAACCCCGGCGACGGCCGCCGCCCAAGGACCAGCGCGAGCGGGCCCGGGCGGGAGCTCTGCCTTTGGGGGCGCTGTACACCGCAGCTGTCGTGGCTTTTGTGCTGTACAAGTGTTTGCAGGTGCGGGACGACCGGGGTCGGGATGCCCCGGGCCTGAATCTCCCGTGGGGGCGCTGTGGTACCATGAACAAGACACTTATTTCCGTCAGTCTGTAAAAGGAAGACTGCAGTTCCTTGGCTTTCCAACACTGGGGGGTTAGTTTGAGCAGCCAGCGAGGTAGCAGATGTGAAGGGTTCTTGGTAAGTTGTAAATAATGACCACCACATTTAATTCTCCCAACAGTCCAATGAAGAGATTAAGTCATTCGCTCAAAGTCACGCAGAGCTAGTAGGAACTGGTAGGGCTGGGATTTGAACCCAGCAAGTAAGTGTCCATACTACAAAAGTGTGGCTCCTGGTAAAATTACAGTCTTGGCACAAAGCGTTGATTGCTGTAGCCACAATATTGAAGGCCCTAGTCTCATGTTCTCCTTAGAAAGGAGGCCCTGAAATGTAAACTGACCGTACATTTTAGTGTATGGAAATGGTTGGAATGGAAAGTAATACCTCCCAAGGCTCTGTCTTCAAACCTGATTACTTATTTGCGTTGGGAAGGAGAGGGCTGAACCAATTTGGAGAGGATATGAAATTAAAAGGGATAGCTAATCATGATTCCAAATAGACTTGACAGGTTAGGATGAGGGACTGAATTTCATGATAAAACTTAAAAAGAATCGATAATAAATTTGTGGACCAATTACTATCTGGAAGAAACATAACTTAGCAGCAGTTTATTAGTTGAATGATAAAGGTCAGTCGAGTGATGTGAAACCCACTTCCCCAGTCAATGCTAGGAACGGGGTATTGCATCTCATCTTCTGATAAGAACACTTGGCAGAATTTTATTCTCTTCAGGGCACTATTAAGAACACTACATGCCCAGTAGAGCAACCAGAGAAAAACATATCAGATGAGCACCGAGTACAACTGGCGAGATATGAAACCAGAGAAAGACATGAGGAAGGGGAGTGGGCAAGGATCATTGTCTTCAAATTCCTGAGCGGCTATCATGTTGAAAAGACAGGATTTTGGAAGGCAACATGGAAAGAAGATACATAAAGGAAAATTTTTGGTTTTGCGTATAAACTAACAACTAGAGCTTTATCAGACTGGAGAGAGCTGCTTATTCCTGGGAGTGTTTTAGTAGACTGAATCACCACGTGTCGGGGCATACTGATATGTTGCTTCAGGTCCCGGGTGAGGCGCTAGTCCAGGTATGATTGTGATTCCCTGAAATAAAAACCCCATGGCTTTCTCGACTTCAAATTATCCATCTCACTGGCTTTGGAGATGGAGGTGATGGAGAAGCTTGTTGCTGCAAGCTAGCCCTCTCTTTCTTCTATAGCAGGGGAAAGATGAGGCTGCAGTACTCCAGGAGGAGGCAGGCAAGAAGGAATCACTGCAGTCAGGTGGGTTTTGCACAAGCCCGTATTTGGTAGGGGACTAGGGGACCGCAGAAGATAAAAATAACCATTGGTCTCCTTTTCTCCCTTACCCCCAGAGCAACAGCTGGCCCAGTTGACACAACAGCTGGCCCAGACAGAGCAACACCTGAACAATCTGATGGCCCAGCTGGACCCCCTTTTTGAGCGGTAAGAAGAGCAACAACCCTGTGGCCAGGGGAGCTTTGTGATAGGTGGAAGAGGTGGCGACAGAGATCGGCTAGCCTCTGAGTGGATATTTCTACAGTGTGACTACCCTGGCTGGAGCCCAGCAGGAGCTTCTGAATATGAAGCTTCAGACCATCCACCAGCTGTTACAAGACAGCAAGCCAAACGGGGGTGTGGAAGTTCCAGAACCAGGTAAAGGGTTGGGCGGTGAGAGTCTGGTGGAGGTGGAGACAGTCCCTGAGATTGGAATATGCCTGATCTTTCCCCTCACAGAGGCCAGCCTAGCCTTTCCTGAGGACTTATGTATAGAGGAGGAGGAGGCTGCAGAGGCTTGTGACAGTCAGGCCTGGGAGGAGCCCTTACACTGGAGCACAGAGACAAACCTAGCTACTCCCTGGGAGGTGGAGCAGGGCCTAAGGAGAAGATGCAGCAAGGCTGTGCGAAGGGCCACAGTCACAGCCCGCCGGCAAGGAGAAATGACAGCTGAAGGTTTAGTAAAACAAAGTCTGTGCTTGTGACTGGATACTCCTGTGTGCTTTTTCCATTCCACCTAGTCCTACACACACCCATACTAAGTGCCCAAGAACAACTGGGCCTTCTTGAAAAGCTTCCCTTATTAGGATAAAAAGAGGCCACCTTCCAGTGTGAGAGCTGATAGATAGAGGGAGCTCCAGCTCTTTTCCTTGAATTCCTGAGGCCACCAGCATGCCAGCCTTCAGGGCACAAAAACCTCTCTTTCCTGTATTGCAGAGCTGAGACAGAAAGGCCTTTCCAAAAAGAGGAAGAAAAAAAAACACACTAAAATCCAGTGGGAAAATAAATTATAGAAACTGCATTCAACATAAAAACATCCACGTTTACAAACCTCCAGTCCTGATAAAAGACCACCCAGGGACCCAGCACCGAGCTTATCAGTCCTGAATCCCCTCATCTGCGTTGGAGGGGCTGGTTCAGCAGAGCTTCACCTGGGTCAGACTTGGTTCCTGATTCTTAATGGCTGGTCAGATGAGCTGGCACGGCTTGGTCCCAAGCAAACTGAAATGACCCTACTCCAGCCATGAAGGGTTCTGTGTTCTTTAGTTAGCACTGAAGATTTCTTTGTATTCCTGACTTTGACCTGTCCCTCAAGTATCCTGGGGTTCTGGAATTTTAAGATTCTTCTAGTTCTTCTGGCTGCTGTGGAGAGTAGACAGTTCAGGCACTGGCATGAGCACTCTCTTCAGACAAAATCACCCATGGCCTTGGGGTTGGGACAGCCCAGCAGGTGTCAGATGTGAGACAGGATTAGAACTGCTCACTCCTGGCCCTCGGGCCTCCTCACAGCACTCTTACCTGATGGCCAGAGTCAAACTGTGGTGCCAGTGCGACAGCTCCTCGTAGTCTGTGCACATAAGCAGTAGCTTCTCATGGGGAAAGGACAGCTAGGGAGAAATCACCACTTAGTGCAGGGCTCAGAAAGGTCCAGGCTAAAGCTGAAGGCCTTGCTGTTTCCATGGAGGTAATTCAGGGCTGAGGTGAGAACTAGGGATGAACCCCAAACCTCCTCTCATAATATAGGTGGCTTAGTTCCTCTGAAGGAGGCCCAGGCCAAGGAGATAAATAGTACATAGGCATTTGAGGTCTGTTTTGAGCCTCTCCTACCAAACTAGGGCTCCCACCCATAACTTACGCTGAGCACTCCACCACAAGGGCCTCCTGAGTGGCCAAAGACTCTCTGGAGTTGACACTGGGCCATGGGGTAGAGGGCACGGCAGGCAAAGGTGCCACTCTGCAGCAGGTGCAGTGGGGGTCGAGGTTTGGCCATGAGGAGCACATCGGAGAAGAGGAAGAACATTCGGGGCCGAGGCTCCCCACGGGGAGGCACTACCAATAGCCAGCCCTGGCGTAGGAACCAGCGACCTAGGGGGGTGGGAGAGCTGTTACTTTGGTGCAGCTCCAGGACCACGATCCACAGGAACAGAAGGAAGGGGAGGCTGAAGAAATGGGGCATGTGTGCTGGCAATACAGAAAAACGGTCAGAAAAGGGGAGCTTAAGGACTGGGGGGTGGGGGGGCACAGAGAAGGGGAGTGTGCAGACTACCTGGGATAAGCCCCTTTGCCTGGCGGCCACTGAGCAAAGCCTGAACACGCCGGAGATGCTGGTCATTCTTCTGTTTCTGACCAATGCTGTGGACTCTCTGGGCGGTCTCACTTACCAGCCGGGCAGCCCCTGGAACAACATCCCCCACCCCACTCCCAGTACAGCTTTGACTCTGGGTGACTAATGGTGGGGAAAGGCTATTCTGGAGGGGACTAGGGTGAGGGTCTAACCTCTTGGAGAGCAGGCAGGGCAACAGGCATGTTGTGTACATGTCAGGGCAGGATAGGGACATACCAGACATTGTTGGAGGGCAGAACCAGAAAGGTATACAGGAGAGGCAGACTCCTGCCTGTGTTTCAGAGGAGCAAGAACATACGTGAGAGCTGTTGGTGGTCAGGGCTGTTGGGACCTGTGTTTTCAGCCAAAGCCACGACAAGATTCTCATACCTGGAATTAGATAGCTGGAAGTCCATGAGGGGAAGCAGAGCTGGGCAGAATTCCTTCTGCCTGACCTACAGATCGCTCCAGATGCATACTTAAGTTGCAAAGCCAGGAAAGATCTGCTTCTGATGATTGCATCCCTCTTTTCCTTCTGGGACTCAGAACCTGGGCACACATCACATGGCCCTCTTCCATCATCCCACACTGAAGAGTCAGGAGCAGACTGACCATGATTTGGGAGTCTAGATCCCAAGATGAAAATTAATCCATCCAAGGAGAATGTAGAGACAACCTGACTGTACGCTCTTAACATCCCCAGGAACAGAAATCTAAGGCAAACGTCTCATCTCAACAAACTCTTCCAAATAGCTTGGTTGTTCTATTACAGCCCCCCTCACTTCAATGCAGAGTTCCACATTCCTAGCTAAGGGCCTCAGGTTGCAGACCTGAGCTACTCCACTGGGTTCATATTTACTCTTGCAAGAGGTTTTTAGGAGCAGTTGATCCCAGGAGGCAGGCAATGGGACAGAAGCCATGAACCCCACAAAGCTGAGAGCAGGGATCATACAGACTCAGAAGAGAGGCTGGCTGAGTCCAGGTGAGTTTACTCACTGCTGAAGCCTCTGCAGAGGCAGAGGGAGCAGGTCCTGAAGATGAAGCCTCCCAAACTCAGGGCGACCTTCCTGAAGTCGCACAAACCTCCGGAAACGTTTGTTTTTCTTTAGTTGCTCCTGGAGTGATGGGGAAAGGGTTGGCAGCAGGGAGAGAAGCCACTCCTTATATTGTATTCATCTGTGTACACACCCCCAGCCCTCCATAAGCTGTGCTCCTGAGAGAAGCCCTACAGTGAACTTGTGACAGATGGGGACACCCTAGATGGGGGCCCTAGAAATGCAGGAACAGTATGAATGAAGTTTGGAGCTCCAGAGAAAGAGGGAATGTATGGGGCAAGAGGGGAAAGACTTGAGATTATCTTCAGATTACCTGCAGGGTGGTCTGGGACCTCTCTGCGTTGGCAGCGAATTGGATGTAGAGCTCCAGGTGTGGGCAGAAGCTTTCCAGCCCCTGTCCCCAGTGCCCTCCTTCGAGGAAGGGAAGCAGCTCTCTGTGTGGGTGAGGACAGTAAAAGAGCAGTCCAACAACTACTCAGGCACCGCCTCAATGAATTCTCATAACCTTGCCCTGGAGGTAGCGGTATTACCCCATTTTACAGATGGAAGGCGGGGCAGGGTAAGGCACTGGGCCAAGACCACAGGTGAGGTAACTGCCGGACTCCGTATATGAACTTGGGTCTCCCCCGGCTGCACTGCCAGAGGCGAGGGCCCTCCCTCTTCTCTTGCTTGCCCCACGCCCCTTCTACTCACTGGCTGGCGCCGTAAATGAGCTCCCAGGGCCCAAACAGGGCCTGGCGCTCCGCTGGTCGCAGGGTGCCCTTGGCTCTCAGAATCCCCACGAAATACTGCGGAAGGAGAATACTGGTATATAGTGTGCAGGGAGAAGAGGCTAATGCCAATCCGCTGCTAGGAACTAGAATGACAGAGCTCCCGACATGCAGGCGGACAGCCCAAGACCCAGCATACTCGGGGTCACCGACCTCGCAGAGACCCTCCCATACCCTGGGGTCCCCGCCCCCTACGGGAGGGCGTGCGCGGCCGCACCGTGGCCACCAGCCCCAGTTGTTCATGGTAGCGCCGCTCGGTCTCCAGCAGCTCCCGGGCAGTGCAGGCTCGTTTCCGCTCCCAACGGGCACGCTGCTCTTGGACTGGGCACCGTCCGCTGGCGCCCGATCTCTCCATGCCAGGCTGAGGGGGTCAGTCCTTCCCGCCGCAGCCCGCCGGAGATTCAAATCCCAACCGCTCCGGGGGCGGGGCGGAAGGGAGGAGAGCGCCCCCTGGCGCCGGGAGGCTGCACGCAGAACGGAGCCTGCGCGGCGGCCCGCCGAACCGCGTCGTCTCTGCCGTCACGGCCTTGCCCTACCGCCAGGGCGGCGCTGCAGGTGCGAGAATCCTGCTCAGGCAGCGACGAGTGGGGCAGGTGGGTGACCCTCCTCTGGAGTGGTGCTAAGTTTGGGAAGCAGTCTTGGACCTTGAGTCAGGAGATTTGGGAATGCAGACACCAGCGGGACCTCAATGTCCCATCTGTAAAATTAGGAAGGGGGCAATAATTACCGTACATATTCTGTCCTGGGCCTGGGCCAGATCTGGGGTCCAGTCATCCCTAGTGCTTTCACTACTAGGAAACCTCACGGGTCACAAGGTTTGAAATATTTCGGCCCTTGGACACAAGTTTATAGGTTTTAAGTTACTAACTCCTTTTCCTTTCATACTAAACCTGACAGCCCATTACCTCCCGGTCAGCAAACGTCAATAACTAATGTGGTGGTCAGAATTTCTGTAATTCTGGCCAAAGGCTAAAGCTTGGAGTTGATTAGTCTGTGCTGCTTAGTCAAAGATAAAATGGGCCAGATTTTCCCTATTTTGTTCGGTCTTTCAAAAATTGGCAGTAGCCCTGGAGGGTAAATCGGCAGTGCCATTTTGCCAGTATGTATGAGAAGTCTTTTTTTTTTTTAAGATTTTATTTATTTATTTGACACAGAGAGAGAGATTACAAATAGGCAGAGAGACAGGGAGAGGAGGAAGCAGGCTCCCTGCTGAGCAGAGAGCCCGGTGGGGGCCTCGATCCCAGGATGCTGAGATCATGACCTGAGCCAAAAGCAGAGGCTTTAACCCACTGAGCCACCCAGGCACCCTGTACGAGAAGTCTTAAAATGTGCTTACTCTTATCACCTAGCAATTCCATTTTTCGGAATGTACCCTAAAGAAACAGATATATGAACAAAAATATATGTACCAGAATGGGGGGGTACAATGTTGTTTGTAACAATATAAAATTGGAAGCCTTCTAAATGTGCACTGGTAGAGAATTGACTGGGAAATTATGGTACAGCTATTTGAAGGAATAATATTAAAGCATTAAAAATGTAAAAAAAAACCCTATCAATATGGAAAAACAAACAGAGTTTATTGCCAAGACTAAAAAAAGCAGGCTAACAAAGCTGTTTGTACGATATGATCCCATTTATGTATAGCATATATAGCACTGGAAGGATAATCAATCAAGAGGTAGTTGTGGTTGTTATCTCTGGGAGATGGGATTGGAGTTAATGCACTCCACAAATATTTTATTAAGCACCTAATCTGTGCCAGGCACTGGATTGCTGAGGTTAAAGGGGTGAATGGGACAAATAGGGTGATTTTTTAAATTCTCTTATGTTTTTCTCCTTTTCCCAAGTTTTCTGCTTGAGCATGCAAGCATTACATTTTATTTTTTATTTTTTTTTTTTATTATTTTTTTTTTTTTTAAAGATTTTATTTATTCATTTGACACAGAGAGAGAGATTANGGTTGTTATCTCTGGGAGATGGGATTGGAGTTAATGCACTCCACAAATATTTTATTAAGCACCTAATCTGTGCCAGGCACTGGATTGCTGAGGTTAAAGGGGTGAATGGGACAAATAGGGTGATTTTTTAAATTCTCTTATGTTTTTCTCCTTTTCCCAAGTTTTCTGCTTGAGCATGCAAGCATTACATTTTATTTTTGTTTACTTTTTTATGTTTTTTTGTTTTGTTTTATTATTTTTTAAAGATTTTATTTATTTATTTGACACAGAGAGAGATCACAAGTAGGCAGAGAGGAAGGCAGAGAGAGAGAGGAGGAAGCAGGCTCTCTGCCGAGCAGGGAGCCCGATGCGGGCCTCGATCCCAGGATCCTGAGATCATGACCTGAGCCGAAGGCAGAGGCTTTAACCCACTGAGCCACCCAGGCGCCCATATTTTTGTTTATTTTTAAATATTTTATTTTAAAAAAGATTTTTATTTATTTATTTGACAGAGAGAGAGCATAGGTAGGGGGAGCAGCAGGCAGAGGGAAAGGGAGAAGCAGGGGAGCCCAATGCCGGGCTCGATCCCAGGACTCTGGGATCATGACCTGAGCCAAAGGCAGATGCCCAAACAACTGAGCCACCCAGGCACCCCACATGCATTACTTTTTAACTAGAAAAAAAAATACTATTAAAGACCAAAATGTTATGAAACCTCAAGACCCTGCATTCCTACCACTGCGGACCCCTAGGAATTTGGAACCCAAGACAAGAACCAGGGTACCGTTAGGGTTCTGAGGTTACCTCTAGCTCACCGACATTCTAAGAATTCTAAGGAGAAATGCTGGACTTAGATCAGGGAAAAACAACTTGAAGGGTTGGATGGTGGAAAAAGAAAGTTTGGATCAGACTGTACCTTGGACTCAGGTTGCAGGGAAACTCATGATACAATATAGGTGAGGACTGGTTACACTGTCTCAAGTGAATGTGGGGCAGTCCACACTAAGAGTTCCTGGTAGAAGGGGACAGATAATAACCACAGTAATCAATATCACTGTGAGTCTTTTCTGCAGCCCTGGGATGAGCAGAAACATGGCCCTAAATGTCTGAAGACATGGACCATACTGACCAAAGACATGGCCATAAACACCACAGAGAGGCTATGCACAGGCAGGTGGTGCCCCAGTCAGTTGGTCCTGAGTACACCATGTCCCAACCTGGGAAAGCTCCTGGAATAAGACTCTGGGAGCTCAAACCTGTTTTAGAGTTTGGCAGTCTCCCAGCGCCAAAGGCATCAGGGTTAGAGTCTATACTCCCCACCCAGACCAGAGACACAGTCACACACGGAAACAGAGCGCTTAAGAAAGAGATAGTACCATGGAGAATGGCGTTTGGAAAATTAAAAGGCTGAAACAGAGAGAGACCTGCACATAGACACAGATCAAGGCTCTGAAACACTGACTAAAAGCAGCCGAGATGTCAGGGAGACGTGTGGACATATAGAGTGCTGCAGAGAAGGGTACCAGGGAATCTTGACAGAGACCTAAAGAGGAAAACGATGGAAATACGGAGAACATTTGGAAAGAGGGGAAAATGAAGTAAAGCTGGGATTGGTCGTGGAGAAAGATCTCCACATATACAGACTCCAGACCCCAGTTAGCATGGTGCTTCTGTCTTCTGTGGCTGCCCATGACCTCTTCCACCTCAACTAGACTCGTCATTACCACATTCTGTCTTGTCCAGGTCCATCCAATTCAGATACTACCATGTACCCTCCATGTGTCAGTGTCTAACCAAGGTGCTGACATCAGAGCTGACCCAGACAATAAGCTGACCTTCCACATTGCACACTGGATCAGATTTCCATGGATGGCTCTTAATTTGGTTCCAGAAATAGAAACCTAGATTGTTAGGCTGCCTCCCTCCTTGGAGGACAGCAGTTGTTCAACTCTGTGCAAGTTTTGGTATACAGTGTGACAGTTAATCTGATAAGGCAAATAATTTGGGGTGCTTTAAAGATGTAATGTCATGCTCTTGGAACAGTTGTGGTTTGACAAACACAAGTCATCGACAATGAGCTTCCTGAGGGCAGGGAAGGCATCTTAGTCTATTTGGTTTTTCTCGAGTCCTGGAAAGGTGATCTGCAGAGAGAAAAATGCTCAATAATGTTTGGTGAATAAAAGACTTAATCAAATACTGAACCCTGCCCTTATGGAACTGAAGGCTATTAGAGCAGATAAAATGTCATAAATCACCATGATATAAGTTGGAGGGTGGCCAAGGTTATTAGCAAGGGCAGGCAAAGAACTGTGGTGGTTCAGAGGCACCAGAAATCTCTTCCTGTGGAAGAGAATGGAGGAGGTGGCCTTTGAGCTGAGTCTTGAATCATAGGAGGGATTTAGACAGGAGAGAGAGAAAAACTATTTAACAGGGTAGTGGGTACAAAAGTACTGATTGATGACAGTGGAAGCTGGCTGGGCCTCTGCTGTGCCAGGCATTACCTCTTTAGATAAGAGATCAGTAGAGTCCCCAGAGAAGAGGGAGGTAGAAGGAGCGCCCTGAAGCTAGGGACTAGTTCTCAACAGGATTAGAAGTATTTCAACATATTTCTCTAATCCATACAACCATGTTGGTGCATGTCTACTGAATGTTAGCCCCAGGTAGGAGCTTCGTGAGATGGCCTTATTCTCTTTTGGTTTGTTGGAGCCGTAGTGACCTTACTAGAATGTGAGCTACAGAATAGTAGAGGTGGTTGTCTAGTTCAGTGCTGCATCCTTAGGGCTTAGAAGGGTACCTGGAGGATTGGAGGAGGCTCAAATAAATGTTTCTTAAGTAAATAGCCATACTGGGAACGCCAAGTCATTCTTGGGGTCCTTTCACTCTTCATCACCTTGCACCAGCTCTCCCCCTCAAATCCATGCTCCACACCAGCCCTCAACACAATCTATATGAGAATTGGATTCTGTCATTCTCCTGAGCAAGATATTTGATGCCTTTCCTTTGCACAAAATACCATTCTCCCCATTGTTTTTAGCGATTGAATTGCTGCTTCTTCAAAGTCCTGATCAGATTTTGCCTACTTCTGTATTACTTTCTAAGGCAGAATTAATCTCTCTCCACTGAATATTGGGATAGTGTTTGCCCTCACTCACTAGATAGTGAGCTCCTTAGGACAGGGGCTGTGTGTTATTCATTTCTGTATGTTTAGTCCATAGCCCAATGCTGGACATAGTAGATGCTAAGTAAATATTTGTTAAATATAAGAGTGAATGGTATTCCCAGCAGTGAGAACTAGATGAACAAAGGTGGCCAAGGGTCTGGGGGGAAAATGAATAGTTTAATTTGGCTGGAGTATGAGGGAGAATAATAGGAGAAAAAATGGAAAGTTTTCTTGGGTAAGATTTTGAAGGGCTTGGAAGTTGACTAGAGGAAGAAGATGGCCAGATGGAAGCCACTAAAGGTTTTTGAGCAGAAGTATAATATGATGAAAAATAAATTTAGTGTAAAGCCATCACAGTCCCTCTCCTACATATACTCGGTTTTCCACTTATACTCAGATTTGCCTCCCACCTACCTATCTGTCCACCCACTCCCAGGCTTCCCCAGCAGCTTGTCCTACCCCTTTATATGCTCCCTGGCTAGGCCAGGGGTATATACAGGGGCTGCTTCTCTTCTCAGCCAGAGGCTGTGGGGGCCCCAATTCCCTGTCTCTCCCCTTCTCTGCCTGGGCCTGGGAAGCAGGCCAGGGTTAGCTGAGGCTGGCTGGTGAGCAGCTGGGCGGTGCCAGGGAGAGCCTGTGTAGTGCCAGGTGGTGCTTTGGGTTCCAGGCTGAGCCTGTGACCCTGATAACCTCCTGCCTGTGCACATACCTACCCCTCATACCACCCCCATTCAGGCTTTAGTGTCGGGGAGGGGGCACAGGGCCAGGCAGACCCACAGGACTTTGGCTCCATCTCTACAAAAGGGCCTTCTGTGAGTCAGCCTGCTCCCCTCCAGGCTTGCTCCTCCCCCACCCAGCTCCTGTTTCCGATGCACGTACAGCCCGTACACACCGTGTCTGGGACACCCCAGAGTCAGCCGCATGGCTCCCCTGTGCCCCAGACCCTGGCTCCCTCTGTCGATCCCAGCCCCTTCTTCGGGCCATGCCCTGCAACTGCTGCTCGTAGTGCTGCTCCTGGTGCCTACCCATCTCCAGAGCCTGTCCCGGATGCAGGGGACGCCTGGGTTGGGAGGAGATTCATCTGGGGAAGATGATCAGCTGGATGAGGAAAACCAACCCAGTGAAGAGGACCCACCCGGAGAGGAGGACCCACCCGGAATGAAGACTGAACCAGGAAAAGAGGACTCTCCGAAGTTAGAGGATCTGCCTACTGTTGAGACACCCACGGACCCCCAGGGCTCCCAGAGTAAGGGCCACAGGCACAACAAAGGTAAATGGTTATCAGCCCTCCAAATCTAGACTCCAGGAGGTTTGTCCCTCCCGCACTAAACCCCAGCCCAGGCAGGGATATTCAGAGAAGGAAAGGAGTCTGTACTCCAACAGCAGCCTTTCCCATCCCCAGGGATCTCATACCACTAGACCCTTTCCCCTTTCAGAACTAGAAGGGGACGAATGGGGAGAGAAAAAAGCACAGATGGAGCGAGGTAAGCAGGAAGAGATGAGAAAGAAAAAGGCCGGGGGGGGGGTTGGAGAGGAGAAAGATGCGGAATGTGGAAAGAGAGAAGACATAGGTGGAGAGAAGTGAGAATATGAGGGAAGAGGAGGAAAGATGGTGGGGGGGGGTAGCAGAGAAAGAGCCAGAGGGCTTGTAGAGATCACCTCATCTTCAGTCTACAGATGAAGAAACTGAGTCCTGGGCAGAAGGAATAGCAAGTAGGGGAATCTGAAATTTTGACTCAGGAACCAAGAACCTTGGGAAGGGAATTGGAGACAGGGAGAAAGGGTAGAGGGTCTATTGATTTGGGCCTGGGGACTGAGGACTCCACCTACTTTACAGACTAAGACACTGGTTGCAAACTGGTATCTTTGGGGCCAGTAGGATCTTTGGTCTACCAAGCTATGTTTGGTCGCAATCCGTTGTGCTTTATATCTAGCCACGTTAGTCATTTCGGTTACCTGCTATGACCCTGTAAGGCATCTGAGTGGAGAACCCCTAGTAGTAAGGGGGATCCACCTCTTTCTGGCCGTGGGGGAGGGACTGGGCTTGAGGATCGGCTTTTTATTCTTCTCATTGATGCAGGGGATGACCACAGTCATTGGCGCTATGGAGGTGAGACACCCTACCCCCTGCACATCCAGCCTGGGCACCCTGCTCTGCTGATCTGACCCCCAGCCATAGCGAACTCTGGTCTTGGGCGTCCCACCCACTGCATCCATGTCTGCCAGCCCCCAACAAGGCCCGCTCCCTGTCTCTGTCCACATCCCCGATTTCTATTTCCCGCCCCATGCCTTCTCACTCCACCCCCTCCCTTTTTCTGCTCCGCTTTCCTGTTTCTGATCTTGTCACCAGACTTCCCGTCCACACTCTCTCACTCCAGGCGACCTGCCCTGGCCCCAGGTGTCCCCAGCCTGCGCAGGCCGCTTCCAATCGCCGGTGGATATCCGCCCAGGGCTCACCGCCTTCTGCCCCGCCCTGCAACCCCTGGAACTCCTGGGCTTTGAGCTCCCGCCACTCCCAGAACTGCGCCTGCGCAACAATGGCCACACGGGTGAGGGAGGGGTCTCGCTGCGGAGCCTCGGGGAGGGGGCGGAGGCTATCTGGGGACGCGCCCAGGTCTAGAGCCGAGGGCCCGCCAGGCCCGTGCTGGGGACTTAGGCTGGCCGTGCGGGTTAGGCTGGCACTCCCGGCTCACCTGCCTCTTCCCTCGCAGTGCAGCTGACTCTGCCTCCGGGGCTGGAGATGGCCCTGGGCCCCGGGCGGGAGTACCGGGCCCTGCAGTTGCATCTGCACTGGGGGGCTACGGGTCGCCCGGGCTCGGAGCACACGGTTGACGGCCACCGTTTCCCAGCTGAGGTGAGCGCAGAGCGGAGAGGCGAAGGGGGGCGCTGGGCCGGGGGTCTTGCCCACTTCTACCCTGTTTCTCTCCAGATCCATGTGGTTCACCTCAGCACTGCATTTGCCAAAGTTGATGAGGCCTTGGGGCGCCCCGGGGGCTTGGCCGTGTTGGCCGCCTTTCTGCAGGTACCAGCCCAGGTCACCCCTATCCCCTGCTTCCCCACGCCCCAGGGCGCAATGTAGCTTGACCCCAGAAATCCCGTCCTAGCGCACTCACCCTGGCACCCGGCCGCCCTCATTCACTCATTAATTCATTCAACACGCCCTGTAGGCCGGGCACTGAGCCGCACAAAGGATTCCGAAACCGTGGCTCCGCCACAGCTGGTGGGGGAGGCAGATAGAAAGGGCACAGACACAGTAAAAGAGGTGGTCAGAGAAAACTTCCCGGAGGAGGTCAAACTTGAAGCTTTCAGTAGTGGGAAAGAAAAGGAGGTATTCCATGCAGAGCCAACACTCAGGGAATGGCTGTGGAAAGGGGGATGGAGGGGTGGGGGT
>LNAC01000377.1:1442658-1471707 GCA_002007465.1 Ailurus styani | reverse complement strand
AGAGCCCGATGTGGGCCTCGATCCCAGGACCCTGGGATCATGACCTGAGCCGAAGGCAGCAGCTTTAACCCACTGAGCCACCCAGGCGCCCTAAATTTACACTTTTGTTGGAAATCTTCCCTTCTCAGGCACTCTGAGTAATTTTGTGTCTGTTTTTTATGGTTTCAAATGATTTTATTTATTTACAAGTTATTCAGCTCATTTTCCCTTTTGATTCATTTTGGGTTTAAATCAGTAATCTGGGGCGCCTGGGTGGCTCAGTTGTTAAGCGTCTGCCTTCGGCTCAGGTCATGATCCCAGGGTCCTGGGATCGAACCCCACATCGGGCTCCCTGCTCTATGGGAAAGCCTGCTTCTCCCTCTCCCACTCTCCCTGCTGGTGTTCCCTCTTTTGTTCTCCTCTCTCTGTCAAATAAATAATAAAGTCTTCCAAAAAAAAAAAAATCAGTTGTCCAGCAGGTTACCATAATATGCAAAGTAAGAGTGAAGACTCAGAGAGAGGACCTTGGGAGCACTTCTTTCACTCTCTGAGGCTCCACAGACCTTTACCTTCTTCTGAGTTAGGTCTTATGCTGAGTTATGGGAAGGGGCACACTTAGTGAAGAAGTGGTCTCAGGAAGTTGCATCCGCTTGGCTTCTGGGAGGGGAAACTATATCCCTATACTGCAAAGCTTTGGAGGGAAGCAGTCCAGGTGGGATTCCAGCACAGGTCTTCTCCACAGACTCGGAGACTTGGGTCCCAGGCCTGGATGTATCTGCGCTGTTGCCCTCTGACCTCAGCCGCTACTTCCGCTATGAGGGGTCTCTGACCACACCCCCCTGCACCCAGGGGGTCATCTGGACAGTGTTCAACCAGACAGTGAGGCTGAGCGCGAAGCAGGTGGGGCTGGGGCATGGTGGTGACCTAGGGGATGTGGAGGAAAGGGGTGTAAGGATGAGATCAAGGTGGATGAAGAGATGAAGCGGCCATATGGGGGCAGAGTGGGACATAGCGGGTGAAGCTGTGAGGTGCTGGCTGTGAGTAGGCCTGTGATCATTTTATTTTCTGGTCATGAGCCTACCCCCACGGTCTCCTGACCTCCCTAGCTCCACACCCTCTCTGGCTCCCTGTGGGGACCTGATGACTCTCGGCTACAGCTGAATTTCCGAGCAACGCAGCCTTTGAATGGGCGAATAATCGAGGCCTCCTTCCCTGCTGAAGTGGAGAGCAGCCCCAGGACTGTTGAGCCAGGTGCAGCTTTGTGGTGACCCATACTGCTGTGTCCTCCCCTACCCCCACCGCCCCAGGTCCGTCATCCTCCCGTGTATCTTCATCTGTGCCTGTGTCTGTCACTGGTAGTTGCAGACTCTGGTTCTAATGTGTCCTTTTCCTCTTCAGTCCACCTGAATTCCTGCCTTGCTGCTGGTGAGTCTGTGCCCCATCCTGGCCCCTGACCTCTCGGCATCATTCAGCCTCAGGGGCTAGGACCACCTCTACCCTCTCTCCCTTTCCGCAGAACACACCTCCAGTCCCAATTAGATAGAGTGTCCGATCAAGGGAGAGGGGGTTCCACTGTCCCAGGGCAAAAGTTGATTAGAATGAAGCTCCAGAAATTTCCTAGCACCCTCCTTCCCAAACAACCTCTTTTACTTTGCTTTTAGGTAAGAAGAAGAGGTGCTTATCTTATTCTTTCTTGTGTATCCACCCTCATCCCTCTGTGGGCCTCCTCTGGATTCTGGCACTGAGGGCAGCTAGAGAACCTGGGGGGCAGGGTGGGTGGTACACTGAAGCAGGCTGAGAGGATCCAACAGACTTGTCACTCTGAGGCAGCCTCTCCTCTCCCTCCAGGTGACATCCTGGCCCTGGTTTTTGGCCTCCTCTTTGCAGTCACAAGCATCGCCTTCCTTGTGCAAATGAGAAGGCAGCAAAGGTATACCTACCCACTTCCTGATGCCCCTCTTCCTCAGGCATAGCCCCACCTCCCTGGATGGAGTCCAGAACAGTTTCATGCACATTGCATGCAAATACACTCATCTGGAGGGGCGATTTTCTGACTGGGCTTTTGTGTTGTGTAGACTCCAAAGTGGGACCAAAGGGAATGTTAGCTACCACCCAGCAGAGGTCATGGAGACTGTTGCCTAGAGGCCTTGGAACTTGGAGAATGTGCAGAGAAGCCAGCCAGAAGAATCTGAGGGGGAGCTGGAGACTGTCCTGCCCTACCCTTTATACCACTTCCTTTTTAAGGTCCAAATATTTTTTTAAATAAATGTTTCTAATAAAATATATGGAAGGCAGCTTTGTTCCCCAAATCAGGAAGATGGTGTATTTATTTCCTATTGCTGCCTTTAACAAATCACCACAAACTTAATGGTAATGCAAATTTATCCTCTCAAGTTCTGGAGGTCAGAGGTCCAAAATGAATCTTCTGGGCTGAAGTCAAGGTGTCAGTAAGGGCTGGTTCCTTCCGGACACTTTGAGGGGAGGGGATTTCCTTTTTCAGGTTCTAGAAGCCAAGCATTCCTTGGCTTGTGACCCCTTACATCACTCCAGCCTCTTGCTTCCATTGTGGTATCTCTTACAACTGCCTTTGACCTTGCCTTCCTCTTATAAGAACCTTTGTGATGACACTGGGCCTACCTGGATAACTTAGGATAATCTCCCAATTTCAAAATCCTTAGCTTGATCATGAAGTTCCTCTTCCCACGTAAGGTGTTTCACAGGATCAGGGTGTGGACAGCTTGGTGGGGGGCATTACTGCCTAGCACAGATGTTTTCGGGAAGGGGGTAGAAGTGACTGAGTTAGAATGGCCTCAGGCACACACAGCAGTGTCTGTCTGGGGTAGGGCAGGCTTAGTCTGTAGGCTTAAAATCATAGTGAGGCTTTTGGGCTTTTACCCTGCTCAAGTAGAATCTGCGTAGCTCTGCAGTTTTGCCTTCAGACTGGTCGCTGACAGCAGCTGCTTTGCCCTGCGGCTGGTAAGGGCCCGGATGTTCCCCCAGCCCACCGGGGCCTCTCTGCTTCACTTGGCCTGTTCACAGCCCTCCTCAGGGAACCCACTGCCTCCACCCCGTGGCTCCCTTGGCAAAGGAAGTCCTCCTGTGGAGCATGGTCACTCGGGCCCTTCCACTCCACTGCTCCCCTCGGGCGTCCTTTCAGCCTTTCTACTCTGGAAAGCTCCCACCATCATCCCCAACACCAAAGAAAGGTTTAAAGGGCCCCATGATGCCGGTAACATCCATTTTATTGCGCTGGGGCGGTGACCGCGGCAGCCCGGCTGGGGGCAGAGCAACCCTCACAGGTTGTTGAGTTCCAGCAGGGTCTGGTCGAGAGTCTGGTGAATCTCCACGTTCTCCTCCTTGGCACTGGCCAAGGTCTCTGTGAGGGGAAGCAGCGCGTGAGGAGGGGCGGGGAGACACGAGGGGAGATGGGGGATGAGGCAGACTTGGAATGGGTTGGAGGCACAGGAAGACATAAGCACGAAGGAATGGGAGGATCCCGTGCCAGGGGCAAATGGACAGACTGACCAAGACACACGGATGCCTCACTCAAGGCTTCGGGGTCATGGGGGTGGGATGGGAAGGCCCGAGTCCTAAACAACTTTACGACCTTCTCTAGAGGGTTTACGAGAGTTGGAATCGGAAGGAAAGACAAAGACTGAGCCAGAAAGGGGAAGGCCAGACAGACAGTCTTGAGGCAGAAAACAGACCTGCAGTGAAAGCCCCATGTTGGCATCCAGGGTTTTCCCAAACTTCACCCTAGACCTTTCACCACCTTCTTGCCCTTCCGCGGCACCTCCCCACCCGTCTTCTCTCCAGTCCTTCCTTTATCCTGGAACCGCAGTGGCGTGCTCTGAGGTCAGTGACAGGCCTGGGTCGGCACAAGAGCGTGTCTCAGAGGCGGCGGAGGGCTCGCGGTGACTGACGGGGTGATGTGTGCCCACGTGCAGCAGTGAGACAGTGACAGAGCGAGAGTGCCGTGTGGACGGGGTTCTGTGTGGGCTGCAGTGCTCCGTGGGTGAGCTCAGTGCGGGGGGTGGGGGTCACAAGATTGCGGGGTCTGTAACAGCCAGGATCTCGGGGGGGGGTGAGGGAAGTGCTCTTTGGAGGGCAGGAAAACAGCGTGGAGACCAAGTTGAGTTTATTAAGCAGCAGAAGGAGGTAGAGGCTGGAGGGTGGAGTGGGTGGATAGAAGGATGAAGCAAGTGCCAAGGTGGGCAGCAGGTGTGGCGGGGGCTCTCCAAGGCTGCGCCCAGCCTGGCTGGGCGACGCTGACCATTTTGCTCCTCCTGGCTGCCCCCTCCCCATAGAGAATGGAAAGAGGAGAGAGAAGGGGTTGAGGGGCCACACTGGCGTGGGGCTCAGAGGGAGGTGATGTCGTTGAGTGCGTTGTCCAGTTCCTCGCTGATGGCCTTGTACTTCATCTTCTGTGCATAGACTTCGTCTGGGGGGGGGTGGACGGGAGTCCAGGGGAGGGGGGCCAGATGGGAGTGTGGGGAGAGGGAATGAAGGGAAAGAGGAAAGGAAGGAGAGAGGGTAATGGAAAGAGAGAACAAGAATCAGAGAGAGGTGGACAAAGATGGAGTGAGAGAAATAGGCCAGAGAACAGGCTGGACAGCCATGAGGGCTCCTTCCTCCCCTCTCTGTACCCCTGTCTCTTTTTTTTCTCTGGAGCCCAAATCAGTTCTTCCCCTTGAAGCTCCTACCTCCCCCAGGGACATGGGGGCACAGTGCTTTGAATGAGGAGTGCTTGCTTCAAGGGGAGGGTGCTGGGGCCAGAAAGGACTAAGGTCCTAAAGTTGGAGATAAAATTGAGGCTTGTATGAGAAGGCTAGAAGCACGAGAGGTGGGAATTACTTCCCACAAGAAGTGGGAAAGTGAAAGGGTTACTGCAGAATAAAAAGAAAATACAGTTTAGGTTCAACATTCTTGCTACTAATGAGAAACAGCCACAGATTAGCAAATACCTGGATGTTCATTTTCATCAAATCTAGCTTAAAATAGTATTTTCCATGAATGTCATGAAAACTTGGAAATTAAACCAAATCTCTCTATATTTAATAGAAAGATCTTTGTGATATAGCACTATCGTGTTGCCCTTGGGGACAAATTGTCTAGGTCAGTGCTATTCAAAGTGTGGTCTGAGGACCAGCAGCATTGCCCCTACCAAGGAGCTTGTTAGACATACAGATTCTCCGGCTCACGGTCAGCAGTCACTTCGGAGTAGGGCAGGAATGTGTGATTTAAAAATTCTCGGAGCTGTTCTCATGCACACTCAAGTTCGAGAAGCACTGGGCTGGGCACACTGCACCAGGTGCAGCTACTTGAATGCCGGGCGCGGACCCAGAAGCTGGCGGAGTCTAGGGGGTCCAACACCAATTTACCCAGGACAGATGTAATGGGAAAATAAGGGACAGACAGTCATGGGGAGCGGGGACCCACTTAAAAAGGCCTGGGAGGTAGGGGAGTATCCCTTTACCTTCCAGGTCATCGATGGTCTTCTCTAACTTTGCCACAGACCTCTCGGCAAACTCCGCTCGGGTCTCAGCCTGGGAGTAAAGGTAAGAAGGGGGAAAGACAAAAATTAGGCCCTTCCACATACTTTAACTTCAGTCAACCTCCTCTTCCATCCCTATTCCCAAAGTCCCTGCCACAGGCAGTCTCTGACGGGGATGGGGACTCGAGGGGAGAATGGGGATGGGAAGGACTCTCACCTCTTTTAGCTTCTCCTCCAGCAGTTTGATCTCCTCTTCATATTTATCTTCTTTGGTGGAATACTTTTAGGGACATACACATGACATCAGGAGGTCGTCTCTGCAAATCCTTCACTCTACTGAACCCACAGGCTACTCCTGATCTTGTCTCCAGGGAACACCCAGCCCCTCCCTGCCTGGGCCCATCGCCTCCCTCCCCTGCAGGACCCCATCCTCACTGCCCCTCTGCCCCCCTCTACCTTGTCCGCTTGGGCTTCCAGGGATTTCAAGTTGTTGGTAACAATTTTCAGCTCCTCCTCTAGGTCCCCACATTTACTGCAGGGGGTGTGTGGTGGGGGGGGTGTGAGGGCACAGTGTGGGAGACAGTGGAGACCGCACAGTGAGGAAGGGGTGGAGGAGAGAAGAGAAGAGCAAAGTCGTGAGAGTGACAGCAGGCAGAATTTGGAAGCCCCAGGCCCTTCCCAACCCCTAGCAGGTGAGAGAGCAGCCTCAGACGGGGTGGGGGGAAGGTGAGTTGAGAGAAGGCACTATTGCCCAGAAAGGTCCAGAGAGGTGACTACCTCCTCCTCTGAGGCCATCAGGGACTTGAGGGCCTGGTCCATGGTTCGGAGTTCCTCCTCCAGCTGCCTGGCGCGGCTGGGGGCAGCAGTTAGGGGTCAGAAGACGGGACCTGTCCCTATGGCCCCAAGCCTGAGAAACTGCCTCCCACGGTCCAGAGTGCCCCAGAGCCACGGGACCAGGCCGAGTTTCACTTGGCGCCCCAGGGTCCCCTTACCTCTCAGCCACCTCCGCTCTCTCTTCTGAGCGCTCCAGCTCTCCTTCCAGGATCACCAGCTTCCTGGCCACCTGAGGGGAGAGGGGGGAGAGGGGGGAGAGGGAGAGAAGGCTCACACCCCTGCTAAGTGGCTGGGAGCATCTGGGGGTTGGGAGGGAGAAAGAAGTGGGGCAGGGTTGTCACCTCCTCATATTTGCGGTCGGAATCCTCAGCAATGTGCTTGGCCTCCTTCAACTGCATCTCCTGCAGCTCCATCTTCTCCTCATCCTTCATGGCTCGGTTTTCGATGACCTTCATGCCTCTGAGAGGCAGGGAGTGGGGTGGAAGTGGGATCAGGACCAGCAAGAGACAGGCTCCCAGCCCCTGCCTGGCCCCCAGCCCCTGCCTGGCCCGCCCTCTGGAAGGCCCCCTGCCCACCTCTCGCTCTCATCAGCTGCCTTCTCGGCCTCTTCCAGCTTCTGCAGGGCTGTGGCCAGGCGCTCCTGAGCCCGGTCCAGCTCCTCCTCTACCAGCTGAATGCGGCGGTTCAGGGAGGCCACATCTGCCTCGGCCTGTGGGTCAAAGGCCAGAGGTCAGGGGGGCTTTGTCTGCCTTGCATGAAGATCAGACAGGTTCCAGAGGATGGTAAGATTCTTGTCAGAAAGAATCTGTTTCCTGGCTTCCAGACTTTCAGTCTCTCTTTTTTTTTTTTCCCCTGCTAATCAACCATCTTCTATCCAGACTCTGTACTCCAGTCCAAAACATGCATTCCTTAACAAGCTCCACTCCTTTGCTTCAGGGAGTCTTCTAGCACTGTGCATAGTTTCCCGATGGTTAGCTGCAGGTTTTTCGGTACCCACTGAAAGCGCTCCGTGCTCAGACCAGGTCTGGGTCCTGACTCTTCCACAGCAAAGCCTGGCCCAGGTAAGGAGGTGGGGAAAATCAGGCCAACCAGACCTCACCGCTGCTAAAAATAGCCAATCACAGAGTCAAGCTTGGTGATGTCACCAGCTGCAGGTGAGACTCCCCGTGAGGGGCTCGGAGGCTAGCCAGGCCTACAGGAGACATCCGAGGCTGTAACAAGGGGCTTCTGGCCTCAGCCAGGAGGCACTTGAAGGCGGTGCTAGGGCAGTGTGAGTGACACTTATTCAGCCCCTGATCTGCAGTAGAGGCAGAACCATGGAGGTTTGGGGGACAGTCCATGGAAAATGATGATACCTTATGAAAATGAGAGGGCAGAGCAAGAAGGGCCTCCAATAAAGGAAAATGAGAGAAGCATTGCAGTTTGGTGTTAAGAGCATCGGCTCTGAGTCAGATCGTGGTCTGTGAGGTCCAGCTCACCCACTCAACACTTGTGTGACCTTGGGCAACTTATTTAGTCCCTCTAGGCCTCAGATTCCTCCTTTTTAAATTTTAAATGAGTTGACACAAGCAGTTCCTCCTCTGTAGAAGGTTCTAAGGTAATGCAGTGTTTCTAATAATCAACAAGACCACGTGGGAGGTTTGTAAAACCAAACAGGCTCTCTAGCTCCATGCTAGGTCCAGTGAAACGAGATCTCCAGGCAGGAGCTTGGAAATCTTTTAAATTTTTTTTTAAGCTTCCAAGTGATTCTGATGATAAGCCAAGTTTGGGAAACGGTAAAATAATATGCACAAAGCACTTGAGCACACTGCCCGCAGAGTCTGCACTCGGTAAATGTTAGGTTATCCCTGTCTCTCCCTCAAAGATCTTGAGATTTAAGATTGGAAAGGAGAAAGGGCCAGTGTAGGGGAAGAAGTGAAAGAGGGAAGGGAAGGGTGGCAGCCCTGGGGGCAGAGCAGGTAGAAAGCAGGTCCTGGGTGGTACCGAACAGCAGGGGAAACACAGCACCATATATAGAAAGTTGTGGCTTGTCCTCCACGTGCTTGAGGCCACCTGGAGTGACAAAAGCCCATCATGGGCAGAGGACCAGATGACTCAGTGTGGAAGGATTCTGGGGACAGCACAGGGGATTGGGAAGAATGACCCTGGGGGACCTTAGGGGTCTACTTTAGAGAGAGAGATGAGACTCTAAAAGGAAAACTCTCTTTGTGATAGTGGGTGACAAATGACTCTGAAGAGTCTGGGAAGTTCTGGGGTCCTCATCACAGGACTGATAATTGCCACTTTCTGCTTCTCAAGCTCTTCCCGATTATGGATGCTGCTTTCCAACCACAAAACAGGCACTACTGTCCCCACGGGATAAATGTGAAGAGAGAAGGGAGAAACTGAGGCACTGTATAAGTGAAGTGCTGTGTTCAAGGTCATACAATAAGTCCGGGCAGTGTTTGCTATTGACTCCTGGCACTGCCCTGTGTCCCCAGCTCTGTCCCTGTCCTCCCCTCCTCCCCTCCAGCCCCCACCCAGCTCCTTGGGTTTCCAGTCCTGCCTCCAGCTGCACTGGGCCTTAGTTATTTATAGAGTGTCAGATGCCCAGGGCTGTCTTTGCTAGCAGCTGCAGGTCAGTTCCCTCCCAAGTGCCAGAGCCGGTGGAGAACCAAAACCAAGCCTGGAGGTCAGAGAAACCAACCTTGGTTGGGGAGGTGTTGGGGAACATGGATAATGGTCAACATAAACAGTAATGTCACCTCAGATCTCAGATGTTCAGACCTACTTTTGCCAATCCTACCATACCTCCAATCATAGGCTCATTTTAATCCTGGATGGAAGGCAAGTGGGGAAACTGAGGCAGGGAATGGTCCAAGTATCGTATCCAAAGTCATATGGTCATTCTCCAACCTCAAGGTGGGGGGTGGGAATGGAAGAAGGCAGAGAAGTCTGATTAGGGGATGTGGGGTGGGCAGAGAAATTTCTGAGTGAACGGGACCTGCTAAGGTGGCTGCCTTGGCATTTGTTGCCCTGTCCTTCTGCCCTGTGGCCTGGCATGGTCTCAAGGCTGACAGTTTAATGAGGGTAAATGAGGGGCCATTAGAACCTGAGCTGGGCCCCAGTGCACAGCAGGGCTGCTGGAGCCAGAGGTCAAAGCCAGGGAATTTCTAATGGCCCCCCAGGGGTGTAACTTAAGTCAGGCCCCGTCTCTGAATTCCTCTCCCTCCTGCCCAGTAGTACCTACACCCATACCCCATACCCGGCAAATGGAGCTACAGTCTCTTCTCCACTTCCAGCTAGAGGATTAATTGAGGTGGATGGTAAATTCTTGTTACCCTTCCCCCCATGATGACTCACTGCCTGATCACTGTACGTTCTAAAAGCTGGAACCAAATAGAGTTCCAAGGCTGCGTCTTCTGGGGGAAGTGGTGGGTGGTTTTGATTTACCCACTGCCTTAGATTAATTGTGCAACCTTGCCCTAGCCTGGGTTTCTGAGAGGAAACTATTTCTGTCTTGGTGCTGGCGATGTCGGGGTCCCCTCTCCCTTCAACCCCGTGTCTGGGACGCCTCCCAGTGCACTCTCCCACCATACCCCAGGTCCACACTCACGTCGGTGGCCTTCTTCTCGGCCTGCTCCAGTTTCTCCTGGGCGTCCTTCACTGACTCAGAATACTTTTCCACCTCATCCTCTGTCCCCTTCAGCTTCTTCTGGAGGGCCTGCTGCTCCTCCTCCAGCTGGGAAGGAGAGGCCTTGGTTAGTCAGACCCTGGGCTCAGGAAGGAGGCATGGCTGTGTGTGAGGGGGCTACTAAAAGGTATTTAGAGGCTGTCAGGGAGGAAGCAGGAGAGCAGAAGGACAGTGCAGCCAGGGGTGCTGAGAGGGACCTGGTGGGGTTAGAGAGAAAGCTTCCAGCCCAAGAGGCTGGGTGCATCATTGCTCTGCAGGGGCAGGTGTGGAAATTGGGAGACTGCAGCTGCCCAGGCCATGGTGGGTGAGATTAAGTGTGGCTTTGGCTAGGTCCCCGACGGCGCTGTGAAGGTGCAGCCCCACACTGGACGGGAGAGCCCGGGACTGCAGGCCTCAGGCTAGGGGGCACAGGGCAGGGCCTAACCCTCCCTCGTTGGGGAGGAGGGCGCTGCACTGAGTCCGGGGCCCCCACCTGCTTGCAGCGGTCCTCAGCCTGCTTCTTGTCGGCCTCGGCCTGCTCGGCACGGTCGATGGCATTCTCCTTGTCCAGCTTTAGCATCTGCATCTTCTTCTTGATCGCGTCCATGGCTGCGGTGGGGGGCGGGCCGGCCGGCGGGCAGTGTGCACTGGGCGAACTGGGCTGGCTGCGCGGACTGGGCGCACGGGTGGCGGGCGAGGAGGACCAAGCGGGACTGGGATGTCCCAGCCGCGCGGGCGCCTAAAAGGCTGGGAGGGGCCGGGCGGAGCCGGGGGCCGGGACCCTCCCCCACCGCGGCCCAAACCTTGTAGGGGCAGAAGCACAGCCGGGTGGGGGGGCGCGGCCGCCCCCTGCGCCCACCCCCTCGGGACCGCCCCCCTCGAGGCTCCTCCTCTCCCCCCACCCCCCTGCCGTCGGAAGGTAAAGTAGCTAGCACGGTCCGCTGGAAAAACTCTAGCCTTGCGGAGGGGAGGGGACCCTAGGGCTGGGGGCTCTGCGCTTCCTCTGAGTGACAGCCGGGCCCGGTAGCAGCTGCGGCTGGGGCCCCTGGGGCTATTTCGGGGCGTGAGCTCACGGCAGCTGCGCGGGCGCAGGGACCCGCGTGCCCCCTCAGCTGCAGCAGCCGCTGCCCTTAATTTAGAAGTTTCCTGTAAATCCCCCTGGATTAAATGTCTCTTGGGAGGCGGGGCTCCTCCGTGGTTCGAGTACCTCAGTTTACCCTGACTCCCAGACTCTGGGTCTGCGTTACCGACGTGGTAGTGACAGCGGTGAGTCTCACCAGGGACTTGGGGAAACTGAGGCAGGAGGGGAGCCCAGAGCCCCGGGCCAGTGAGGAACGAGCGCGGGCCTGCTGCCCCCGAGGGCGGGTCGGACCTCTCCTCCCCTCGCCTCCCCTTCCAGCCCCTGCCCCGGGAGCCAGGGCCCCTCCTCTACGGCGGCGCGGCCGCTAGGTGCCCAGCCCCCTACGTGCCCCGCATATTTTCCCCGTGGCTCCGGCCCGGCAGGACCCGGCGCGCTCCCCGCCCCCCACCCCCGGGACGCGGCCCTCCCGTCCCCTCCCCGCGGCGGCCCCGCGCGCCCTGCCTCCCCTCCCCTCCTCCCTGCGGACTCTCCGGTCTCTTCTTGCTGGCCAACTTTACGCCAAAATTTCTTTTCTGCCCTTTTTTGGGCTGTTCCCCGTGGGGAGGCGGGGCCGGGCTGGGGCGGGGAGGGCGGGGGGCGACGGGAAGAGTCACTGAGCTCGCGGCGGCGGGAGGCGGGGGCGAGAAGCCTCCTCTCCTGAGGCCGCCGCCGCAGCTCCCGGAGCGGCTCCCGGGGTCGGGAAGTGTGAGGCGCGGGGCTGTTCGTTTTCGTTTTTCCTCGGGAGGGGTGGGGGGAGAGGAAGTGCAGAGCCGCTTCGGAGGAGGGGGAAGGGGAGACCCGGCGGAGGAGACTAGGAGAGAGCGGGTCGCCTCGCTCCCCAGGGGCCGAGCGGTGGGCGGCCCGGCTTCTGCTGGTGGGGGCGGGAGCCGTGGGAACCGTGGGCCCTGCGCCCGGGCCGCGCGGGGGGAGGTGCGGAAATGTATTTAGATCTGCTTGGCCGCCGATTTCCTACGCGGGACCGGACCTGAGCTCGCAGTGTTCATTCCACCATCTCCCTGTTCCCCCCAAACTCGTGGACGACACCTCCACCCTCCCAGTAGCGCGTGCTAAACCCCTGGGGGTTACTAGGCGCTCCCGTGCCCCCCACTTTCCACAGCCACTTAATCTTGTGGAGTCTACTTCCTACACATGATGTTCCTCCGCCAAGTCTCTGGGGTTGTCTTGGCAGCTCCCTGTGGTACCCCCTGCCTGTGTCTGCTGTGGTCTTCCTCCTGGGTCCCCAATGCATATGTTCTTTCAACAGAACCTTGACGTTGTTACCAAAAATCTTTTAAAAAGTTGCTGCCAATAAGATCCTAGAATACTCCCAAACTCCTCCCTCTTCCCTCCCTCCTTTGAGGATAAAAATCCACATTTCTTAATATGGTATATGAAGTCCTTCGTTTCGGCCCCTGCCTACTTCCATGTCTCATTTCATTCCCATCCTCACCCCCAATACACAGACTTGTACTTCAAGCTGCGTTCGTACTGAACAACATGCAGGACCTGGAGATAACCATACTTCTCTTAAAGCTTCCACCTTTTATGCATTGTTCCCTCTGTCTGAAATGTTCTTCTACCGGCTGATTCTGGTGGCCTTTAAAACTCAGATCGAATGATAGCTTTTCTGGGAAGCGTTTCTTGGCCACTGCCCCTCTCATTCCCTTCACCTAACAGATGTGTGAACTTGGTGTAGGCTCCCATAATTCTCATACTTTCTGTTATAATTGTTTTTGTACCTACCTATGTGTCTTCTTGTTTGGCCTGTGAATCCTCTAAGTAACAGGGACTATCTTTTTCAAATCTGAATCCCCAGTGCCTAACATAGCATCAGGCATTAAGAGTTGACCCTTGGTAAACTTCTGCTGGGTAAATTTTGTTATGCTCACAAAAATATTAATACTGTCTGGATCTAAAGGAACTCATGGTCTAGTGCAGCAGTTCTCAAACTTTTTTTTTTTTTTTACCCCAAACTTTTTGGTCTTAGAACCTCTTACGTTCTTAAAAATTAAGAATGGAGTTTGAAATTCCAAAAACCTTTTGCTGAAGTGGATTGTATCTATCACTACTTAACATATTAAAGTGGAAACTGAGGGGCGCCTGGGTGTCTCAGTTGGTTAAGCAACAGCCTTCAGCTCAGGTCATGAACCCAGGGTCCTGAGATAGAGTCGAACATTGGAGTCCCTGTTCAGCAAGGAGCCTGTTTCTCCCTCTGCCTCTGCTGCTCCCCCTGCTTGTGCTTTCTCTCTCTGTCAAATAAATAAATAAATAAAATCTTAAAAAAAAAAAAAGGAAACAAAAAATTTAAAATATTTATAAATTCATTAAAAATAACAGAAACCCATTATACATTAATCATCTTAACACAAATGTTTTTTATATTGATGTATAATTAACATATGATGTTATATTAGTTTTAGGTGTACAACAATTGATTAAGCAATTCTATACTCTCACCACGATGACTAGTCACCATATGTTATTACAGTATTATTGACTACATTCCCAACACTGTACTTTTCATCTCCGTGACATTTATTGTATAACTGGAAGTTTGTACCTTTTAATGCCCGTATCTATTTTGTATTTTCTATCCTCCCATCTTCCCTCTGGTAACCACCAGTTTGTTCTCTGTATTAAAGAGTCTGTTTTTATTTTTTTTAAGATTTTATTAATTTATTTGAGAGAGAGTGAGAGAGTACAGGCAGTGGCAGGGTAGAGGTAGAGGTAGAGGGAGAAGCAAAAGCAGACTCTTTGCTGAGCAGGGAGCCTGATATGTGATTCAATCCCAGGATCCCGAGATCACGACTTGAGCCAAAGGCAGATGCTCAACCGACTGAGACACCCGGGTACCTCTTGTTGTTCCTTTTGTTTTTTTAGATGCCACATATATGTGAAATCCAGTGTTATTTGTCTTTCTCTGACTGGCTTATTTCACTTAGCATAATAACCCCTAGGGTCCATCCATGTTGTTGCAAATGGCAAGAACTCATTCTTTTTTTATGGCTGAGTAATATTCCATCATGTATATCAATACACTGCATCTTTATCTATTAACGGACACTTGGGTTGCTTCCATATCTTGGCTATTGTAAATAATGTTGCAGTAAACATAGGGGTGCGTATATCTTTTTGAATTAGAGTCTTCATTTTCTTTGGGCAGATACCCAGTAGTGGAAATACTGGATCATATGGTATTTCGATTTTTAATTTTTTGAGGAACCACCATACTGTTTTCCACAGTATTTGCAACCAATTTACATTCCCAGTGAGAGTGCACAAGGGTCCCCTTTTCTCTGCATCCTCACCAACGCTTGTTATTTCTTATCTTTTTGATACTAACCATTCTGACTGGTGTAAAGTGATAGTGTGATTTTGATTTGCATTTCCCTAATGATTAATAATGTTGAACATCTTTTCATGTGTCTGTGGCTATCTGTATGTCTTTTTTGGAAAAAACGTCTTCAGGTCTTCTGCCCATTTTTTAATCAGATTTTTTTTGGTGTTGTATAAGTTCTTTACATATATTGGATATTAACCTCTATCAGATACATCATTTGCAAATATCTTCTCCCATTCACTTTTTGTTTTGTTGATGGTTTCCTTTGCAATGCAAAATAGGTTTACTTTTTGTCTGTTATAGGAAGGGTTTTTTTTAAAAAAGATTTTATGGGGGTGCCTAGGTGGCTCAGTTGTTAAGCAGCTGCCTTGGGGTCAGGTCAAGATCCCAGGGTCCTGGGATTGAGCTCGCATCGGGCTCCCTCCTTGGTGGAAAGCCTGCTGCTCCCTCACTCATTCCCCCTGCTTGTGTTCCCTCTCTCACTGTCTCCCTCAGTCAAATAAATAAAATCTTAAAAAAAAAAGAAAAGATTTTATTTATCTGAGAGAGAATGAGAGCACAAGCAGGGGGAAAGGGGCAGAGAGAGAGGGAGTTGCAGACTCCTTACTGAGCAGGGAGCCTGAGGCGGGGCTCGACCCTAGGACCCCAGGATCATGACCTGAGCCAAAGGCAGACAGACACCTAACCGACTAAGCCACCCAGGTGCCCTGAAGATAAATGTTTTTTAATGAAAACTATATTCACCTCCTTAAATTAGTGAGAGGATGGCAGTTATTTTACATTTTTACATGTCTCTTTAATATCTGGCTTAGAAGAGGACATATGGATTCTCAAAATCTACTTGTGTTTTCTATATATTGTTATAGGGTGGTTTGTTTAAAGTACTGTATATGAGGAAGAAAATCTAGGCTCACATATATGTAGCTGGAAAGTATAGTAGTATATTTATAGTCTCTTCAGGTAATTGTGTATATTCTTTGATACTACCTCAATACTTGGCAAGTGGTAGTTTCTTAAGGGTTATTTGCAATGTGGAATCTGAAGCCACATCAGTAAGTTTTTGTACTATGTTACATTAAAATCCATTGGTCTGGGTTGCATTTTGGTTGGATTTTCTACCCAGGGATAATTATGTAACATCATGCATTGGTCACTTGAAAAATATTGATTCAATGAGATATGCATATGTTCCAAATGTCGATACATTATACATTATAAAAAGAAATCAAATTCCTTAATGTCATGATTGGTATCAACGGAGAAGTCTAACTTTTAAGTTTTGGGAAGCTATGAAGCTCATGGTAGCAGACACACATTTTCCAGAATTCTAATTCAAGGACCACATTTTAAGAACTGCTGGTCTAATGGGTATTCGAGCCTCTCCCCAGAAAGCTCCTCAAGGCATCACTAGTAAGACATATGCGATTGGTCACAGTTCCTGAGGACATGGCAGGGAAATGGTGGCAGGAGTAAGCAGCTGTCTTGGGCTGATAGCTGGAGGAGTTCAGACAGTCTGGACTACCTCTTGTTGGGGAGGTTGTAGAGGGATTTGAACACTACGGTTCCCAACTCACGCTGTTAGGACATTGAATCTGGGGTGAGGGGGCCACAGTGGTATGCACTGGAGTTGCCAGGCCTCTGCGTCAGAGGTGATAATGCAGCTCTATTTTCCAGTGCTTAGCATGGGCATGGCTTAGCAAATATTGAATGAATGAATCACAGGGGACAGGAGTGATGGTAGGAAGTTGGCACCTTCTCTAATGGGCTTCTCTGGGGAGGACAAAGTAATTCCACCTAATTTGCTCTAATGGGGTAGCTGTAGAAGATGCCATGGCTTCAGGGAGGGGAAATGCACCCAAGAATAGTAGTGGGTGATGTTTGTGTTTTACTTGGAGGGAGAGACAAGGAAATATTCTGGGCAATAGGGCTGGTTAAAGAATCACGCATGAGGGGCACCTGGGTGGCTCAGAGGGTTAAGCCTCTGCCTTCGGCTCAGGTCATGATCCCAGGGTCCTGGGATCAAGCCCCACATAGGGCTCCATGCTCAGCAGGGAGCCCGCTTCCCCCTCTCCCTCTGCCTGCCTCTCTGCCTCCTTGTGATCTCTGTCACATAAATAAAATCTTAAAAAAAAAAAAAAAAGAACCACGCATGAGAATCACAGCACACCTGAGAGGACCACCACCTGGTTCATGGCGTGTGGGCAGAGGGGGTGAATGTGGAAGGAAGTGGGAACACATACCTCCCTGACCACCTCCCTCCGCGTAACCTCCAGATTAGCAGGGCACCTGGAATGGGGCTGCTGGTACCTGCCTGGCCATGAGGGGAGCTATGCCCCCTGACAAAGTCTTACACCAGGGTCAAGTTTTTTCAGTTCTTTTTCTTCTGGTGCTGTTCCAGGAAGGAGTAACGACAAGGCCTGGGAGGACCTACAAGTGCCCCGTCAGCGGTGGAACCTACCCGTTGCACCCTCAGGTTGGATTTGTTGCTTGTTAACAGCCTTGACCCAATCTGCGGTCATAGGTCTCTGAGGCTCAGACACTTGTAACTTACAGGCTTATTCTTTTCCTCAAAACTGCTTTTTAAAACTTTGAATTTGGCCAGACACTGGATTTGTTCAAATACCCTGAGTAGTTATGAAGAAGAGAGTGTCCCTGGTAGCCACAAAGAGCAGTGGCAGCTGCTGCCCCAGCCGAAGAATGACACTTGGTGAGGCGTAGGCGCTGGCCGGTGAGCTAGCGGACAACAGGAATAGGACTTCTCAGCTTCCCAACTATGGTGACTTTGGGGATCTGGGTGCAAGGAGGAAGAAGGGGCCGCAGGGGGCAGAACGCCACAATGTGCCCCCACTCCATTTCTGAGCCGGATGAGGTTGGTGATAGAACTGAATCGCATTCTTTCCTCCACGTCCTCTTTCCCTGAGGGGACTCTCCCACCTCCTCACAAAGCCAGGCAGAGGTCACGGGCAGAATCACCTTTATTGGAGCAGGACCTGTTTGGGGCTTACAACCCCATGGCCCCCACAGGCAGCTGGGGGTGGGGGCAGACAGTATCAAAAAAGGAGGAGGAGAGCCAAGGCTGTGGGGACTGGCTGGCAGCTGCTGGCAGGGGGGAGCGGGCAGGAGCCCCGGCAGGTTCAGACTGAGGTACAGTGGCGTTAATAATACTCTTGGAGCGTTAATACTCTAGGGAGGGGCAGGCACTTAGGGGGCCCTAGGGCATGAAGGCACTTGGAGTTGGGGAGGGGGACAGGGGATGTGCAGCGGGACTGGGTCGGACCAGGCCCGGGGTTTGGCAGGCACTTTGGGGAGTGCTGGGGTTGGCCGGGTGGGGCCCAACAGCCCAGAAGGCTTTGGTAGTGGCAGGCACAGTCTCTGGGCTGGGTCTGCATTAAATAGAAGCGGCTGCCCTAGTGCTCGTCCCGAAGCTCTGAAGGCAGGAACTTGTACTGTTGTTGCCGAATCTGTGCCAGCTTCTTCCGTGCCTCTTCCAGCTCTCGTTCCTTCCGAAGCATCTCTTCCTGTGCGGCAATGATCTGGGGGATGGAGATCAGGGGCTCAGTTTAGGAGTCTGCGTTAGGGCCCTGGCAGTGTCCTGCGGAGGGTCTGGGGCAAAGCTCACCTGGGCAATGCCCCCAACCATCTTCTCCTTCACCACCACTGTCTCGTTCTCTTGGTCTTCAAAGGCCGCGGCCTTCTGTGCTGCCTTCACCAGGTTATCCGAGGCTCGCTTCACCGCGTTGCCGGCAGCCTGTGCAGAGAAAAGGCAGGGGGAGGCCGGGAACTCAGCTGAGAGTCGCTCCACTCCCTCACAGAGAAGCACGCATCAGGGGTAATGGTTTAAAGTAGCACAGCCCAAGGTACCGTCGGATGGTCAGGGTTCCTCACCTGAAGTCGTTTCATTGCCTCAGAGTCCTGGTCGGCCTTGACCTTGCAGGCCACAAGGAGCTGGGCTGTGGAGGCAGCCACCTGCTTGGCTGAGGAGATGAGCTTCTCCTGGCTGGCGTGGCCTTGTACAGCCGCATTGGCGGCTTCACACAAATTGTTGGTGGCTGCAGCCACCATCCGGGCCTGAGGTGAGGAGGATTAGATTAGAATATGCCTCCTGCCCTGGTCCTTCCCCTCTCTGACCTTCTCAAGCCTCCCTAGCCTCCCTAGCCGGGTGTCAGGACCTAGTGGGTGTGGTGTACTCACAGCAGAAATGAGGCCTTGGGACCACTGCCCATCATCCAGTGCATTGGCTGGAATGGCGCCCACCTGTGGAGGAAAGAGGGCCTATCAGACCTGTGCTCTCCGTGCGTGTAAAAGCCCCGCCTCAACTTGAGGACAACAAAGCAGCCGTTGTGCCGGGGTGCTCCTGGGTGTCCCAGTACGTACCTTTCCTTGGGCCACCAGTTCCCTCTGGGCAGCTGACGCTGCCTTTACCAGGGCGCTGGTGGCCGCCGCGATGGACTTGGCAGCTTCCAGTATCTGCTCCTCAAAGTTTAGGGACTCATCTGCCTCCTACGATGAACAGACAAAGGTTGCAGAGAGAGATGCAAAGTGAAGGTGAGGACATTCTGCCAGTAGGAGGGGCAGGAAGAGGGACACGGCACGACTGACCTTGGGTTTGGCCCGAGGCTTCAGCTGCTCCAGCTTTTTGGCTGCAGCCTCAATGGCGGCCGCAGCTCCCAGGAGCTCGTTCTCAGCGATGACTGTGGGGTCCTCTGGGTCCACCCATTCTGTTCCTGGTGGGGCGAAGGGAGGAAGAAAAGGGCTAAGGCAGAGCAGGGAGGTCAGGAGCACTAGTGGTTAGTATCACCAGCCCCTGGCACCTGTAGGGACTGTGGGCAGAGGCCAGCTCAGAGCAGCCCAAGCAGGAGGCAGAGATCTCCCCATGACAGGAGCTGGCTCTCCCCATGACAGGAGCTGCCCCCCGCTCCTGGTCACCGCTCACCCTTCATGGCCTCAGCAGCCTGGATGAGCTCCGTGACCGAACCAGCCACACGCTTTGAGTGTCCCGTCAACTGCTGCTTCAGTTCCGGGCTTGGCTTCTGCAGGGTCTGGGAAAGAGAGGCCAGGGAGCAGGAAGCATCAGATCTTAGCTTCTACCAGAGCTAAGAAACAGGCCAACCGTGACCCCCGCCCCCTGCCAGGACCACTCCACACCGAACCCCTCAAAGCCCAAGCCGCCGGCTCAGGTGTGCTCCCGGCCCCACACCGCACACATTGTGAAGACCGTGGGGCTGAGTGTCAATCACCGGCTGACAAGGAGCAAGGAGAATGATGAAATGAGAAAGAAGAGACGACGAAGGTAGAGAAGGGGGCAGTCAGGAGGAAAGAGAGGAGATAAGAGAAATGAAGAGGAAGAGGTGAGTGGGAAAACCAAAGATGTGAAGAATGATGGGGCCCCAGGGGAAGGGAGGCTTGGGAATGAGAAGAGATCTGGGAACTTCAAAGTGGGGTGGGGAGGAAATGTGAAGGAACGAGTCGAGAACTGGGCGGGGAGCACACGGGAGAGGACTGTATGCAGGGAGGCCGGCACGAGGAACAGACAGCGCCCGCCTTCCTTACCAGCAGCACGTGGTCCAGCAGCTCCAGGTAGCCGTTGGCACACTCCCGGCCATAGTGCAGGGCCCGAAGCCGCACGTCAGGGGCCACTTCTGGGTGGTAAGCTGCCTCCTAACCCACAGAGTTAGCATTAGGGTCCCAAAGAGCTCCAGGCCGCCCTTTCTCTCCTTGCACGCTCTGCCCTAAACCTGCCGCACCGCCTCAGATGTCCGCCTCACTATCGGGGTTTCTACCTTGCAAGCCCGAAGCATATCTGCGATAGCACGACGACTCAGATTAGCTGTGGCAATGACGTCCTCCTGGCGACAGGAGTTGCCAGCCGCAACAGCCTTGGCTGTTGCCATGGTGATACCCTTGGTCATACGAATAAAATCTTCTGGGGTGGAGGTCTTGGCAGGTGGCTCTGGGGAACAGAAGACCTGTTGGGGGTCAAACAAGAAGAAAAATTGTGCAGTGAGTGAGACCGAAGACAGTGTAACTCGATAACAGGTGTTCACTGAGTACTTACTGAAGATCAGGTCCTTGGAGTTCACACATCATAGCTAATGTAAGACTGCTCAGTCATTTCTGACCGAAGTGATTCGGGAGAGTTTATTTGTTTGAAATTTAAGAAGCACCTTTGAGCTGGGTTTTCATTCCTAAACTACAGAGAAGCCTTGAAGGGGTGAGTGGCAGAGGTGGGGCAAGGGACTGGGTCTTAAGAGACCTTGATAACAGGAGGGCATTTTAGCGCACAGGGGGCCACGGATAACCAGGACGTCAAGTGAGAGAGTATCAAGAAATGTTCTAGAATTACAGGGATGGTGGAGAAAAGGTTGTTGGGCCCTTTAGTATCAGACCAAGAAACTTAGAGTTTTACATAGTAAGTAAGTAAAAAAAAATATTTTGATGTATGTGTTTATCCAGCAAATTATTAAAAATCAGCAGGTGGTAGATTCTGTGTGAGGTGCTAGAAGTGCAGTGGGGAATACGGGACAATATAGGAGACTTGGCGATGCACTTAGATGTGGGCAACGAGAGAAAAACGAACGTTATAGCTGCATTCCTGCCTTGGGCCTGAGTTACTAAAAGGTGCCACTGACCGAGAAGGGAAAGATGAGGGAATGATCAGGTTTGGGAGGCAGAAAGTTAAGAGTTTCAGTTTGGGCATCGTCAAGGACCGTATCAGAAAGGTGAATTCAGAAATGAGCAAGATGAGAGATGAACAGCAGCGACCGAAGGAGAAGGAGAGTCCCAGGCAGAAACTCGCAGCAGGCACAGTGACGGAGAGCGGGTGATGGTCCCAACCAAGGTGCCCACAGGGGGACAGGACAGGAGGGCGGCTGGGAGGATGAGCAATGGCCCGGATCGGGGAGCGAGCCCAGGAAGTTGCAGGTGACCACGGGGACTCTGCACGGCTGGAGGCGGCTACCATTGTAAAAGGAAGTGCCTTGCTGGCCAGAAGCAGGGAGGCCTGGCATTCCGTAGTCTGTCAAACAGGCAGCTGACAATAACTAAACTCAACTGAAGCCAACTTGCTAGAGAAGGACGGTGGAAGTGGTTAAGCTTGCCGAAGAAGAGGACAGAGAAAGCAGGTGACCTGCACCAGTTTGGGCCAGCCTCGGCACCTGCTAGGCCGGAGGAGACATGCTGGAGAAGCCAGACGAAAGCCGCCATCAGGAGGGCTGAGGAAGAAAGTTCCAGAGACACTTGTTCACAAAGTCAGATGATTTCGAAATGTCTGAAGGAGATGAAGGCCAAGAAGAGGCCACTGAATATGGCAGCTCAGAGGCCACGGGGTGGGGGAAAGCGGGAGGGTGGGAGAAGGCAGGTGTCAAATGCTAACTGAGAAGCAGGCGAGGAGGGGACAGACACCAGCACGGCTCACTTAAGAAGTCTGGCAGTGAACGAGGAGAATGAGTATGACTGTTTACGTGTCTGTGAAGACATGTGAGATACAGATTCATGGTCTGTCACGATCCCTCGGACCCAAGTTCCCAGTGCCCCAGATTCGCGCTCACCGCCAGCTCCTGCCGTATGTGTTCTGTGGTTGCCTCCAGGGCCCGTGTGCCTTTGGTGGCCTCATCTTCCACGGCTTTCACGGTCTTCAGCAGCGATGTCACATTGGTCACCATCACCTGGGGACATCCGAGGAGTTGGAGAGGGGGTCACGTTAAGGAACAGGAGGAGGCGCTGCGATCTGCCTCCTCCCAACGTTGCTCTTGTTCCCCTCCAACCTTGGCAGAGTTCTTGAGCTGCCACACAGCAGGGTCATCCCCAACTTTGCCTGCTGCGGCCTTTGTTGCGCTGATGAGGTCTCCCAGGGCTTTGGCCACGTCTTTCACTGCATTGATCAGCACCACCTGCATGGGAGAGCAGAGGCTCTGGTCCATGGGAGGGAAAGGGGAACAGGCAGAGAGTGGCTCTGGCCAGAAGCAGGGGCATCAGGTGGATACCTGTGTCTCAGGGTCCTCGGCTCCCAGGCTGGCAGCGCCCAGCTTGACCACATCAGCAAGGCGGGTGATGGTGGCCACGGAGGACTGGGCAGCCTGTGCTAACTTCTCCTGGCTTCCGGCTGCATTCTGCACCAGGACCTTGGTGTCTTCCACCAGCACCTTTGCGGTCTTCAGAATGCCCTCCCTGAGGGAGAGCCCGGCTCGGTCAGCCCATCGCAGCCCTCCCCCAGCCCTCTAGCCTTTTCTGGCCCCACACCCCATCCTGGCTCCGGGAGGCCCAGTTCCCTCCTCACCGGTGGTCGGCGAAAGTCTCGGCTCCCTCGCGATTGAGGGTGCCGGCGGTGGCGAACATGATGGTGGTGTCAAGGTCAGCAATGATGCCGGACACCGCGCTGGCAGCCGTGATGCAGGCCTGCGTGCCCCGGTTTCCAGCCTGGAGTGCAGCCAGCACGTGGGAGACCTGGGGGAGGAAAGGCACATGACGACTCTGGGCAGTGCCCCGTGGAAGGGGAAGGTCCCTGGTGCCCGGGAGACAGGACGGAGGAGAAGACTGGGAAGACAGAGAGAGGATGGGAAGGGCCGCGGGGTTGGGGAGCCAGTGCCCTCAGTCCACAGTGACAAGCGCAGTCACCTTCTCGGAGACTCTCCGGGCACACTCTATGAGCTCCTTCTTGGTGTAGGCGTCGCTGGGGCTGCACTGCAGGGCGCCTGCCTTGGTGACCAGAGCGGCACAGCCGTGCCCCAGCTCCTGCACGCGGTGCTTGATGTGGGCACCTATCTGCGGGCGGATGGGAAAGGGAGAGGGGCTTTACAAAAAGCACTTGGGACTTCCATTGTGCTTGGAGGAGTCACGAAGGACCTAACGGAACGTGCATCGTAGACTAAAGGGGCGGTGAGAAAAAGTGCCCCGCACGCAGATTTCCTGTTTCATATCCTTCAGGCAGGAGGTCACCTCCTACACGTGGAAAATAATAGCATGTAGGCACCAACTGGTGAGGATTATGTTAAGCACGGTGAGGAGGTGGGGGAGAAGCACTTTATGCGGGGGTATTTGAATCTGAGGGCCACGGATTACGATTTGGCCTGGATGTGGTTAAGGAGGGGTCTGGGGCTGGGGATTAGGTGTGTGGTAGTAAGATCCAATTACTTGCTTTCTTGGAAAGCCAGGAGCTTAGGGAAGGAAGAACTTCGTGGGCCTGCAACAGGGAAGAACTAAGAAGAGATTATAGACCTGCAGGAGAGCAGAGAAACAGCCACAGTCCCAAACCAGGAAATCTCTAGATTGTTGGTTGTCCCCTCTATCCCTGTGACTTTGATCCTGTCCCTACACAATCCCTGATCACTCTTTAGGGGAGTGGCCCTGACATGTTCCCTTTCTAAAGAAGGATAGACAGAGTAAGGGTGGGACGGCCCCAGAGGCTGACATGATGGGGACAAGGGCATGCCACTGGGATTTTCTGTGAGGGGCAGGGGGACAGGCCTTCACGGCAGCTGCCCTCATGTTTACCTCTTCATTCTCAGCAGCCACAGCTGCAGGCTTGGCCTGGGAGGCCAGGCGGCCGTAGTCACTGGTCAGCTGGTTAGCAAGAGGGCCTAGCTCCTCAGGGCTGGTGTTTGACTTGGTTACCTGGTGACAACAGAAGAAGTAAAGTTATGCCCACACTAAGCTCCCTGGGGGTAGCCTTCTTACACTCTCCCAAACTCACCATCTCTTGAACGGTGACAGCAATGGCCTTGGCTGTCCGCACCATGGTTGTCTGGTAATCCACAAAAGAACCTTCTGGTTCACCCATTGGTCCTTCATCTAGCTGAGGGGGGCGGATGGGGGAAGGAAAAAGATTATGAGGGTCTTTGACACCGAGCTCAGGGGCCCTGGCCCAGGGGGGCCTCTGACCACAGGCACCCCAGGACTCTAACCTGGTTGATGGCCTGGGTGATAGAGTCTACCATGCCGCCAACGACCCCAGCAGCACTGGCTGCCTCGTTGAGGGTGGTCGTCAGGTCCTCTACGGCCTCTGTCATCATCTGCACGGCCTCCTCCAGGGCCTCCTGGGTGTGAGCTGCTTGCTGGGGGGGGCACAGCGAGTGAGTGGAGGGGGCTTCTGGCATTCCTGCTTCTCTGACCTCTTCCTAGTAGCAGCCCCTCCCTCCCGCTCTTAGTACCTTGGGGTTTCCGCCAGCTTCCTTGGCTGTGTACAGCAACTGCAAGGCCGACTCAGCCAAGGTTTTAGTCTGGTCCAGGAGTGCCATCTGCTGCGGGTGGCTCAGGGTCTTGGAGGCGGCACCCACTGCAGCCAGGGTGAGCGGCTCAAAGTACTGGGCCATCTGGGACACCTGAGGCAAGGGGTTCAAGTGGAGGTCAGCTGGGCCAGGAACCCTCGCTTGCCCTGCCCTGGGACGCCACACTCGTCTCTCCGGGTACCTTGTGGCCCAGCTGGGAGGCTTCAGCCCGTGCGGCACTGGCCAGTGGCTCGATAAGGTGCGAGATCTCCTGCACTGCAGTGAGCATCTGAGTGTGCAAGGCCTGGGAGAGAAGCGAACTTGAGCCCTGACTGTGACCTGGAACAGGGCTACTTCTTTCCACACTCCCCTGGGCATATTCCTCCCGTACCCATGACGTCTCCCGGATCGCCCACCTGCCTCGAGTCTGCCGTCTCTCTTCCCAGCGGCCAGCTTTCGTATAACCCATTTCCCCCTTACCTCTTGAGAGATTCCCTCCCGGGGAGCAAGCTGTTGGCTGACGGCAGCGAGGGAAGCCTGGTCTAGGTCCCGCAGACAGCTGTTCAGAGCCGCAATGGCCGCCTCACACTCCAGCTGCCCTGGAGCCTTGTCCCTGTGGACACATCATAGGCTGCCACACCAAGAACGGCCCTTGAAAACAAGGCTAGGCTAGCTTTCCCCACCTCTCCCAAATCTTGGACGAGAGGTCTCCTCTAACACTATCCCATCTAATTGCACCACCCACCCTTCCCGCCGTTCTACTACCGTGCATGTCCCCGAGTGATGTAGGTTCTCTACCCCGCAATACCTCATGCTTGTAATGAGCTTCTTGATGGAGTCTGAGACGGTCCGCGAGTGGCCAGCCAGCACTGACCAGCGAGGAGGGTCCCGGGGATTGACTGCGAGGGCCCGGGCTGTCTGGATTAGGCCCCCAGCACTCTCCAGCATTGTCTTGGCAGAGATCACAATGGGCTCCATGGCAGCCCGGCCCTGGGGAGAGAGGAGGCAGGGAAGGGAGTCTCAAGACTCCTGCAAAGACGAGGGGCAGCCAGCCCAACGGTTCTCCCTTCACACCGCCTCACCTCAGGGCTGATCTGGGCAGGGATGCTGGAGAACTCAGGGTTGGATGCAAAGGCACTCAGATTGTCCACGGCCTCCAGCAGAGGGGCCGTTGCTGCTCGGCACTGGGCACGGTTCTCTTCTGTGAAAGCTCCGTCAAGCGCCTGGAAGTGGGAGGAACAGGCCCTCAGGACTGACTGCAGGCAAAGGAGGTGAAGCCCAGGTGTCCTGTCCTGGGCTAAGGGGGCGGGGAGAGGCTGGGGATGACCAGTATGGACACGGAAGGCCTTGGGCTCAGGCAGATGGGCTGTGGCTGAAGGTGGGACTGATGCAGGGACTAGGGGAGAGAAGACGGGACAGGTCGGAGGGAGGCTGGGAATTCGAAACACCGACAACCTTGATAGTCTTGACAAGATTGGCTGTGCTGTTGGCCACCTCCTTGGCCGACTGTACGAACTGGCGCTTGGCAGTAGGATTGGCAGTTCGAGCGGAGGCCAGGCGGCAGCTGTTACACAGCGCAGAGGTGTGCTTGGCCACGATGGTGGCTGCGGAGAGCACCTGTGGAGACACACACGCGGCAGAGCCACGATGAGGGCAGGAGGGAGGTGTACGCACCCAGGCGGGAGCCCTGAGGGCGGCGGAGGGAGAGCAAGACCTCTGCAAGTCTGACTAGGAAAGACGGGGTCACCTGAGAGGTGAAGACTTGGGAGACAGAGGCACCCAAGGATGCACAGGGTGTGGGAAGAGGGAGATGGAAGACAGACACCCTGAGGGAGAAGCTGCAGGAGGGTAAGGAGGAGAGTGAACTCAAACAGGTACAGAGAAGTTCTGAACTTAGCAGTAACTAAGAGTGACAAGAAACACAGCAGGAAAAGACAATTACCCCAGAGAAGCTGTGTGTGGAAGGTCAGAGATGCGCTCCCACAGCTCCCACAGCTCCCTCTTAGGCCAGCCCATCCTGGCCGGGCACCATTTCCCAGACTTGCCCATAGTACCTGCTCCCTTAAGTTACCTGGGCCTGCGTACAGCCAGGCTCCCCCAAACTCTGACAGGCCATCTGAATTGCCTGGTTTGCACGGGCGAACTGCGTGGGCTCCACCAGTCCTTGCTGCCCAGCTTGGCTATTGGGATCAGAGACCCCCACCAGATACGCAGCCTGGGGAGAGAGAGGGGTGGGGGTGGGGTGAGGAAGAAAGACTCTCTCAGGTGGGACTGCCTAGTGACAGTGGGGACAAAGGCAAGTAGGGGTAAGTTTGATAGCCAGGGTACTACGTGAGTGGTGGTATATTAACAAATAATAGGGGCGCCTGGGTGGCTCAGTGGGTTAAGCCTCTGCCTTCGGCTTAGGTCATGATCCCAGGGTCCTGGGATCAAGCCCCACATTGGGCTCTCTGCTCAGCGGGAAGCCTGCTTCCCCTTCTCTCTCTACCTGTCTCTCTGCCTACTTGTGATCTCTCTCTCTGTCAAATAAATAAAATCTTTAAAAAAAACAAATAACACTACAAGAAAGAAAAAACCTCTTCTGCTTTGTTAAATGTGTTTGAACATTTCAGAAGTTTAAAAGTTTAAAAAAAAAAAGAAAACCACATGGTAAGGGTTTCTTTCTTTCTTTTTTTTTTTTTTGAAGATTTTTCTCATTTATTTGACAGAGAGAAAGAGACAGCGAGAGAAGAACACAAGCAGAGCCAGAGGGAGAGGGAGAAGCAGGCTTCCCACTGAGCAGGGAGCCCGACGCGGGGCTCGATCCCACGATCCCTGGGATCATGACCTGAGCCAAAGGCAGATGTCCAACGACTGAGCCACCCAGGCGCCCCACATGGTAAGGGTTTCATCAGACTTCTGTGTAGATGTGTATCTGGGAGACCGTAAGGTAAAAAGTACTGCTTACTTAAGTAGAAGTCAAAAAAAGTTTGAAAACCACTCTGGCACACACACACACACGTGCACACACGCAAAGCCCCTTTGCGAGAGTTCGAAAACTGTGCAGGCTGTTAGGACCACTGATATTTACAACAGCTCCAAGCTTCAGGGATTCGGAGAGGGAAAGGATGGGTATAATGGTTGCCAATGATTTTTTTATGATTAGAAGACCATCAGAAGGTTTGATTTATACTTGAACACATGGTCACTCTGCTTGTTCCTCTTTATGATTTTCCAGAAATAAGTCATACCATATAGAATAGGCCACCCAACAGAACAGGGCAAAGGTAGGTGACGGAGACTGGGGAGCAGGCTGTAGGCTTTCAGGGAAACATCTGAGATGAACTCTCAAGCCAGTCTGCCTTAAGGGTTCATGTACTAAAAGCAAAATACTCACAGCGAACAGGTTGTTTTATATTTCATAATTGTATAAAAAGGCAAAGCTGAGTGGTGGCTCAATTAGCTGGAAATGTAGTCACTGGTACTATTTTAATAAAGTGAGTTATGTGAAAAAGGATTTGTGTATGCTATTCAGCATAGACCAAAAAAGCCAGGGCTGGAAAAGGGCTGAAGACTGGACAGTGTCACCAGAACCCAAGGTACCAGGGCTTCAGGGGTGACAGCGACCAGTACTGTTGGTACTCTGTGGTCGCTGACAAAAACCTCCGCTGAGGAGGGGAAGGAAACTCAGTTTCCATAGAGTTGGTTTTGCAACCATCACTTCTCGGTTATCTACAGGAGCATGAGGCTGTTGAGGAGGCAGGGGAGGGAAAGCAGGGGACCGTCCAGGGACCGTCGCAGGGGAATAACCTGTGCGGCTGCCTCGGTGAAGCCACAGAGGGCCTTGGAAGCTGTGGCGATGGCCTCCCCAAACTCCGGCAGGTTCCCGTTCTTGGCGTTTTGGGAGATGCCAGTCATGGCCTCACCCAGTACCTGAGAAACAGAGGGTATCAGGAGAGTCTGTCCCTGTCCTCAGAGGGGTGGAGGGGCCCCTGATTTGCCCCATCTTCCTACCCCCGCCCTCCTGGGCCCCTTGCCGCACTTACCTTTGAGTTCTCCATCACACTGTCTAGGCAGCCGAAGTAGGACATGTCGTTGATGGGCTGGACCGGGTTCTCTAGGAGTTCCCGCACGGTCTGCACAGGGGGAGGACGAAGCAGGACTTAAGACACCTCCTTCACCCCCAAACCCAGAATACCTTCCTCAGCCTCTGCACCACTCAGCCGTCATGTGCCCACCTCCAGTTCCCGCAAGGCGTTGTCACACTCTTTCTGGCCCGGCGCCTGCTGGGTGCACATGGTGATGAGCTGGTTGATGCTGTCCGTCACCGCGCTGGAAGGAACAGAAAGTGGAATTGGTGCACGCACAGGTCATTGTTCTTGGGTCCTTTAAGCACCCCTAAGCTGGGACTTCTCATGGAACGTCACCCCCGCCCGCCCCCCCCCCCCC
>LNAC01000377.1:1398674-1442558 GCA_002007465.1 Ailurus styani | reverse complement strand
CCCCCCCCCCCCCGGTCTCTTCAACACTGCAGGGCTGGGCTTCCCAGCTCCTACTTACCGGGCAGCTGCAGCCAGTTGGCTCTTGAGATTGGGGGCAGCAGGGTCTGTGGACAGGGCCTTGGCAGCCAGAAGGAGTTTGCTCGAAGACATAGAGATGCCCTTCAAGTTGGACACGACCTGGGCCCGGTCCTCCTGGCTCTGTCGAAGGCGAAAAGGTCAACACATTGTCCAGTCGGTTCTTTCTTATCTGTCTCTAAAGGGGCTCTTCTGTCCCAGACACTCATATGTTGCTAGAGACTAGGGACGGGAGGGAGTGGGGGAGGGAGGCAGGCAGAGGTCAGGACCGAGCAGTCACATGGGCACCTCTCGCCTAACCCAAGCCGGACGCTGTGCCTTTTCATACCGGGGCCTGTCCTGCCATCTCCACACCAGCTTCCAGGAAGGTGTTGAAGTCCTGTCCAAATCGACCTGAGGCTCGAGCCAGGTCCTGGGGGGTTCCCCGAGAAGCCTGTACCAGTTCTGTGGCTGCCTGATTCAGCCCAGCAGCAGCCTCATTCAACCGGCTCTGAGCTTCTTGAAACGTTCCGGTGCTGGGGGGAAGCTGCAGGGTCAGAGAGAAAGTCAGAAGCGAGCATGGGGAGCGATGCGAGGGAGAGTTTGGTCAAGGAGCACTGGGAGGTGGGCACAGAGCCTGGGAGTAACGAAAAGAGGGTAAATCTGGGAAGTCAAGGTCAAGGAGAGGTCTAGAGGTGGAAGCAGCTTGGAAGTTTTTCAGCTCCTACGTGTCCCCCACACCCTCGGTCTTCCTACCGAGTCACTCAGGAGTCGCTTGCTGGCATCTCCCACTGCTCGCAGGGCATTGTCCACATCTCGCTGGCCAGGCAGGCAGCTGACACAGCGGTTCAGGGCCTGGGTCACTGCTTTAGCCACCTGAGGTGGAAAAGGAGACAGGCGTCGCCAAAATGGAAACAATTTGGGAGAGCCCCTCCTCCATGCATGGGGACATGGGAAGTAACTGTTCTGCCTCCAAAAGTGAAGAGGAAAGGGGGTGTACAGCTGAAGGCGCTGAAGTTAGGGTATCAAGTGATAGTAATCAAACTGTCTCGAACCCGGTGTTCAGCTAGGCCCCTGCCTCAGGCTGACTGAGTTCCTCCTCCCAAGACTGAGGGAAACGGTGGAATCCAGACAGGAGCTGTCAGGAGCAGACCTGGGAAGGGGCCTGTCCGCGGGGATGAGACTTGGCCCCAGTCAGGCTGGGCTGTGGGAGGAGATGACCTCTTCCCCAGGCCTGACCTGGGCAAGCCGCTGCTGGCTCTCAGGGTCCCCGGGATGGCCGGCTGCCTTTTTTGCTTCCTCGATAAGGCTGCTGGCCTTGTCCAGAACGTCGCTGGCGGTGTCAAGCACGATGGCCTGCACTGCAGGGTCTGACGTGAGGGCGGCTACACCCCGAGCGGCCTGGGCCAGGGACCGCAGTCCACCCGCCACATCCCGCGCTGCGATCCCTGGGCAGATGAAGGGGAAAGGCGCCTTTACTGCCAGGCCCTGATCCCCGTGGCTTCCTCGATCAGTGCCATCCCTCCTTCGGCTCTTGTTCCCCTGCGCCGCCGCATACCTGCGTAATTCTCATTGCCCTGGGCGACCTCCCCCAGCAGCTGGGCAATGGCCGAGCTCACCGCTTTGGTGCTGTTACCCAGGTCCTGGGCGCATTTCTCCATCTAGGGATGAAGTGGGAGACTCAGGGGCAGAAAGAACCGGCAAGTGAGACCTTGAGAAGCTAGTTGGGATCAGCTGGCAGTTTAAATGAAGGTTTGGGGCAGCTCTGAGGGGCAGGTGGGAAAGAAAACCTCAGGGTTTGATTAAGAATCAGTTTTTTTTTTTAAATAAGATTTTATTTATTTATTTGACAGAGAGAGAGCAAGAGTGAGAGAGAGAGAGAGAGAGTGCACACAAGCGGGGGGAACAGCAGGCAGAGGGAGAAGCAGCTTCCCACTGAGTAGGGAGTCCGATGTGGGGCTCGATTCCAGGACTCCGGGATCGTGACCTGAGCTGAAGGCAGACGCTTAACCGACTGAGCCACCCAGGTGCCCAAGAATGAGGTCTTAAGAATACTTACTGTCTCCCCGGGTAAGGGTTTAAGCTTGCCGTCTCGAGCTGCTGCCTTCACTTCCTGCAGGTCTCTCTCTAGATTCTGTACCACACTCAGGGCAGAATCCATCTCCAAAGGTCCACATGCTTCCTGAGCCTACAATGATAAGGGGTTTTGGGTACAGGAGGTACTGCTGTGTCTGTGATGTCTGTGTGTCTGATGTCTGTGATGCCCCAGGTTATACGATTACCCCTGTTTTAGGTTATTCTGCAGACTCCCCATCACCCCAGAATTCCACCCTCATTTCTTTCTTTCTTTCCTTCCTTCCTTTCCTTTCTCCCTCCCTTCCTAAGATTTATTTGAGAGAAAAAGAAAGGGTGCACATGGGCATGCACGCACAGCAGGGAGTGAGAGAGAAACTTAAGCAGACTCTGCACTGAGCGTGGAGCCTGACATGGGGCCTGATCTCATGAGCCTGAGATCATGATCTGAGTCGAAATCAAGAGTCAGGAGCGCCTGGGTGGCTCAGTGGGTTAAAGCCTCTGCCTTCAGTTCAGGTCACGATCTCAGGGTCCTGGGATCAAGGCCCGAATAGGGCTCCCTGCTCGGCAGGGAGCCTGCTTCCTCCTCTCTCTCTGCCTACTTGTGATCTCTCTCTATCTGTCAAATTAAAAAAAAAAAATCTTTAAAAAAAAAAAAAGAAAAAAGAAATCAAGAGTCAGATGCTTAACCAACTGTGCCACCTAGGTGCCCCTCCCCTCTCCTTCCAAACCAGCCAGCTCCCATACCTTCTGGGCAGCGGTGCGAAGTTCGGCCAAGGCGGTACCAAGGTTTTTAGCACACTGACTCAGCTGCATGGCCGAAGCCTGGTCCTGAATTGTTGGCACTGACGCCTTTGCAGCTGCCACCATCTTCCCACCTGGCTGTTGGGGACAGGTGAGCAGAAGAATGTACCATCTGCTTGGGTACACAGACTGATGATGCTGAGGACATGGGGAGGGCTGTGGCTCCATCCGGGAAGGAGGCTATTGGTGGAGTTTTAACTGGGGGTGATCTTGGGGACTCAGGGTGGGAAGGGTCTTGTCTGAGAGGTGGGAGAGGGTGCCTTGCCTGCAGGAAGCTCTGGCTTGCAGCAATGAGGGCCAGCTGAGCACTTGGACTGTCAGGCTGAGCCTGGCTCCCTCGGACGCCTTGCACCAGCAGTGGAATTTGTTCTGCCACAGCCTGTGGGGGAAAACGTTATGAGAACCACCTCGCCACAGACCAGGGGAAAATCTCCTCCCACACCTCTTCCCACTGAGTCTCACCTTGCAGCTCTGCACCAGGAGCGGCTGGGGGCCAGCAGAGGCCTTGGGGGTGGAGGCTGCGTGCTGGGCTGCGGCGATGGTCTGCGTGGCTGAGGCCGCAGCCTGTTTGGCTGCATGCTGTGAGGAAAGAGGAGTTGGGACACTGGTTGAGTGTGTGTCCCTCCCAGTGTCATTCCTCCCACAGCGCCCATACTCCTGCTCCTGGTTCACTTCCCCGCCTCACCTCCAGGCGCTGCACTAGCTTCTTCTTGATAGCGTTCTGCGCAGCCGCATTGGTCGCCATGCGCAGACCCTCGGCGGCCTCCCGTAGCCGCTGCTGCTGCTCCTCACTGTCAGGGTGGGCGGCTGCTCCCTGCAAGAAGTGGAAAGACAGTCATCACTCAGTGTCCCTGTGGACCCCAAATAAGCTCTGCTCGGGCCCCTCTAGACTCAAACATTTTCCTCAAGTCATTTCTAACTCTCTGCACTAAAGGTAACTGCAGCGGAGATGAGCTGCCTCGGGCAGGCAAAAGGGGGGCCCTAGATTCCCTTTGGACCCTCTTTAGGTGGAACTATTGCTTCTGTCCCTCTTGGGAGAGGAGCCATGTGTCTTTCCCTACTCCCCACAAAATGCCACTAGCAAATGGGGGTGAGGAGGGCTCTCTGGGACAAGGGGGACACAGTTTAGACCTGGGATCTCAAACACCACATCAGGGGACCTGGTTACTCTGCAAACTGAAGAGCCCCAGAGCCCAGGGAGTGGGAGAACCTCTTGGCTTCTTCCTGACAGTCTTCTGCACCCTGCGTCCCTGTGTCCCCCTGCCTTCCCCAGGACTGAATGCTTCTGGGCATTCCCAGGAGAGACTAGGAAGCAGGCAGCAAAGTAGGGAAAGTAAGGACAGCAGACCTTGGACTTGGGGGAAGAAAAAGGGCACGGCTGCCTTGACAGCGAGCAAGCACTCCAGCAGCACGCTGGCGCGAAGCCTAGGCCGCCATCCCCCGGATGCCTGGGGCGCATTTACTTCCTGAGCGCTTCTATTTGTTCTCATGTATTTCCTGCTTTTCCTGGGTCTCTCCCATCAGGAAAGGGTGACCCTCTGGACCTTTCTACTTCCTTTCAGGTCTCAGTCTGGGAGTTTGCACAGAAGGCTTTGTACCTTGGCAGCCTCCACCATCTTGGCTGTGGCGTCAGCCAGGATCTTAGCAGCGCTTAATAGCTTGCGAGAATTCTCCAGGTCACTCTCCCCCTCGGCATCAGCCTTGATGGCGTTGACCAGGTCAGAGGTGGCTTGGGCTAGGATGCGGGCCTGTCGTACCATCTCACCTGAGAGGACAGGACCCAATCAGGTAAGGAAGCCAGAGACACTGCAAGGGTGCCAGGGGTTGGGGAAAAGGGTGCAGACAAGGTAGACAGTGCTCTTGAGGACAGTTAAAGAGACACGAAGGTTCTCAAAGTGATTCCCCTGGAGTTACTGTTTTTTGAATTTAGGATCTTGGAGAGGGAGATTTCCTGGTGGGCTTTCAAGGGAAGGAAGACGGTCTGTAATGAGTATTTTCAGCAAATAGTCTTGAGAGGATAAGATACTCCTTGTGAAGGCTTTCAGGAGTGAGTGGGTAGGGTGGAGCGGGGAAGGCTATCTCTTAATAATGCCACCTTCCAACTTCCAGCTGTGTTTGTGTACGCTTCTGTATATTCTCTAAATGCACCAAAGAAGGCAGAACAGGGATCACGTTCCTGCTTTACTGAGGAGAAACGAGGTTTCAGAGAGACTGAACACCTAGCCTCCCGTGCTGAGTCCTTAGGGGGGAGGTGGCAGGTCTGCAAGGGAATGTCCACTGGGCTCAGGGAGCCTCACTGGGGTTCGTGGTCTTCCCAGGAGTGGTGTCCTTACCAGCATCACCCATGGAACTGAAGATGTTCTCGGTGACGGTGAGGATGGTGTCGGTGGCCTGGTCATAACGGCCCGCAGGCCCGGCCCCCGTGGCGTGGGCCTTCACGTGCTGCAGCAGCTCATTCAGGGCCTGAGTGACGGCGGTGGCCGCCGCTCCTACCCCCCGCAGCAGCTGCCCGTCCTCCGTGGCTGCCTGGGAGGCGGACACGCAACCCTCCACAGCTTTGGCCACCAGGCGTCCGGCCTCCACCAGCTGCTCTTGGCAGACGGGTGAGCTGATCGTAGGTGCCACCACCTGCGGGCAAACCGCACATGAGAGGTGAAGGCCATGGAAAGGAGTAGCAAGGTGGGGAGTTTGTGGTGTTTGTGGCAGTCACTGGGAGAGGTAAGGAGGAGCAGAAGAGGTGAAGCGAGAGGCTCCGGGGTGTGGCACCATCACCCCTCAGCAGAGGCTAGTGCCACCTTTGGGCCTCACCTTGGTACAGGCCACCAGCTGGGAGGTGGACAAGGCACACTGTGTTGCTGCAGCAATGACCTGGGTCTGAAGCCCCGAGTCCTCTGTCCGCTGGGCCACACTCTTCGCCTTGAGGACCAAGGCAGCTGCAGCACTTGCCACGGCCTTGGCTAGCTGCATTAGTACGTCCTGTGAGGAAAGAGCGGTCAGCAGGGCCTGAGCTTGGGCTTGGGATCCGTGGACCCTTCTCAGAGGCACAAGCTTTTTCATTATTCCCACTGACTCCAATCATAGGACAGTGTGTGCAAAAGCAACCAGAAATTACCCCAAGCCCCTGCCTTGAGCGCCCAGTAGGACAGAACCCCCACCAAGGAACAAACCTACACCGAGAGAAACAGAGCCTACACCAAAGGGAGAAATGCATGAGGCGGATACACTCGGACAGCGATGGGGAGGGAGGGGCGGTGGTGTTACAAAGGGATGGAGAGAGGTACCCCTTCGGGTCCCTCCCACCCCCAGCTTCTTTCCTCCATTTCTTCTCAATCTTGGTTGGAAGCAGTCACCCTGGAGTACGAGACCCCGTACAACCCTCCCCGATCCCATTTTCCTAAGCCCTGCCTGTGACATGCCTACCCATCTCCCATCATGTTCTGCCCCCACCAGAGGTTAGGGGAGAGGTGCAGAGCGAGTGTATGCGGCTCAGAGCGGACAAAGCTGGGGAGGCCCAGGCCAGAGGCCGTTACCGTGGGGGTATCAGGGGGAGATCGAGCCCCAGCCCCTCTGGGTGCACATATCTGCGTGGGAAATCCAGGAGGACAAGTCAGCTGAGGAAACCGGCATGGGGTGGGGAGGGGGCAGCTAGAGGAACAGTGTCCTCAGGGTGGAGTGGAGGGGGTTTCAGGATGTTAAGTTGGGACAAGGGCTACATATGGGAAAGACAAGGAAAAGATGACAGGCGGCTACAAAGTATCAATCAGCCAAAGGTGAACTGGTAGATTTAGTTTGGACTCAGGGGTTCTGAATTCTCATCCCCCAAAAAAGGGACTGGAGGTTCCCAGTGTCATTCCCTGTGAACAGAGATTCAGACTGGCTCGGAGAAGTCCATTTGTAGTAACAGGATTAGGAGCTAGATTCAGGGTTAGAGATCACCTCCAAGAAGCTTATGTTCTAGGGGTTGGGTAAGTCACTAACCTGGAAGTGGGGGTCAGTATCGCTTTCCCCAATTTGCTGCAACAGCTCTCCACTGGCCTGGCCCACGTTCCCAGCTGCTTGTAGCAGGTTCTGACGGGGCTGTGGAGAGCGGACACCGGTCAGAAGCTGCCCAATCCCTGCCCGCGTGCCCCTGGGTCCCACAGGCCACCCACGGGTCCCCCGCCTCCATCCCGCAGCCTGGACCGCCCCCTTCTCCTCTGTGCTGTCCGCCCTGGTGCCAGCCCGTGGCCCCCGACCTCAGCACTGGCGGGCTGGGCACTGCGCAGCAGCTCGGACACGGCCCCGGCCAGGCCCTTGGCGGCCTGCAGCAGGGGCCGGCCGCTGCTGCCCTCGTCCTCCAGCAGCGCCGCCAGCAGCTTCACGCCGCGCGACATCTCCGTGAGGTTGGAGGAGATGGTGGTGACCGCACAGCCCACTGCCGTGTAGTCTGTCTCCGCGGGGTCCCCTGAGGGCGGAGGAGGAGGGTGAGAGGCGGGCAGGCCAGACGACCGGCGGGGGAGGCGCCCAGTCAGAGGCGTTAGTCACACGCACATCCGGGGAGAGAGACGTGCACGCACGCTGTCTCTTCTGTGAGTCACGGCGCAGTCCCACCCAGAGCCAGTCACACTCGGGCTCCCACGCGCTCTGCCGCCCCCGCGCCGCCCCCTCGCCGCCACACCGAGAACCGGGCGCCCGGCTTACCTGCGGTCAGGTTCACCACGGAGGCAGTACCGGCCGTGATGGCATCCACTTGGGAGTGGATCTCATGCTTTGATTCATCCATCTTGTTCTTACGCCAGGCCTTCGAGGCCTGCGAGAGAGAGACAGAAGCAAGGCTCAGGGTCTGCCCTGGTTTGGTCAAACCCCATCCCTCCGGGGAGCGCCAGCCTCAGCACCGCCCCAGCTTCTCCTCCCTCCCGTCCTCACAGCATCCTGGCCCAGAGGGGGCAGAGTGTCGAAGTCGTCCAGAGTGGCCTGGGCAGCCTGCACGGCCTGCATGCTGGAGTTAATGGTCCCAGTGAGCGCCTGCTGGGCTGACGTCTGCAACACAAGGGCAGGAGAAACATGGAATGCTTACCGGCAAGAGAAGTAAAGGAGAACTGGAGGATAGGGGTGAGAATACAAACAGGGACGTAGGAAAAGACCACCTAGCCCCTGGCCTGGCCCGCTGACGGGCAGAGAAAGGCCTGGTACCCCGGTGGCAGCGGATGCAGTCTTACCAGAGGGGGCATGTGTCCTCGGTGCATCTGGCCGCTGGTGATCTGCTGCTGGGCTGGTGGCATGCTGCCCACCTGGAAGTTCTCAGGCCCAGAGGCTCCGGAGCGCATGATAGCGGGCAGGGCCACAGAGCCATGCTCCACCTTCCCCACCCGGTTATACTGCTGCTGCAGCACTGTCGACCTAGAGAGGGGACGCCCTGGGCAGCGCTCAGAGGACTCTGTGCTCCCACCCCCTTCCCACCCAGCCCTACCACCTTTGCAGGTCCTGGGGTCTCGGGGGCATGTGAGGTCTCAGGAGAGGCTGTGACTGGTCAAAGAACCATCCTTGGGATGCCTCCCCTCAGTGGTCGTTGGAGTCAGGCCCTGCCATCCCTACCCCTGACGGATGGGATCAGCCCCTCTCCCTTCGTACTTTTTGGGGGATACTGAGTCCTCCAGCATAGTAGACTCCTCATCTCCCTCCAGCCCAAAGTGATCTTTGCTTTTTTTCTGTAGGAAGGAAAAAGGAACAACAGTTAAAGAGAGGCAGGGAAAAGGGAGCCTCTTCTTTCCCCGAGTCAGCCTTTTTCCAGAACCTGGGTCCCCACTTTGAAAGGACTGGCTTCGGTAGAAGGCAGGGGAAGATAAGGAAAAGGCTGGGGCGGGCACCTTCTTAAGGATGATATCAATGTAGCCGGCGATGAGCTGTGCGATCTGCTCTCCTTCTGTCGTCTGTACTGAATAGTAGCCATCTTGGTAGTCCCCAAAATCCTAGGGTGACAAAGGGGGGCGCTTGGAGGGAGAGTTGGCATCTACCCAGGACGGCAAAGGGTAGGATGGGAGCCCCACGGATGAGCTGGTGTGGGCTTCCCCTGCCAACAGCTCTCTAGGGAGAAGCCCACCCTTCTTCGAGTTCCTCTTTCTTTATTTTCCTCCCTGGAGGGCAACACTTTATTTCTGAGGAGAGTCTTTGTGCTATATAGTTTCATAGGCATGCCATCCATGAAATCTCTTTTCTCTCCCCCTGATAATCAAGTTGGGAAGACACAAACATTTATCATTGAATGACCACAACTGAGGGTTAGCACGAGTATCCACGATGGAAAAATAGCCGTTATGAAATTCTCGTCCCCTCACTGGGGCACTTCGTCAAGGTGGTATCAGTTTCCAATCCAGCACACCGAAATATACAGCCGGGGCGAAATGACTACAGAGTTGCTGCTGAAAGAGGGGAGGCTTATCTTTTCTTTCTATCACCTTTTCCTTCCATCTCCCCAAATATCCTGCGAGCTCAGCTTGTTGGTGACAGTTCTGTCCTGTTGATTTTAAAGACTGTTTCATTTTAGCATCACTTACTCTCCAGGAAAGCTTGTCCTCTACTCTGATCTCCATGGTCCTAGTAATCGTTACAAAGTTCTCCCTTTCTCTGGAGTCACACTCTCTGCTCTATCCCAAGGGAGGGGAGAGACCTCTGCAGCTGCCTCCGCCTAGAAATTCCAAAGCCCCTTCCCCTCTGGGCCCCCAGACCTGACTCACCAGGGTGAAGCTCTTGGGAGAGGCAGCCCAGCGTTTGATGTTGGTGAGGCTCCACTCCTGGATCACTTCCTTGGTCTTCTCATCCACTCGCATCACGCACTCCTTAGTGATGCCCAGAAGCCTGGGCACCAGCTTGTTCTTCCCTTTCATCTTTTCCTGTGAGGCACAGGTTGTCATTGGTGCTGTGTGGCCAGAGGCCACACAGAGGGAATGAGCAGATCATATCTAGACCACAAGGGGCTGCTGAGGAGCGCAGGGGAGCAGAACTGGGTGTCCAGATGGGGCTGGGACAAGCTCTTCGAGGAAAAACACAGGGTCAGGAGCCCAGTGGTGGCAGAGGGCTGACAACAGGGCAAGTTTTCACAAGGTCAGGGCAAGGCAGAGAATGGGACTCGTAGGGATGTGGGAAATGTGACCAAAGGCAGGGCCAGACTTTGAGGGGAAAGGGTAGGAGTGGGACTGAGGAGGACAGTGAGAAGGGTCTGTGGCCCACCTTGACGAGAAAGAAGGAGACGCCGTATGTCTTGAGGGAACGGGCTAGCTTCACGTAGCGCACCTTGGCCTCGATCTCGCTCATCTGCCCACAATTCTTATGTGCCTTAGAGTAGGAAATGGGAAAAAACGTTTAGCAAAATGTGGGAGGATAGCGTCACAGATGAGGAGTTGCGACGTTAACTACAATGGGAGCATACTGTGGGGGACACAGGAAGGGTTAGGGGGTGCAGGATATGAGAAACGAGAGGGTGACAGGCTGGGGGCTGACGAAGGATATGCAGAAGTGACATTCAGGGAATATAGTTAAAGAACTTGCAGATGTTCTGGAAACAAAGAGATAAGAAGTAGAAGGCTTTTGGGGCTGAGTATTCAAGAAGTGAGGATAGCGTATTTATACAAAGATATACTTTTCACAGTAATTTCAGGCATACTGTCTCATTTGTATCTCCTATCAATCCTACCCAGGGCAGGTACTGTCATCCCAAGTTAGAGGCAAAGAAAAGAAAACAAGAATATTGAATTGAGTTCCACACCAAATGCAGTGACAGAGCTGAGACGAAAGGCCCAGGTTTTCTGCTTTCTCGTTACAGGAATGATGGGAGAGCAGCTTGGTGGGCGGAAGGGAGGTGGGAGGAGACAAGGAAGGGGCAGGGGCCCATTCAGTCAGTAGGGTTAAGCAGCAAAGCTCCAGGGGCATCCCCAACACTTTTCCCTACCCCCATTCACCTGGAAGATCTTACGCTCTCCCTTCTGCTTCACATACTCCTTGGGCAGGAAGTCCTTCAGGCTACACCAGAAAAGGGAGGGTCAGCATGTAGCGGACAGCATCAGAGGTATGTGGGCCATGGACTATGGCCTGGGGGTGAGGAAACGTCTAGGACAGTGTTATCTTTGGGAAGAAGGAAGGCTCGAGGGAACAGAGTTGGGATTACCCATGAAGTCGAGACAACCTAGCATGAGCTCTTGAGTGCAGCCCATGTCCCTCCTTAAGGGAAAGGGACCGAAGGAACCTGAGTTGCAGGCTCAGTCTCTGAGGGAAAGAGGGTCTAGGGCACTACTGCAGGGAACCAAGAGCAGAAGGACCTCGGTAGAAGGATGACCATGCGTGTAGGAAGCTAAGCAAGCCACGCTGAGCTCTCCACATTCTGAGGAGTATCGGTGGATGAGACTTGTGAAGCTTTCTAAGTCTGTGTTCCCTATGAGGAGAAACATTGCTTTCCTCTGGCTATTGCAGCAAAATTCTTCAGAGAACCTCAAAGAGGTTACATGCTTGCTTGAGAGGTATGGGGCAGAGGCAGAGATTCTGGGCTACATCCGTGTTCCACAAGGGGCCAGCGAGGAGACAAACAGCTGACGGCAGCAAAAAAAAGGACCCATGTGGGTCAAACCCTGGTTCATCAGAAGAGGAACAGAAGGAGAAGGTCTGGGAGGGGGGCAGGGCTGTTGGGGTCACAATGGCAACGAGTCCTGGGCCCTGACAGGGTGTGGGATGTGGATCACTCACTCGAGGAAGCCAGCCTTGTGCTTCTGCTCATTGTGGGGCCCAAACTGGATCTGGCACTGGAAGCCAGCAAACTCACAGGCCTTGTCGAAGGAGACAGGGTGGGAGCCATTGAGGATGTCATCTCGTGCCTGGAGAACAGAAGGTGGCAGATGTTGTGTGTGGGTACGGGGCTACCCCTCGCTGTGCTTCCGTCCCCTCCCCCTCCCTCCCCTCCCCCAGGCAAATCCTCTCCACACCTGCACATAAAGAAGGTTCAGCTGTACGGGGTCCCGGGAGTCCACATTCTGGTCTGAGTAGAAGAACTTCCTCCGCAGCAGAAGCGTCTCGTGCTCTTCTACTCCCTGTTCCCTCAGCGTGCGGCCATGGTCCAGCCAGTTCACTGCGACACAGACAGTCCCCTCAATGCTGAGCCCCTAGGGCGCCTGTCTTGTCCGCTCTTTGTTCTTCATCTCCTACCTTCTCTCACCAAAGAGTTCCACGAGCGAGCGTAAGACTTTGTTTTACTACTGATGCATCCTGCGTCTCAAACAGTGCTTCGCAAAAGCAGAGTCTACATAACTAATGAATAAACAGCCACCCCCGGCTCCCCCCACCCTGACCATTTCCAGGGGCCTCTTTTTTCTGTTTCTGCTTACGCTCATCATCTGTGTGCAACTTCTGCTTTAGTTTCTCCATCTTCTTTTCATCTCGCAGCAGTGTCTTGTCCTTCCGTAAGGTCCCTGTCACCTCCTCCTTTTTCTCTTCCATCAGCTCTCGCACCAGTGAATACTCATCATGGTTGGTGATGCCTGGGGGAGGGGGAGGGCTTGGTGGCATCCCGGGCACTGCATCTGTGTTTTCTAGCGGATCGGGAGCCTCCGTTCCTGAGCACTCAGCCCCACCAAGACCCCTTACCAATGCGGGCACAGATGGTCATGAGCATGTCGGTGACGGTCTTAGAGTCATCCACCATGACAGTCTTCACAGTTCCATCGAGCATACGGATTTTCAGGGGCCTCTGTTTCTTCCTGTACTCCATGGTGTCCTGGTGGGGCAGGAACAGGAGGAGGGGCCCCCTTGAAGCTAGAGGTCTTACTTCCTTCTTCCATGGCCAGAGGGGAGGCAAGGAGATTACTAGAAGCAACACTATGGTGGCTCACTCAAATAGCAGGTTATTTTGACTGCCTGTGATAGAAAGCCTGGAGAGGGTCAGGGACAACAGACGCGGGTGCTGAAAAGAGGAGGTGGAGGAGGGGATGTTGATGGGCCTTGATGAAGTGATACTCACCCCATTTCGGAGCATGTAGTAATCCAAAGCTTTCCCGGCCTCCAGCCATATACCTTTTTTGGGGTCATCGTCTGACAGGAATAGCCCAAAGTCGCTGGCTGAAAGACAGGATGGATCACCTCAGCCTTACGAGGCCCCCAGTGTGGCAGAATGGCTGCATGGTTCCCTTACTATTTCCCCAGAGACTGAGGGCCTAAGGGGGAGAGAGGGAACCAGGGAGCACAGGCCTGAGGGATGAGTAGCTTTGAGGGACAATGGGGTCATTCCTTAAGGCCAAGAGCCTGGGAACAAGGAGGGACTGAGGACTCCCACCCCCGCCACCAGGGTACTCAGACTCACGAGGGCCAGCCAGGGCCTCTGGGATGCGCTCACGAATGATGCGACAGGCATCGTACACCATGGTGGACGGCTCAAACTGCATCGTCTTCACCACGTTCCCAATGCTGATCTTCAGCGAAAGCGCAACCATGGTGGCAGCTTCTCCTCTCCAGCCTGCCTCTACCTGGCCTGTGGCGTCAGCGCATTAGCACACACCCTCATTAGAGGAGGGGAGGTCCCCCAGGTGGAGTTCCGGGGAGGGGTGTTTTTGAAAGGGACCCACCAGAGCAAACAGTAACGTAGTTATTTTGTTTTATTTAAGCATTTTAAAGAGTGAAAGATTATTTATACCAGAAGAATCAATCCTAACCGCCTAAGACATGTGAAGGAGTCTGGCCTGCAATGCAGGATCCCGAGGACACCGTCCTATCCCTACCACTATAATCTGTGCCTCCCTTCTGTCTGCCAGGTGTCTCTCTCTTGGCCCCTACCTGGCTCCTTTCCCAGCCCTGCCTCTGCCTTGTTTTCATCTTTTCTTGGTTCAGTCTTGTTCTCTCTTTGTCTCTTACTAGGTCTTGCTGCCTTTTTCCTGTCTGGGATTTTCAGAGCTCTGCCCTGACCCACCACGTGACCTCCCCTCTGACAGCTTTAGCCTCCTTCTCTGCAAAATGAGGACGTTATATTAGGTAATTCCCAAGAGATCCTGAAGCCTGCAAACACTGACTCTAGCTAGCTGGGCAGGGAGACCAAACACCGGCTGCCTGCGCCGTCTGGCTGGAGAGGGAGGGGCCTTCCCAGGGAGCCAGGCCCTATATTTGGCTTCCCCGGCAGTCAGGCGAGAATGGTGATTCTCTCATCCAAAGGGATCTCAGAAATTACCCAGTCAACTCCTCAGTTTTGCAGAATGGGTATCAGACATGGTGGGGCAGGTGGGGTAGTTTCAAGGCACGTCAGAGGAAGAGCTCAGTCCCTCTTACTTGATCCTTGCTCCAAGTCACCAAGTGAATACCCAGTCTTCATGACAACTCGTTTCGCGCCCTCCTGTCTTCAGTCAGTCCTTCTCAAGCTCTGCCCTCCATCTCAGTGCCTCCCTTGACGGTGTTTTCAGTGCGGCTTCAGACATCAGTCCCACCAGGACCTCCCCCACCCTCCTGGGCACCACCTCTAGGCAGGCGGGAGGAACGCTTGCAGGTGGCAGGTGGCACCGCGGGGGACAAGAGGACAAGCCTGCCTGGCAGCTGATGATGTGACCCAGTTTGGTACAGGGATTGGTTCCTCTCAACTAAGAGAATGAGCAAATCTGGGTTGCCCTCCTGGCAAGCAGCTAGCCCCAAGTGGGGAAATGCAGGACTGGGGGAAGGTTGGAAACAGGTGGGACTGCTAGGATACAGAAGCCCCTTGGGAACCAGGGAAGCTGAGAAGGGATAGGTTTTTGGAAGGTGAAGAGGTTAGGAAGGAAGAGGTGAAGGAGACTGAAAAATCTAGAAACAGGAGTTAGGTATATATGGGAGAGGTATGGAGCAGAGATCTGAGAGACCATTCTGACCTTATAAACAGTCCAGAGTCTCAGAAGAAACCACAGCTGGCTATTTTTATTTCTAAACAGGCGAAGACCCTTCCAGTCTCCCCAGCTCTCTGCCCACCTCCCCATTCCTCGGCCACCTCTCCCCGTAGCTTGACAGACCTGGCTGTGGGGTTGCTGGAGGGCCAGAGGGTCAGCGAAGTGGAGGAGTCAGAGGAGCTGAGGGCAGGACTGAAAGGACCCTCCACCCTAAGCTGAAGTTGCACATCTCCCCCACTTCCTCCGGACATATGGACACCCCCTTCTTCAAGCGCGGAAACCTCTGGTGAGACCCCGATAAGGGAGATGAGTCATGCCTACCCTTACTCCCAGGCTGGTCCTGAGTGAACATCCACACAGCTACCAGACGGTGAGGGAGGAAAAGGAATTGAGAAGTGAACTGAGGGTGATGAGGGCACAGAACGAACCCCTTGGAAGTATGGGGAGAAGCTATCCAGTTCCTCCTCTGCCCTGAGAACTTTGCTCCCTTTTCCATCATGTTTTATGAAACAGCAACAATGCCCCCCCCCCAACATCTCCCTCCCAGGGAACTCCTCCTCCCTCAAGACATTCCTGAGATGCATTCCAGAGGAGTTGGGCAATTGGGGGGGGTGTGGAGGACAAGAGGTCAAATCCCAGCAAGGAATGGAATGTAAGTATACTGGGGGGTAAAGAATTTGGGGTACATGGAGAATATAGTCACAACAGATACCCACAAAGGGAGCTGCAGAAAGACAGGGAGCTACAGAAAGGGACAAGGGAAAAAGAAACCTGAAGACAAAGTCAGAATGTATGAAGGCTGGGGGAGTAACACTCAAGTCTGTTACCAAATTTGGCCTCTGAGTCCGCAACCGCGGGGGGGCGGGGGTGGTGGTGGAGAAGGGGGGTGGTGGTTGTGGGTGAGACTGACATATCCGGCCTCAGGCTGCTGGAGGCTCATTTCAGGCTGGACTGGGCAGCTCAGGGGCTGGACCTGATCTCCCTTGACATAGCCCCTCACCACCTACACCTATCTATACATATTCATTCTCCCCAACTGCACCCCAGTCTATGCACAGAGCTCTGTACCACAAAGCTACTTACACTGTCTCCACATACACGTTATCTCAAACACGCAGTCCCTTACACAGACCCCATCACAACCACTTTATCTTCCCGTAAAGACCCCGTCCCACGCACACAGCTTCCCCACAAACACACCTCTATCCGTAGGAGAACAACATGCCCCAACAGCTCTCTTCCCGTTACACAGACATTCTCCCTCCATTCATCCAACAAGCATTTCTGAGGGTCTGTTGTGAAAAAGGCCCTGGGCCAAACTCTCAGTGACTAGGAAGCAAGAAGAGCAAGCCCTCGCCTTCACTTTCAAGGGGCTCCCGGTTAGTTGAGCATGTAAGCCAAATACAGAATTATAATATGGGGCAGGATGTGGTCAGAGTCAAGAGGTGTGTGCTCAGGGGAGAGATCCCTTTAGATTAGAGAAGAGGGACCAAAAAGTCTCTGTGAAAAGTGTCATTTGAAGTTAGGACTTTAAGTGAAGATAATAAAAATCATAAGGATCTACCTTTTATTAATGGTATGTCAATTTCTTTGTATACATAATTTCATTTAATCTTTGTAACAACCCGGCAAGATAGGTATCATTATATCCATTTTTACAGATTAGGAAACTGAAGCGCAAAGATGTTAAATACTTGTTCAAGGACTTCTCCAAAGTCATACAGCTAATAAGTTGTGAAGCCAGGATCCGAACACACATCTCTGACTCCAAAGCCCAAGCTGTCTCCACTAGGCCAGCCGGAGGTGAGTCAGGGGTAGCATTCCAGGCAGAGAGAAGAGCATAAGCAAAGGTGGAGGAGCAGGAAATCACGGAGGAGCATTCAGGGAAGTGAGCAGGCAGGCTGGCTGAAGCACAGGGAACCTGCAAGGGAGCAGCGATGGGGAAGTCAGGGTCAGGGTGGAAAGGTCAGGGGAGGACTAGAGAGGAAGGAGTATTTTACCTACCTACTGGAGGGCACCAGGAGGCCAAGGGAGGCTTTGAGCAGCAAAGGGACCTAACCAGAACTAGATTTTGGAAAATAATTCTGGCAGTTACCTTGGAGCTAGGTCAGAAAGACACTGCATTAGCACAAATGAGAAGTGATGACAGCAGCTAGCAGGGTGGCGAGGAGGATGTCACTCATTTGTAGTTTTAAGAGGTAGAACTGTCAGGACCTGATGACAGTCTGTCCTGGCAATCTTCAGGGACCGGGGCCCAAAGAAAGACTGGAGCCCCACAGCTTCTGTCATCAGGAGCCACACAGTGGCTGGGGTGGCTCGAGTTTACATAAGGAATGGGGGAGGGGAGAACAACAGGATCAGCTTGAGCTGGGTATATGAGGATGAGGCTCTGGGGCACAGGAGATGGGGATGTGGTTAGCACCAGGCAGGGGCAGAAGGGATGAGGTTAGTGACTATATCGGACTAGAAAGGGGGAAGAAGGCTGGCGAAGACGGTGGTAGGAAAAATGTGTATATGATCAGTCACTGGATCAGGCTAGGCGAAGGGGAAAAATAATTACAAGACAGGGAATGACAGAGTGAGGTCAGAGTCAGATTAGGCTGCAGGAAGCTGAGAAGAGATGGGGCTGGGGTCAGTGGCTAAATAAGGCTGGGAGGGGGTGGGGGGAGAGGGATGGGATGATGGCAGTATATATGCAGAGCTGGAGTTGGTGGGGGTGGGCGGGTATGGGGCATAACCAGCAGCTGGGTCACACTGGGTAGGGGGTAGTGCTGTGGTCAGTGGCAAGGTCAGGTTAGGAGTGAAATGGGGGTGTGGTCAGTGGCCTGGCTGGGCGTGGGATCAGCAAGACCCAGTTTCCTCTTTGGGTCTCATTTCCTCTTTTCTGTTTGGGGAGTGGGGGAAGGGGATCTACAACTGGACCAAGAAATTAAGAAGGTCTAGAGCCAGAGGCTGGCACATAGCAGGGCCTGGGGGTACTTGACGGTTATATTGGGCTGGGGGTAGGGTATTCAGCAGATGACCAGGAGGTGTGCAGGTGGGTGAGTGGGGAAAGTGTGGGAGAGTGCTTTAAAATGATGGGAAAGCTCAGATTTGGGAGGGCGGAATATGGTAGGAGGTACAGAATCAGGGATAGGAAGGAAGGAACTGCAGCTGGGAACCATTGGCAAGATGAACTGGTATGGGAGAGTTACAGGTGAGGGGACAATTCTGTATGCGGGACTGTGCCTGCTGAAAGGGGTTATGCAGGGAGGGTGTGAACTGCAGGGCCAGGGAGGAGGGAATTGGAGAGAGGACTTAATAACCAAAGAGTGAGGGAATTGGGAGGCAGTAGGACTGAACTTTGAGAATTCAGTCATTTCTTCCTCCCCTGGCAACAGTGTTTCCGTGGCCAGGCTCCCCTTAATCACAATCCCCTATCCCTAGGTAGTCCCCCACTTATGACCAGGCCTTGTACATCTCCTGGGTCCCAGGCTCATTCCCACCTCCTATCTTGTAAACAACATAGTCCAGGAACCCCTGACCCTCAACTGTGGTGACCACAGCAAGAGCATTGGATTTAGAGAGCAGAATAAAGAAGCTGGAATCCCAGATACCTGTAATTCTAGCTGAAGACCAGAACCCTAATGTGAAATTAGCTTATCCTATCTTTGGGCTAGAGAACCCTCGAAACTATGTAGGAATGAGACCTCCCCACAGAACGAGTGCACCTACCTACTGCCAATCTCTTAAATTTTATCTATCTGAGGTCAACTACCCGAACCTCAACCATAACCCCCTCCTAAAACCAACCCTAATTCCTAACATTAACCCTGACCCTAGTTTGTTTCCTGTTTCCCAATACTGGCTTTGACATTCATCCCTTTCCTAACAGACACCCATACCCAATCCTCGATCCCTAATATTGATCTTATTTTTACCTCTAGCACCAAATTTCCTGACCTTAACCTTAAATGTTGATTTCTAAGCCTACAACTCCTTTGTCACCTGATTCCTGACCCATCCCTTTGCTATTTATCCCTAGTACCATGCTAATGTTCTCTAATCCCTAAAAACTGGACTTCTAATTTAATTCCTGTGTTGACCCTTAAATCGGCCCTGAATTCTAACTATGACTTACGTTGGCCAGAAAACAAAATAACGACCTAATCCAAACTCCGCCTACATAAAACAGACCTGATTCACACTAGTAACTCTAAATTTCCAACTCCGGCTTTGTAACTCCTTAAACTAACCTTGATTCCTAAACCCAACTCTACCTAATCCCCAACCTCACCCGAAGCTTTCATACCCACATACCCGCTATCAGCTAACCTCAAAGCCGATCCCCGCCCTGCGCCTCAATGCCACCCACATCTCGCCCTCCCCAAAACTTATTCCAGACAGAGGATAGATCCCAGGAAGGGCCTGGCTCTCTTAAAACGGCCTACTTAACTCCGATCCCAAGCCGAGATACACTGGACGCTGACCTCTCCAACAGGACCCGAAATAGGAGACGCAGGAGAGTCAGCGGGCCCCGCCCGCCCGCCAGCCCGCTTCCCGGATCTGGCCCTGCCGCCCCACCCTGAGGCTCCGGCTCGGCCCGGTCCGGCCTACCTGCGCTGCCCGGCTCGTGCCCCGCCCGCCGGCCCGCTAACCCGCTCGTTCTCCCGGTGGCAATCGGGCTCCGGCCTCGCCCTCCCTTCGACACTCTCTCGGCCACTTCCGTCCCCGGAACGTCCCCCACCCGCGGGCGGCGCCCTGGGCCCGCGCTCTATGGTTGCGGGGACAGCAGGAAGCTGCTCTGGCCCCAGCTCTCGATGCTCGAGAGCCGGCCTTAGGCAGGCGGCCCCTCCCCGGCAGGAAGCAAGGGTGCGGCACAATCCGGAGAAAACGCTCGAACTGCGCCCGAGTTCCCTTTTAGTCTCTAACCCTTCCCTTTTTCAGCCGGGGGCCAAGGCGGAGCCCGTCCCCCAGAATGCCCGCCCCCAGGGTGTGAGGAGACAGCAGGGACGTCCCCTCTATTTGCATAGCTCCAGGGACGTGGCGCACCGCGGCTGAGCCACTTCCGCGTCGGAGGGAACTCCAAGTCCCGGAATGCCTCGGGGGTAAGCGCGTCACTTCCGTGGTGTTGGAAGCTGCGGAGGATCGGGTCTAGGGGGCTGGTGCGGTTTGTGAGCGACTGGTTCAGGCCAGCGAATAGGTGGTGGGGTGAGCTTCTGTGTTTCTGCCCATCCTTCCCGTTGAGATCCAGTATGGAACTGGCGTTGGACGTGGGTGACCAGGACCTGCTGGACTTCCTGTTAGAGGAAAGTGGAGACTTGGGGGCCGAGCAGCCGCTTTCCGAGGTGGGTGGGGGCTGTGAGCTCTAGAGGCGCGGGGTTGCTGGGACCGCGTTCATGAGGCCGTGGGTAGCAATAGGTCAAGCCTTGTTAATTTGAACCCGGGGCAGGTGCTGAGTGATTGGGAGGCAGAGGATTTCCTGAGTTCCCTGCTGAGTCCCCCAGCATCGTTGAACGTCCTTAGCTCCTCTGATTCCTGTCTTGTTTACCATGATCACACCTACTCTCTCTCACAGCAGCACGTCTCCATAGATCTAGGTGAGTCTGAAATAAGTGAGGTTTGGTGGGAGGAGAGGGCTTGTGAGCCTGGCTGTTTATTTATACTTTCCCTTTTGCAGATGGGGGGAACTATGGAAAAGAGGGCCCCCAGACGACTCCACTGCGTGTGGAGGAGCCGGCAAAGCAGGTACTTGATTTATGGCGGGATTATTCCTACATTGCACGGGTGGGGGCGGATTCCCCATTCCTTTCTGACACCTCCTTGCAACTCTGCTGCCCACCTCCTGGTAACCCCAGGAAATTGCTAGGCTGATACTGACGGATGAGGAGAAGACGCTGTTGGAGAAGGAGGGGCTTACTCTGCATGGGACACTTCCTCTTACTAAAGTAAGACTCCCACTGGTGGGAGTGAAAGCTGGGGGGAGGGGTCGAGTCCCAGGCACCCACTTCTGTTAATTTTATATCAGGAAGGACTGAGGTTAGAAAACGTAGCAAATTTGTTGCTAATAGGAAGCTGGAACATGTCGTTAATAAGGTGGATGCAGAGGCAGATCCTGGTTTTGTGGGGCTTATACAAATTTTTTGTGTTCTCTTTAAGAAAGAAGAATTCAAAATCAGTGCAACATTAGTATAGGGACTTGGAAAGGACTGTGCAAGCAAAAGGCCCTGATGCTTAGATTGCACTAAGGACCTCATTGTAATCCACCTATAGCTGAATGGTAGAATTAAGTTTTAGAATTCGTCAAAGCTGGACTAAAAGCAAGAATAATTATAAAATCCCAAGTTTTAAGTTTGTAAGTTTTGAGCAATGAGTGGCAGCTTTACAAGCACCGTATTGTGGTACTGTTGTGAAACCAACAGTATAGAAAAGTTGAATTTTGATTTCTTCAAAGTACAAGATGAGTTTAAGTATTAGGTTGTAGCAGTTTGAGATGACTAAGAAAGTGAGTGGGGTTTGAAGGCTGTATCAGTGGAGGTGTTGTCTCTAGAAGGGCAGTGACCATCTTATTCTCCTTTATACTGGCCGGAGCACTTCTTAGTGTCTAGTTTTGAACCCAGATCTTTGACAGATATTAAGAGGATGCAGTCCATCCCGAGGAGAGACGATAAGGTGAGGAGTTAAAATTTATGCCCAGATTTTTAAACTCTGAAGAAATGTTAAGTGCCTTAAAATAGTGTTCATTCTGTAAGGCCCAGAGATAGGTCCTAGGTCAGTCCTATTGATAGAAATCACATGTTGGCTCAGGATAAGGAAGTTTTTTTTTTTAAAGATTTATTTTAATAGATCGCACTTGTGCGCACAGGCAGTGTGGGGTGGGGGCCACAGGGAGAGGGTGAGAGAATGAGAATCTCAAATAGACTCCCTACTGAGCATGATCCCACAACCGTGAGATCATGACCTGAGCTGAAATCAAGAGTCAGACTCCCAAGCAACTGAGCCACCCAGGCATTCCAAGGGTTGTTTTTGTTATTGTTGTTTTAATTCATAAAATTGTTAAAAATGGTCTGGCTCATGAGGACGTTAACCCCTGGCCTTCAAAGGCATTCAGAAAGAAGCCAAGTGCCTACTGGTCAGGGAAGCTGTAGAAGGGATTCCTGCATTGAGAAGAAGATTGACTTTAGTTGCCTTCCAACTCTTTGGTTCAGTGTTCTCTGATGAGACTTCTTTTCTGTCTTCTCTTAGATGGAGGAACAAGTTCTGACGCGAGTGCGGAGGAAAATTAGAAACAAAAAGTCTGCTCAAGAGAGCCGTAGGAAGAAGAAGGTGTATTTGGGAGGTTTAGAGAGCAGGTACAAAAGGGAGAGGGATGGGGGGTGGGGTTGGGGGNGGGGGGGGGGGGGAGCAGAGGTAGTTGGAAGTATTAGGTTTTTAAGCGGGGATACAGGCCATATCCCCATATCCTATTATTCCCCCCAGGGTCTTGAAATATACAGCCCAGAATCTGGAGCTACAGAACAAAGTACAGCTCCTAGAGGAACAGAATTTGTAAGTGACTCTCTAACATCAGTCATGTCCCCCTTACCCCCCCCCCCCCCCCCCCCCCACCCCCCCCCCCTGCTCCACACTGGGCAGCTCCTACAATGCAAGGTCTGGTGCTTGGCTTTTAGTGGATCTGATTCCAAGAGGCTCACAGTAATGGAGAAAATTCACAAGTAACTAAGTAAGCTAAGTATTCAGAAAGAGAGAGGAGTGAGTAAGAAAGACCCCATGGAACCCTCCTACACTGTTGATGGGAATGCAAGCTGGTGCAGCCACTCTGGAAAATGGTATGGAGGTTCCTCAAAAAGTTGAAAATAGAGCTACCCTACGATCCGGCAATCGCACTACTGGGTATTTACCCCAAAGATACAAATGTAGTGATTCGAAGGGGCACGTGCACCCCAATTTTTATAGCAGCAATAGCCAAACTATGGAAAGAGTCCAGATGTCTTTCGACAGATGAATGGATAAAGAAGATGTGATGTGTGTGTGTGTATTTGTGTGTATATATATATACACACACACAATGGAATATTATATAGCTATAAATGGAATATTATGTAGCTATAAAAAACATGAAATCTTGCCATTTGCCATGATGTGGATGGAACTAGAGGGTATTATGCTAAGCAAAATAAGTCAGTCAGAGAAAGACAGTTATCCTATGATCTCAATGATACGTGGAATTTGAGAAACAAGGCAGAGGATCATAGGGGTAAAATGAAACAAGATGAAACCAGAGAGGGAGACAAACCGTAAGAGACTTAATCTCAGGAGACAAACTGAGGGTTGCTGGAGTGGAGGGGGTTGGGAGGGATGGGGTGGCTGGAGGATGGACATTGGGGAGAGTATGTGCTATGCTGAGCGCTGTGATTCGTGTAAGACTGATGATTCACAGGCCTGTACCTCTGAAACAAATAATACACTATATGTTAATTTATAAAAATTAAAATAAGAAAGAAAGACCCCCCCCCATGGGCCAATGACATTTGATGGTAGATAGGATTCTGGGGTGGGGATTGGGATAGGGAACACTCTGGGCAGAGAGAAAATGGCATAGTGCAGTCTGGCAAGAACCTTAACATGGGGGAGTTGAGTCAGAAGGAGAACATCGAATATCTGGTGAGGATTATGTGAATAGCTGAGCAGGCAGTGTAGAACCACTGAAGGTACTTGCAAAGAAGTTTAAATCAGGTCAGGACAGAAAGGTGTTTGTTTTAATGAGGAACTTCAGGCATTTTGTCCACAGAGAGGAAGAATCCATTTAAAAATAGGACATTAAAAAATAATTCATTGCACAAATGGAGGGCTGGCCTTAACAGGAGGGTTTCATTGTATTTCAGGGTGCCAGGCCAGGGGCTACTCACTGTCCCCCCTTCTTCTTCCAGGTCCCTTCTGGACCAGCTGAGGAGACTCCAGGCCATGGTGATTCAGATATCAAACAAAACAAGCAGTACCAGCACCTGCATCTTGGTGAGGACGGTGATGGAAGGAGAGATCCTTTTCTCGGGTGGCAGGAACAGGGCTGCTCCCTAGAGCCCTTCTTCATTTTTTCCCCTGTTCTCCAGGTCCTACTTTTCTCCTTCTGTCTGTTCATCGTACCTGCTATGTACTCCTCTGACACAAGGGGGAGCCTGCCGGCTGAGCATGGAGGTGAGAGGCTTGGGAATACCATTCAGGAAAGGCTGGGGGAAAGCCTGGCCGGTCCTTGAGGAGTCTTTGTTTCCGTAGTGTTGTCCCGCCAGCTTCGCGCCCTCCCCAGTGAGGACCCCCGCCAGCTGGAGCTGCCTGTCCTGCAGTCAGAGGCCCCGAAGGACAGCTCAGACCAGGAGCTCCAGGCTCCTGGCAACTCTTGCTGCCTGCTCTTCCACATGCCTCAGGCTCCTGGTGCTGAGCCTCCCCTGAAGCTGCCACTTCCCGTCCCTTCCTCAGAGTCCCCCTGCCCAGGTCCCGTCCTTCCCCTGCATGCAAATTTCACAAGGGATGGGGGATGGCTCACTACTCACAGCCCCACATCTGTTATCTTACAGGGCAGATATTCAGGCTAGGTGTGAGGGTGGGGGGCTAAGCCAGAGCCTGAGGTTCCTAGTCTGGGTCCACATGAAAGGAATGGGAGAGGGCTAGCCTGAGCTCCTGTGTCCCGTGTCAGGAAGACTGGGATTTCAAACACACACTTAACTGGCTTTCTGGGTCTTTTATTTGTACCCATGTAAATCTACCACCCCATGAATGGGCCTGGGGGAATCAACCGACCTCCCTGAACATTTCATGCAGTGAGGGGATTGGGTGAGAGAAATAAATAAGTGATTCTGACGCTTGGGTCACCTTCAGCCCCTCTTTACTGGTGCGACTGGGTGGGGAGAAGGGAAGGGACAAGATTGTCTTGGTGGCTCAGGATTGCAGGAGACTTGGGGGGAGGGGTGAGCAGTGAAGAGGAAAGGCCAGGCTGGAGGCTGGGCTGTTAGAGCCTCCCTCCCACAGTTCAGAGGGCTCCCTTTCGGTTTGCTGTGGCTTCCTTTGGTTCGAGGTTAGGCCCTGTGCTTAGTTCTGTACCCAGTCCTGTGCCCTGTTCAGCTGCTGGCTTGGAGGCCTTTTTATGCTGCTGCTGCTGCAGGGCCAGCTGCATGGCCCAGATGCTCAGTGGGCGCATGTAGGCCAGTGAGCGGAACACCCGCTGCTGGCAGTATGCTTCGGGGGTCTGGAAGGCCAGGCCCAGACGCTCCCACACAGTTCGGTAGCAGCCTTCAGCCGTCTGGAAGCCTTCCCAAGTCAGGCCCTGTAGGAAGAGATGTCAGTCACATTACTTGGCAATCCCTGAATAGCTACTTCAGCCAGACAGAGAGAGACAATGGGGCCTCTGCCCTCAGGGAGTTCCCAGCCAGTGGCAGAAATAAACCTGACCCACAGACAGAAGCCTGAAGGCAGAAAATGGAAGGCACCCCAGGGGAAGGGAGAAGTTTTCCAGATGGGCAGGGCCCTACAGAACTTTGATGGCTGAGGAAGTTTTCCAGCTGAAGGTACAGATGGTAGAGAGATGGAAAGGTGCATTACCTCCTGGATCATGGTTGCTGCCAACCCATAGACCACACCCACCCAGACTTCATCAGACTGGACACTGGATCTGTCGGGGACACCATGGGGCTGCATCCCATTCACAGCCCCCATGGCTCCTCCTGCAAAGGCCCGGACATTGAACTCGAAGATAGTCTGGAGAGCACAGACCACATGTGGGGTAGGAAATACCTAGAGGGGCGAAGGCAGAATCACAGCTTCTTAAATTTGCTTCCCACCTCCAGGAAAAATCTACCTTTCTGGCTGCTCCTCCTAATCTTTCTCACCTCAGTGTCTCCTTCTCCTAGACCACTGGCCCTCAGGAACCACTGGCCAGCACACTGGTCAGACATGATGCTACAGGACTGAGGCTGAGGGCTGCAGTCATAGTTGTAATAGCGGCCTGGGGTAGAGGAAGACAAAATAAGGTTTCCTGTGTCCCCAGAGCTGCCGTAGGACTCCATAGTGTCCTCCAACTCACCATTCCAGAGCAGTCTCTCATAGGCTTCTTGGCCCCGTCTAAGGATGGAAGAAAACTTATCCTGGATGTCCTTGGCCCCACACAGAACAGCCATCTGAACCATCACAGCCACAGCTGCCAGCCACAGTCCTCCACAGTAAGCACTGATCAGGGACACGGGTTTGGGGGTCAGACTGGCAGCTCTAGCCACTCCCATGCAATAAAACAAGCAATGAGTCATTCCCTTGAGCCCACAGTTCCTTGGTGCCCAGTTCCCCACCTCAGGCACCCTGGAAATCCCTACTTCCCAACCTGGGGCCTGTGGTGATCCATCCATCATAGGTCTGGTCTGCATAGCCTCCATTCTCAATGAGTCCATCTTGGTCCTTGTCAAACTTCATTTCAGACTCCATCACAGCCTAGAGAGGGATCAGGACACTGAAGACCTAGACAGATGCTAAAGAAAGACAACACTAGCCAGCTAGGCTTTTCCCCCAAACACCAGTCACGTCCTTGGCACACTGGCCACTGCATATGCGTGTCTTACCAGACACACAGGCCACATGTCTCTCAGGAAGCCCTGGTCACCCGTCAGGTGGTAGTCTCGATAAACCTGCAGCACGAACTTCAGGTTTAGGTCCTTCCAGTCAGCAGTATCGTGGATCATATATGCATTGACTCGGAGCCACGGCTCATCATCTGTGGGAGGGGAGGAAATCTGACTGATTTGTATTGGGGGATAGAGTAGAGGGTGTAAAAGTTGAGGGAGGGAAGCAAACTGTGGGGTGGAGGAACTTTCACCTGGGTCCCCAATATCATGGGGGATGACGTTTCTCCTTTTCACAGGTGCCATTACCCCACTCATCAGGTACTGTCGCCGTGTCAGGTCCTCCCTGAGTGTGGCCAGAGCTGGGGGAGCAGACACAGAAGGGGGGGGCAGGGAATGGGCAGAGTTGAGGTGGGGCTCAGAACTGTGTTTATTACCCTAGAGGGGAATCACTAAGCAGGATGTAGAGATGTTGGCTGGAGAGGAGGGTGGAGACAATCTGAGGGACCACAAAGATTCAGGGGTTTGGGGGGACTAAGAGGGCAGAAGAGGCACAAAAGGGACCCTCACCCATGTCATACTGTAGGCTGAGCTCGAGTTTGGGCCAGAGCATGACGAGGGCAAAGGAAGCGTAAAAGTGGACGTCATATGTGTTGTACATGCGATATTCCTGGCCTAGAGGAAGGAGGGAGACACATTTGCCAGAATTCCTGCTTCCCTCCAGTTCCCTTCCCTAGCTTGTCCTAGAGTTGGGGATGGGGCACCGGCCTACCCCACAGCTGCCACTTACCCCCTCATCCCAACCGATCCCCCGGGGTAGGCAAAACCCACCATCCTGCCTTGCGGTAGGGCACTAACTGGCCCATAGTTATGGTCTGCCATACTGCGCCCTACCAGCAGCCCGTACCTTCAAGGTAGCCAAATCGACCATATTCCCGGAGGATGGGGCGGAGCTGACACATGCTCCCCACCAGCTCCTCTGGTAGGGAGTCCTCAGGAACTTCCAGCCATACTGTGCCTCCATCAGCCAGGAAGTACAGTTCATTGAACAGCGCAGATTTGTACCAGGCAGGCAAGGATCTGGGGAGTCAGGAGGAGGGAATGGTCTAATTTAGAGTGTGGACCTTCCAGGAAGGGAAGGATTCTGGAGTTCTGCAGAGCAGGGGGCACCAAGTGAATCCCAGCCCAACTCTGCTGACTGTGGTGGGTGGAGACTGAACCAAGGAGTCCCAGCTGGAGTGTGAGTGCCCAGGAGAAAGGCAAGAGATTGGCCCCACTGGCACCTGTCGTCCAATACTGGGCTCTGCCAAGCTGAGATCTTCTCTTCCCAGTCTACATATCGGCACAGGGCATAGTGGCTAAGGGTGGCTGCTGCATTACCATCTCGGCCAAAGAACCTTGTGTACCGCCTGCAACGGAAAGAAAGGGGAAGAATGAGAACTCGGGTTCCAGGTCAGAGCTCCGGCACCTCAGATCCCTGTACTCTCTTGGTCCCTTCACCTGTAGTAGACCTGGCCCTTAGCTCCAAACATGATTCTGGGCATATCCCAAGCCAGTGAGAACTCCAGGCGGCACTGGCCTCGAGGTGGCAGCTTGCCTGTAACACACACAGCCCCAGCGATGCCTACTCCTTTCTGCGAGGGGGTGCTTTGGCCTGAGAGAAGCACAAGAGAAATCGGCATAGGCACCCCCTTCAATCCCAGGGATCCCTGATATGGGAAAATAAGGCCTATTTGTTACCAGGTCTCTCACCCCTCCTCCCAAGACAGGGACAACCTCTCTTCCCACACCTCCCTATCAGATCCCCCCATCACCAGCGGGGGAGTCCAGCTGTCCATCTTGAAGTAGATCTTGCCACACCTGCTGCCCAGTGCTGTCAGGGTCAAAGGCTGTGATGTGGGTTACCGTGGTATCCGCCTGTTAGGGAGCCAAAGACTCAGGGGAAGCTCCATGGGTACGCTGGCTTCGGGCTACCTCTCCAGTTCCCGTTATAATTCCCACCTCCAAGTTCTAGAGGCTTAAAGGCGGTAGTGAGGACAGGACTTGGGAAATGAGGAAATGCAGGGACCGTGCTGGGATGGGGTGCACTCAGGAGCCAGACTGAGGAGAGGAGGCTAAGGTCTAGGGTAGGCTGGGACGTACCGTGAGCCGTGCAGCCACAGCCATCGTGTAGGGATTTGGAGGGCTTGGATGATGTAGCAGCAGCCCCTGTATAGTCTCCCCATCACGCTCCAGACAGAAGGGCTCATTCCACAATCCCCCTGGGGCATCATCTCCGACCCCCAGTCCATTCCGCATGGAGAACATGATGGACACATCCAGGGCTTCGTCCCCTTCATTTTCCGCATCCCACACAAAGACTCCTACAGGGAGGCTGCTGTCCTGGGAGCAAAAGGTCAGACTCAGATGGTCCCAGTGTGGCCCCTCCTGGCCCCACTCATCCGCACCGAGGACCTGGCTCAAATACTACCCCTGCCCCCAGCAGACTCTCTTTAGTTTCCACTTGCATCTCCCCATATTCCCAGGCAGGCTGTCTTACCACTGAGCGGAGGTCCTGGAAAACCAGCATGATGTCATGTTCCAGTCCCCTCTTGTTCACAGATTGCGGAATTTACAGCAGAGACAGATCTCAGGGAAGGGAGGGCAATGGAGGAAACACAGTGGGAGCCTCACCTGGTAGTCATGGGGCAAGATGGGTGTGATCTGGCGACAGGTGAGGGTGACATTCTGGCCGGGAAGCTGATAGACAGTCCAGGCTCGGGGATAGAGGGCGTGGTAGAATGCAAAGTACCCACACAGGCCCCAGTTCCAGCTGCGCAGGACACTTGGGCGCTCCACGGACAGGACTTGCTGGTACACCGTCTTCCCCTCCCGACGCAAGCACACTGTGAACTAAACCAAGAAGGCAGATAGGCTGGGATGGGGTAACCACAGGCACCTCAAACTCATCTCCCCTCCCCTTTCTGAGCCTACAGGGGTTATCACTGTGCCACAGCCCTGCTCATCTGCCAGGCCCCTCTCCCACACTGAGTCACCACCAGGTCCTACCTCCTCTCTCCATGGCTTTCTCTCCCTACTTACTATGGTGGTCTTCATTCCTCACCATTTCTGTGTTTATGCTCTGCCTCTTCCCATCTGGTTATTAGTGACCTTTCTTACAGACAAATCAAGATATGCTAGTCTGTATTTATGTTTCAGTGACTCCCCATGGCCCTCAGGCTAAAGTCTAAACTCTTCTACCCGGCTTTCAAGGCCCTTGATCTGGCCTCTCCCTGCCCATCACACTCATGACCTGTTCAAGCACTTATATTCTGATCATGTCAAATACTCACTGTTCCTTGAACACACTGTATTTCTTCCTCCGTGTCTTTGCTCCTGCTCATTCTCCATCTGGTGAAACCTCTCATCCTTCAAAGCCTAGGTCAAATGCCATCTCCTCTCCTCAAGCAGTGAGTCATTGTCCTGTATGTCCCCCTACCTCTCTAGTCTAGCATGTTATAATGTTTTTGTTTACATTCTGACTCCCTGACTGCTCAATGGGTTCACTGAGGGCAGGGCCCTCTCCAATTCACTGAGGCCACCCTCTCTACTACAACTCCACCACCAGAGACAGGCACAGTTGGCATGTGTAGGGAGAGAATGGGCTAAGTTTATTGCGAGTCTATCAGTGTCCCTTTTTTCTCAGTGTACTATCTATCCCTCTCATTCTGGTTCTTACGTGGTCTCACAGTCTCCATTTTCTCCAAGTCCTATTTCCCTGATAAAAATTTAAGCTTCTGGAGCATAGGGTCTATGAGGGGTTAATATCTCTTCCCTTGCTTCAAAGTATGCCTTACATTTTTAATGTATGTATATAATAATTTTTTATGTTGTTGAGATGGTAGAGAATGGTTAAGACCATGGGCTTTTACCCACAGTGAAAGCTGGTTCTGAATCCCAACGCGCTTCCTTTTGCCAATCATACGATCTTGGGTGTATTACTAAATCTCTTTGGATCTTAGTTTCCTCATCTATAAAATGGGCATAATAATGTACATACCTTGTAGGACTGTCGTTAAATATTAAATATCATACAAAACGCACAGCACAATCTCTAGTACATGTTAAGTATGCAATAATTACTTTAGAGTCATGATTCTGGAAGGCATTTCCCCTCGGGATACCTAATGGATGAGCCAGAGAGGAAGCTTGGGGCACTGGGCAGGGCTGGTAAACCTGAACTAGGAAGGGCATTGTCATTAATTGGACTCAAGGTCGGCTAGTCATTTTTTTCTTTGAAGATGAGCTGAAAGCTGGAGGCATCCCTCAGACGGGAAATGGGAATGTGGTGGACAGCTCCACCTCTGAGGGCGCTGGAGAGATTACGATGAAAGGTGGACCACATAACTCTGGTAACTGAGGGTCCAGATGTGATGAAGGAACAGAGCAAAAAGAAGTGAAGCTTCAGAAAAGGGAAAAAGGCTAGAGAGCTATGCCTGGGAGAGGAGGGGCTTCCCAGGCTCCGGAGGGAGACCTCCCAAGGAGTGATCATCAGCGGGGGAGCTGACCTCTAGCTGAAGGCTGGCAAATCAGGGTGAATAGTGGGTATCCTGAACATCTTTTTTCCCCACGCATTTATAGACTTTTGGGTTTGTTTTCTCTTCTGGTCCTACTACATACTCTTTCAACCAGGTTTAGTGATCTGGGAATTCCTTGCACCCTCTGTGGCTGGGTACAGCCTGAGCTAGTGGAGTGGGGGCAGTGAAGGATGAAAGAGGCATTTACTAGCGCAATGGAGGGCACGGGGGTGCTGGGGCCATTTATGCTTTTAAGCAATGTGTGCTCTTGGAGTATCTCATTCCTCGTACATCCTAGCACAAGGCTGGGCACATGGAAAGCATCCTGAAGATACATATTGGCGTGAACCATGTGCACATGTGTACATCTAACTTCTACATCCTACACGGGCCAAGAGGTTCTTCCTGACCTGGGGTATTGTTCTGGACCTCTCCTCCACCTCCTGGTTCTTACTTGGTCAGCGATGACTGTCCGGTGCTGGTACATTCCAGGATTAAGCTGCCAACGACAGAACTGGCCTCTCCAGCCTCGGGTGATAGTGCCTCCCCCGATGCCACCCAAAGGACAACCTAGAGGTAGAATCAGAATGGTTAGTGGGGCATGGGGAGAGGAAAAGAAACCCATTTCTTACTTTCTAGACTATAAAGATGAGTTCTTCTAAAAACCACAGTAATATCATATCAATACATTGTACACTTTAAATTTACAGGATGTTTTGTGTCAATTATAGCTCAATAAAGCTTCGGAAAGAAAACCCCAGGGATGGGGCAGTGCAACGTGCTTAAGCTAGAAGCCTCTCTGCTTAGCTCTGCAGTAGACCCGGAGGCTGGGCCCTCTCTGTGCAGAGTAGAGCTGGGGTGAGGCTCACCATAGATCTGTCTCAGGGGTACACAATTGATGAGGTCAATGAAAGGTGTCTTCTTCTCCACCTGGGTCTTCCGGTACCACCACTGCAGGTACCTGAGGAGCAAGAGGCAGTGTGAGTGGAAGGGGCAGGGGGGCGGTACCTCCTCCCAGGCTGCAGTCACCTGCCTCTCTCTAGACACCCAGGTGTAACTTCCCATTAAATAGGTCTGCAGAGGGGCGCCTGGGTAGCTCAGTTGTTAAGCGTCTACATCAGGCTCAGGTCTTGATCCCAGGCCCCTGGAATCAAGCCCCACATTAGGCTCCCTGCTTTTCTCTCTCCCTCTGCCTGCTGCTCCCCCTGCTGTGCGCTCTCTCTCTCTCTCTCTCTCTCTCTGTCAAATAAATAAAATCTTTAGGGCGCTTGGGTGGCTCAGTTGGTTAAGCGACTGTTTTCAGCTCAGGTCGTGATCCCAGAGTCCTGGGATTGAGTCCCACATTGGGCTTCCTGCTCACCGGAGAGCCTGCCTCTCCCTCTTTCTCTGCCTGCCACTCGCCCTGCTTGTGCTCTCTCTCTCTCTCTCTCCTTCTTTCTCTCTGTCAAATAAATATATAAAATATTTAAAAATAAATCAATATATTTAGAATTAATTAATTAATTAAATAGGTCTCCAGAGGGCCCATTCCTTTCACTTCCAGATCTCTCCTTCTCTCTCTCTCAACAGTTCAAAGTCCTCTCCTTTTCCCAGTCACCCCAGTTAACAGCACGGGACTGTCTTTGTTTCTTCCCTCTAAGGAGCTTTCTGACCTTGTCTCACCTCTAATTCCACTACCACTGCTTGAGTTTAGCCCAGGAGTTTTTTTTGTTTGTTTGTTTTTAAGATTTTATTTATTTGAGAGAGAGAGACAGCGAGAGAGGGGACAAAAGCAGGGCAGTGGGAGAGGGAGAAGCAGGCTTCCAAGAGAGCAGGGAGCTCGATGTGGGGCTCGATCCCAGCATCCTGGGATCAGAACCTGACCCAAAGGCGGACGCCTAACGACTGAGCCACCTAGGCGCTGTAGCCCAGGAGCTTTTGTTTAAGGTGCTGAAAGGGCCAGTTTTGGTTTCTCAACTACACCCTCCCCCCAATAGGCACAGTCTGCTTGGATAACTTTCTTCTTTTTTAAAATGATTATTTTTCTTCCTGGTTGTGCAAGGTGAAAATCTGTAGAATATACCAGATGGAAGGGCAAAAAATCCCACCCATAGACAACCAGTATTTACATTTTGGGGTATATCCTCTTAAGTCTTTTGTAAAAGTTCAGCATTTAAACTGTAAGCTTTCTGAGTCTGCACTCTCATAACATCCTAGTAAAGCCTAAAAAAATTCTCCACATTTTCCTGGTCTTGTCACAGCTCCAATAGGCAAATGATTCTGTTTGGGATTCAAGGCTCTGACATCTGTTTCAGCCTAACTTCTAATCTTAAGCCCTAAAAATCCCCATTCAGAGTGGGTCCTCACTAAGCAACCCTTGCCCCACCAGACTCTCCCAAGTCCACTGTCCTCCCTACCCACTTATTTTATACCCATCGTCACGCATACCACTTGTAACCATGGAATTGGGGTATGTAACTCCTCAAAGCCTCAGTTTCCTTATCTACAAAATGGGGTACCTCCTGTCCTACTTATTTCATGAAATGGTTGAAAGAGCAAATGGCATGACAGGAAAGCCATCAAGTGGAATATGTGTGTCGGGTATGATCGTTACCTGTACGTACACTATCTGAACTCCCAATCAGACACTGTCTTGTTATTTCTAAGTGTTCTTCATGTGAGTCTGACATACTTTTAAATTACTTGGGGAAAGGGATATTGACAAAGACTAGTTGAATACCCACAGCTTCAAGCACAGGCAGGGTACAAGGTCTGCAGCTGGTAAATATTTGCTAAATTTCCCAATGATTGTACAAGCAGTGGGGCACCAGATAGAGGAACACGAAGAGGAGCAAGGGGAGAAGACATGTGATTACAGAATAGGAAGGGTACATTCTGGGAGTAGGGGAAGGAAGAGGGAAGGTATAAAGCCCTGCCATTTTAGAGTAAACTTTGAAACTAGAGGCCAGAAAGAATTGGGGAAGGGAGGGGAGGGTGCAGCAGGGATTAGGGCGGCAGGGAGAAACGCAAGACAGGGACAGGGACAGGTACTCCTGATTAGAGTACCCCTAGTTTGGCTTCCTCTTAGGGTTCACCTCTCATTCCCTTAACCTAGCATCTGGCCATTCCTGACCTATTTGGCCTTCTCCATAATGTCAGCCCCAATTTAAGAATTATCATTCAGAACTGTTCCTTGTCTCACCCCTGTTTTCTCCTCAATGCAGGACCACATCCTGTTTGAAAAGCCCTGTGTTCGTGATCTCTACCCTATCCTGGCAGGTGGAGCCAAGGTCCCGGGGGCTGAGCACAGTTTCAGGCCTCTGACTCAGCTCACAGTAAGGGACCGAGGGGCTAGGATGCCCACCTGTTCCTGATCTCAGTGTTCCCACCACATGCACCCCAGTGTGCTGCTCTCAGCATGCTCGCCCTCGATCTTATTTTGACCCAGAAGCTTTGGGGGTCAAAGTTAGGCTGAGTCAGTTTCTGAAGTAGCCTGGAGGGATGACTGTTCTCTGGTACAGGCCACCCACAGGATCTAGCAAAGGAGTCAGATACCCAGGCAGTGCCAGGCCCTTCCCACTGCTTAGAGCTGGCGTTAGGTAAATGGGCTACCCAACCCAGCCCTACAGCACTGACAGAAGGAAGGATCCCCTAAGTTTAGAGGGTTTTCCAACCTTTATGCTTCCACCCCCAGCTGTGTTTACAGTGCGGGTTGACTCAGGATGACCTCAGGGTGATGCTTTCTGTCCTCATATCCACCTGTTCCTGTTAATAGGTCGTGGCTCCTCATCACTAGCTTTTGAACTCAGAGGGAATCTGTAGGGATCTAAAGGAGTTCTACAGCTCAGGGTAAGTGCTTGGGGTGTCCGTAACCCTTGGGGGAAAGGGCATCAGTGCAGGCTCTGGAAGACTGTATTACTGGGGACACTTACAGCAGTGCCTCTCTGGCCAGAGGTCTTCTTTGCTTTTTATATCAGGGATTGTCTATCCCAGAATAGAGTGAACAGCACCTCTTATACCCTCTTCCTGGGGTGAGAGCAGGCAGGCTGTCACCCACTCCCTGGAGCTAAAGCTTGAGGAAAGAAACGTAACGTGTGCCTAAATGAGGCAGAGAGAGTACCCCAGCTACTCAGGGTAATCAGGGTGGAGAACTTCCCCCTCCTGAATAAAACAACATTGTGTCAGTACCGCAGCAGCCAGACTATCCTTTCTCACCTTGCTACAAAGTATAGCAAAAGCCAAAGGGCGGGAGTGTGTGAGAGGGAACCTAAATGGAAAGGCTGACTACAGGCCCGGATGTTCCTGTCGTTTCCTACTAGGAAGATAAGTTACTGGGAGGAAGGGGGTTGCAGAGATGTGACCCAGTCTCACCCCCTAAAACCACAGGCTTAGAATATGTTAGGGGGTGGGGGGCCACTTGACTGGGACAAAGCCCCCACCTGCTTTCTCACCCTCTCTCACTTCTGCTGTAAGTCTTTGCTGGAACAAAGTGAAACCTAACATACTCTAGGCAATGGGATCTACTCACCGCAAGCCCATGCCCAGGTGCTTTATCAGGTTGCTTAGGGAGATGTTGTTGGCATTAAAGGGTTTCCTCTTCTCTGCAAACTCATGAGCCAGGCAGATGCGCCAGCCAAAGGGAGGCACCTGGTAGCCCTTAGCTTTACCTTCATAAGATCCCATCAGTTGCCCAGAGTCCTCCAGATTGCTCTTGCCAGGCTCACTTCGAGGCTGATTGTCTTCAGGGCTCTGGAAGTCTGTAACCTGCTCAGCCTCAGTGCCTCCAGCATTTTCAGGGCAATAAACCTGTGGATCCCCTTTGGCACACCTCGTCTGCTCCGAGGCTGGGACTCCAGTTCCCATGTTCCCTGGATCCTGGGTCCCCACGACCTCGATGGTCCCGGGTCCCAAGTCTTTTGGTACAAAATACCTCGCCAGCCAAGTCCGGATGCGGGTGGCTGTGGTGGTTAGGTGTCGTCGCGGAGGGCCAGGTGCTGGGGAAAGCCGCGGTGAGCTAGTGTCTCTGTGGAGCCCGAGAGCTGTTGCTGCAGCGGCGTTGGCGGCGACAGCAACGAAGCCGCCTCGGGCTCCCCCTCTGTCGTCTCTCTGGGTCCTGGGAGGGAAGGGTCGGGCCTCGTCGTCATTGGGCCGCGGAGATTAGTTTGCCCGACCAAAGAGCAACCGAGTCCGCGGAAAGGGGAGGAGCCCCGGGGGCCAGCCCGCCAGGAACCGCCCCCGGGACCGGCCTGGGAGCTCGCGGCAGCCTCCGCACGGTCCCCCGGCCGTGGCGCCAGGCCCCTCCCTGCGTGGGACGCCGGGTCCCGCCGGTCGGTGTCTGGGACAGCGCCTGCGCCCAGGTGCCAGCCGGTGGGAAGGTGACCCAAGGCTGCGGGACGACCCGAGCCCCTTCCGGCCCGGCCAGCCGGGCGTTTCCGGCCGGAAGGCGCTCGGTGGGGAAGGGGGGCTGAAGGGAAGTCCCGCCTCTGTCGCGGACGCCGCCACGCACTTGGCCCGGCCCTGGAGGGGCGGGCAGGTGAGGGCCTCGGTGTGCCGAGACCCTGCTTTCGACCGGGCGAGGTGCCCGGGCTAGGGGCACGAGGTGACGGGCGGCGGCGGCCTTGGGCAGAGACGAGGCCGGTTTGGAGGTTCCGGGTGGGGGTGGGGGTGGTAAGGGGACTAACTCGGCGCTAAGAGGGGCGGGGGTGTGGGGCCCCGAGCCAAGTCCTCTCCCTGCTGAGTCAGCTGCCGCCCGTACTTCCCATCCGCCTCCCGCACCCCAAATCCAGGCGCTTCCCTCAGACACCGTGGTGGTGACAGACTCCCCTCCCTGCCATGGTACTGACCTCTGACCCCCCCTGTTTCCTTCTAGATCTGATTCCGGAGCTGCCATGATTGAAGTGGTAGCAGAGCTGAGCCGAGGTCCTGTGTTTCTGGCGGGGGAGGCGCTGGAGTGTGTAGTGACGGTCACCAACCCTCTGCCCCCGACGGCCACTTCTGCATCCAGGTGGGCTTGCAGATACTGAAGAAGATGGTTCTTCTGGGAGGAAGCCTGGTATCTATAGCGCTAAGCCAGAGCTCAGGTTGTCCTGTAGCTATGCCACCGCTTTCTTGCTCATTGTGTTCTCATTGTAGGAGAGAAAGGGCTGTTTAACAGAAGATGTGGTTGACAGAGGCCTCCACACTCCCTTCCTCTCTCCTCTCCCATTCCCACTTTTACCCCACATTATACTTGCCTTTGTTTAACGGATTCTCTTTGGGGTTCTAGATTCCCTGAATGCTAGGACAGTCACCTGATGGTGTTGGTCTCCTCAGGGGGTTAGGGAGCTTGGGAGAGTATTTGTGAGGTCAGGAGCTCCCCTCTGATATCTTCTTTTCCTTCTCCCATAGTGAGGCTCTGGCTTGGGCCAGTGCCCAAATCCACTGCCAGTTCCATGCCAGTGAGAGTCGAGTAGCACTACCTCCCCCTGACTCCAGTCAACCAGACGTCCAGCCGGAGAGCCAGACTGTCTTTCTGCCACACCGAGGTTAGAGATGGGCATTTGCCTTTGGAATGGGGTGGAGTCATTGCCACCTGAGAGTGAATTTGTTAAATTGTTCTAGTGGGTCCTTCTAGTCTTTGTCGTATTGGAGATGTGGGGGAATGTATTTGTTAGTTTGGGGGTATAAGACTGGTCCTATCTGGGGTGCCTGGGTGGCTCAGTGGGGTTAAGCCTCTGCCTTCGGCTCAGGTCATGATCCCAGGGTCCTGGGATTGAGCCCCACATCGGGCTCTCTGCTCAGTGGGGAGCCTGCTTCCCCCTCTCTCTCTGCCTGCCTCTCTGCCTATTTGTGATCTCTCTGTCAAATAAATAAATAAATAAAAATCTTAAAAAAGAAAAAAGACTGGTCCTATCCTACAGTAAGAAAAGAGGGGTAGCCTAGTTTGGACTGCCCTTTGTTGGCAGTGCTTACTGCCCCCACTTGCTGTGCTAGCTTCATCCAGTACTGGACAATGGGATCATTGAATCCATTCTTTTTTTTTTTTTTTTTCAATTTCTTTTAGGTGAGAGAGGTCAGTGTATCCTTTCCACTCCACCAAAAATCCTTTTCTGTGATCTGAGGCTAGATCCTGGAGAGTCCAAATCATGTAAGTGACTGCCTCGTCCCCACCCCTGGATTGCCTTCTAAGGCTCCTGGAGGGAGGACTTCTCTGGTTGCCTCTGGCTGCCCTGACTACTACTTCCCAACCAGACTCCTACAGTGAAGTGCTGCCCATAGAGGGACCACCCTCCTTTCGGGGTCAGTCAGTCAAGTATGTCTACAAACTGACCATTGGCTGCCAGCGTGTCAACTCACCCATCACTTTACTCAGGGTTCCTCTGAGGGTTCTTGTGCTGACAGGTAAGTAAGGATTTCTGGAGGGAGGGGCTGGGGAAGAGCCTCACCAAAGCGGAAATAAATGATCTGTAGAGGCCTTGTGAGGGGGGCTGGAGAGAGGCTTCCTGGTCTCAGTAAAGGTGCAAGGGGGTTGGTGAGGGTTCCACAATAAGTTAAGATGGGTACTTGGGGCATGTTTCCCATTACCTTCAGCCTTCACAGGTTGGAGTCTAAAACCTGAACCTCTACTGTCTATTCCCTCCTAGCACTACTTTCTGCTCATTCTCTCTGTAGGCCTTCAAGATGTCCGGTTTCCCCAGGATGAGGCTGTAGCCCCATCTAGTCCATTCTTGGAGGAGGATGAAGGTGGGAAGAAGGATTCATGGCTAGCTGAGCTGGCTGGGGAGCGCCTCATGGCTGCCACATCCTGCCGCAGCCTCCGTGAGATTCTTTCACAATTGCCACACACCCCCCCCCCCNTTCCTAATTGCCCGTACTTCTGAGGATACACTGATATCCCATATTATAAAGAAAAGCCCCACCTTGGCCTCTGGCTCCTAGCCCTAAGTAAACCCCAGTGTGGACTCCAGGCTTATAGTGTCCCATTCTCCCCAGATCTATACAATATCAGTGATGGCCGAGGAAAAGTTGGGACATTCGGCATCTTCAAATCTGTATACAGACTCGGCGAGGATGTGGTGGGGACCTTAAACTTAGGGGAAGGAACTGTAGCTTGTTTGCAGGTGAGAAGGAAAGGGGCTTTTGGGGTGCTGGGCTTGGAGGGCTAGGGAGGAAGGAGAAGGGCCTGCATAAAGAGGGGTGGTATATAGAAGTGAAGAGTGTGGTCACCCAGAGTCCTTTTGGTGAAAAAGCTTGAGGCTGGTCTCAGGCCTCTCATCTAGAGTCTGCACTTCCTGGTGCCTGCTAGCACCCACTTCTCTTCTTGCTCCCAGTTTTCAGTAAGCTTACAGACTGAGGAGCGTGTACAGCCCGAGTACCAGAGGCGCCGCAGGACGGGCGGTGTCCCCTCTGTGTCTCATGTGACTCATGCCCGGCACCAGGAGTCCTGCCTGCATACAACCAGAACCAGCTTCTCCCTCCCTATCCCTCTCAGCTCCACCCCAGGCTTCTGCACAGCCATTGGTGAGATCCTGACCCTTATTGGAGGGGGGAAGAGAGTAAAATGTGTATTTCCATGGAGTGTAATGGGTTCTGATTCTTAACGAACTCCTGGCCATACCCACACCCCACCGGTGACCCTTAACACCTTCTCAGACCTTCAGCCTATTTCCTAGATGCACTGATGCTTAAACTCTTAAGAGCTTTGCAGGTGTCCTTCCTACCCCTACCCACTGAGACCCTATGACACATTGATCTCTGATGTTCTAGCATGTTTACTTCAAGCTACCAAGTCTCGACTGTCCCACGCTGTGGTTTTTAGGTGCTTGACCTTGCTATCCTGATTGTCACATTTCTAGTTAACAGATTTCTTTAGAGAAACCCTTGATCCTAGCCCTGTGACTTCTCCTCTTCTTTCCGAATATTGCTTTCTTTCTCATTCACTAACCACATCCTGCTTTGATTTTTACTCCTGGCTTCTAATGCCTCTGCCTTTATCTTTTTTTTCCACAGTGTCCCTGAAGTGGCGATTGCATTTTGAATTTGTAACATCGCGAGAACCAGGTTTGGTGCTCCTCCCTCCCTTGGAACAGCCTGAGCCTGTCACCTGGACAGGGCCTGAGCAAGTGCCTGTAGACACCTTCAGCTGGGACCTCCCCATCAAGGTGCTGCCCACAAGCCCTACCCTGGCTTCGTACGCAGCCCCAGGCCCCAGCACCAGCACCATAACCATCTGAAACTGGCTCACCGTGACACTATCTTTCTTCAGGATACTGAGAACTCAGCACCTGGACTCTAGTAGGGCCCATTTTTCCCACGTGGGGTCCAATGGCATGGACAATGAGAGGCAGGCTTTCATCTGTAGCATTAATTTATTTATTCAGAATAAATTGGCAGCTGCTAGTGGTTTCCCTGGAAGTGGCAGCAGCAGTGGGCAGTCAGCAGAAGGGTGATCAGTTGAATTTAGCTGGAGTGGGGAGCAGGAGCCCCAGGAGCAGGGGTATTAGCTGAGCCCCATTCTGGGTCGGGCCCTCCCCCTTTGCAGGGCAGCCGAGGGTCAGATTTTTGCACCAGGGAGAATTGGCAGGTTCCTGCCTCCTGACGTACCTCACAGCCGGCGGGGAAGTCGATGGGATGCTGGGACCTGGGGAACCAGAGGATGGGAAAGGAGTCAGCGCAGTGAAGAGCCACCTTTATCCCTGCCCCACACTTCCTCTCTGCCAGCATTCCTCCCGTATCTCTAGTGCCCTCTTGGTCCCCCTGACTAAGCTCTCACCTACCATATATGGATTTTTTTCATTTCATAGTAGAAGTATTTTCCCTCCAGACCCACCCTACATCCCTCACTTTGTAGCCTACAGCCTTATCTCTCAGACTCTTGTTGGTAACTTCAGGTGTGGCCAGCCTCGTACCTCTGTTCTGTTCGTTCTCACATCACAGCAATCTGATTACACCCTGGCCAGCCCTCAGTCACTCATGTCAGAGCCATTCTCTCTGGCCATCTTTAGTCACTCACGTGTCACAGCAGCCCACACCGACGGGATGCAGACAGGTACAATGGAAACAGTCCTTGCGGAGCCAAGATTCACCCAGGGTAAAATATTTCCCTTCATAGTGGCAGGGGGCTAGGGAAGAATAGGAAATGTTAGTGTGTTGGGGAGTGGTGGTAGCCGACAGAATCGCTTGTGGTCTGGAATGGGAGAAAGTAAGTGCATATCACCCCCATATTTAATCTCTCCTGTTTCCAAGCTGGAAGGAGTCTGGGTATTCCAATAGAGGATCGTCTCTAAGCCCCCATCGCCCCAGCTCCCTCTGTCCTTGTCCTTTCCTAACGTCTCCCCCAGCTTTACCTTGAGCTTGGAAGTAGCACTTGCTGTGGACTCCTGGCTGCTGGAGGAGCAGAGAGATCACCAAGCAGATGATTCCCCGGCTTCCCAGGACCCCCTTCGCCTGTCCAGCCCAGAGCATCCTTAGGGTCATTCCTGCAGCACAGCCCCCGTGATCCCTTCTTGGCCTCTGTTCAGGCTACTCTGGTCTTGTTTCTGGCTTTTCTTTGTTTTTCTCCTTGGGTCTTAGTTTCTGTCTTTCTCCCCTGGGCTCCTCTCTCACACCATCTCCGTGCCCTCTGCTCTCACAGGCTTGGGGATGTTTATAAAGTGAGGACCCTGGCCCCCTGCTGAGTAGAGCTGGAAAAGCTGTAACTCTGTTTCCTGAGGTGAGGGCATGAAAACAAGAGGTCTAGCTTTAACAAGCTGTGAGAGCTGATTCATGCCCCGGCACAGCTAGGGGGAGGGAGGTGGCCATGGAGGGGGCACTGGACTGGGCACTTCCCCAGCAAGAAGGTGGGAGGGGTGAGGGCCCCCAGGTGGTCCCCACAACTCTTCCCTGACCTGGAGAGAAGGAAGCATTCCACCCTGCCCCCCCCCCCCACTCTCCAGGGGTGTGTGTGCGCTGGGATCCTTGCCTGGACCGGAGGGAGGCATTTCCTGGGGATGGCTAATCCTGTGCCCCAGCCAAACCAAGGAGCTGCAGTAGGGTGCGACAGCCAGAGGCTCCAGGAGAGCGAACAGGCACCTGGAGTGCAGAATATTTCTCTCAGACCCTAGGGCAGAGTCTCCCGGAAGTATCCTAGAGACATGGCTGCCACTCAGAGACGGGGAGGATTCCACAGGCATCCTGAAGATGCATTGTTCAGTACCTCCAAACATACAGCAAATATAAGATCTTCCCATAGCTGGGGATGGTACTTTCAGAGAGGAACATCTTTAAGTGCCCTGATGGTACGAGTCACTCCAGTTTCACAGAGGTACCCCTCTGTCCTCTTGCACATTATGGAATGAGAATTGAGGAATCCTCTGACATCCTCTTTTGGGTGTCCTGCGGGTTCTAGAGACCATCAAGATGGGTGAATAGAGCATAGGTTATAGAATCAGACTAGTTGAATTCAGATCCTGATTCTGCTTAAGACCGTGTGACCTTGGGCAAGCTACTTCACCTCTAAACCTGTTTCCTTATCTTTACATTGGGATAGTAATACTAACTGGTAGGGTTGCTAAGAGGCTTTCAATGAGATAATGCATGTAATGCTGTTAGTAGTGTCCCTGGCACATGGCTCTCAGAAAGTATTAGCTGCTGTGATTGGTGCTAGAGCTCAGAGATAAAATGGGTACAGTCCTTTGTTTGAATCACATTGAGCAGCTCTGCAGAGCTGAGGTCTTCTGTTGGGGGCTGCGGTCTCCTACCACAGACTTCCGCCCCTTTCACATTTGCGTTCCATGTTGCCCTTACCATCTCCAGTTTGAGAAACAGTGTTGCTGATAAACCAACTTTTCCTAGCTCAGTACCCTCACTTCTCTCCTCAGGTGTCATTTACTTATCCTTCCAGCTAACTTTGGGGCTCCTGCTTTTCACATTAGGATTCTGATCCATTGCTTCCCATCCCCACTCATGTGAACTCTCAAGTTCTTTCTGACCACTCTAACGCTAGCCATCTCTTTGCTACTAACGACCCCTTTCTTTCAGTTTGCCACACTCCAAAGACCCTATCCGAGCTATTCTCCTCCTACGCAAAGTGCCAGTCACTTTGACATTCTATTTTTCCTTCTAAGTCTCCACTCCCTTTTACCTCAAGACTCCCATTCCCTGTCACCCAGCAGATCAGATGTGACTACTTCTAGCTGACCTTTTTAGAGGGCCACCCTGCCTCACCTCTTCACGATTCAGAAACAACTTCATCCATCCACCTCAGATTCCCTGTCTGTCCTCTTCAAGTAGATAGCTTAAGTGGATGGAGATGCCAACCGTACCATATGTTCACCCTAGTCAGGTCTGATACCCTTCCTATTTCAGAGGAGTACCAAGAGAAAAAAGAAAACTCATGGTTGAAGCAGGGTGCTCTGATGGAGGCTGGCGTGTGGGAGGCATGGTCCTGGATTGCTCTCTTGGCTGGAGGAGGTGGATGAGAAGAAGGCTTTCTAGCCAAGGGCCCAAAAGTCTTGTCAGTGGTCCGTAGCTCTGCTGCTACCTTTCTGGGGAAGGGGCACGAGGGCTGGACCAGTCTTTTGCTCCTGCAACCTGGAACCAACCCAGTAGGGGGCAGACACGACTGGGAAGCTAGGAAGCTTGAAGGTGGTGGTGATGCTGGAAGGCAAAGTGGGCCCAGGGGAAATGGTGCGTGTGAGGTATTGGGGACAGAAGTGAGAGCCGCCTGTAATGAAGATGAGGTAGGCATATGGGCAGGAGTAGGGGGCTTCTGGAAAGAAAGGCTGGGGCTGAGCCAGGATCCCTCTCAGAAGTTGTGGGGCTGTGGGTGTCGGGAAGGTGCAGGTTGAACCCACTTGCATTCCTGCTGGTGTGTGCGCTCAAGTGTGCGTTTCTGTAGCTGCTGGGGGCGGGAGGCCACGCTTGTGTTTGCTGTGTGGGCGTGCTTGTGTGTTGGGGATGTCAGTGGTTAGGGCCCAGTTCTGTAATTCCTGGGACACTGGTGGTTGGGGGTGCCAGTTGAGG
>LNAC01000377.1:1364190-1398529 GCA_002007465.1 Ailurus styani | reverse complement strand
GGTTGGCGCGCACTGCCCGCGAGCGCGGGGACAGAGAAAACATCCGCCGGAGGCCCGGCCGGGCGGCGCTCCAGCGGCGCCGGGCAGGTGCGCGCGGTGAGGAAGTGAGCGCATTCCGGGCCCCCGGCCGCCGGCCCTCTGGTGAGTCACTGCTGACCCCCGCTGCCTGCCGCCGGATAGGAGGGACTGGCCGCCGCGGCGGGGGGATTTGGGTGGCCGGAGCCCCCGAGGGGGACCGAAGCTCCGGGAGAGAGTTAACGGGGGAGGGTCCTGCGGGGCCCAAGTCCTCCTTTCAGCCGTGGCGCGAAACCCCGGGCAGACACCGGATACAGAGCCTGTGATTGAATGGAGGCTGGCCGGGAACGTCCCCTGGGAGGATCTCGTGGGGGCCGAGAGAAGGCCCCAGAGAGCTGGCCGAGGGGAGGGAAAGGGGCCCCGGGGCGAAACGGCAAGGGGTGAGGAGGTGCGGCCCAGGCGGGGGAGCGGGGGAGTGCGGGGCTGCGGAGGAGAGAGCGGGGGACTGGCGTGCTGGAGGAGCGCTGCGCCAGTGTAGGCCTTGGCGAGCCAGAACCTGTAGATGGGAGGAGACTTCCACGTCAGGTAGGAAGGTGGAATGGCCAGACCCCAGAGATTAGGTCTGTCCAGAGGTCTGTGTGCTTGGACAGTGGAGGCTAGGTTTTGGGGGTAAGGGGGACTTAGGGTTATGTGGGGACCGTTGTGGCTACGTCATTAAAGGCTTTGAGTGCGGGCGTGAGGAATTGGAATTTGGCCTCATAGTAGAATCAGTGGTCTCTGAGCAGGAAGAGTAGCTAGTGACTCAAAGGTGAGGTTATCTGTGTCTTAACATTACTACCTGCCATTCGGTCTTTGCCCAAGAATTAGGCATTGATGTGCTCATTTTGATCATCTTTTAAAATCACCTAACTGGGCGCCTGGGTGGCTCAGTGGGTTAAAGCCGCTGCCTTCGGCTCAGGTCATGATCCCAGGGTCCTGGGATCGAGGCCCGCGTCGGGCTCTCTGCTCAGCAGGGAGCCTGCTTCCTCCTCTCTCCTCTCTCTCTGCCTGCCTCTCTGCCTACTTGTAATCTCTCTCTCTGTCAAATGAATAAAAAAAAAAAATTTAAAAAAAAAATAAAATAAAATCACCTAACTGCATTTATCAAGTGATTAAATGTTGATGTTTTAAAAATAGAAGAGTTGAAAAATCTGATTCGGTATTTGATTTAGAACCCACAGTGAGGCTATCAAGATCAGTTATATGGCACTGCCATGCTTTTGTGCCTTTTTCCCCTTGCTGACTGAATTCTGTTTTTAATGTCTCAGTTCTGTATCAGCATAACACCTCTCATTTACCCCTCTCTCATCTTATGGTCTTTGTTTTTAACCTTAACTTTTCTCATGCAGCCCTCTAACCTGTCCTATGAATCCTGAATGAAGTAAAACATTTCTTGGAGTGGGGATTAGGCTACAGTAAACAAAGACAACTCGGTTTTACCATATATCTTAGGTTACTTACTGGCTTCTGTGGACATGTATGTAACTATGAAGTTTTTATATTTACCCCGTGGCTGATAAAAACAGAAAGCTAAAGGTGTTTTATTCACAGTAGCATTTCTTTAACAGCACTTAGTCTGATTTCTAAAATCAACTCCACAGTGGTATTTTGTACTTATCTCAGAAACTGACGCTAATTCTGTCATGATCTTTATAGTTTATTTTGGGCCAAAGGCAGTTCCAAGGAGTAGGATCTTTATAATTTATTTTAAAGACCTTTAAATCCTACAGTTGCCTTTGGCCCCAGACAAGAAAATCTGGGTCAGCTAATTTAAAAAAAAAGAAAATAATTTCCTACTTTGGACCCTGTTGCTTTCTTCTCTGCTGTTTTAGTCCCAGCCCTACTTTATTCCCAGTGGCTTTTGCCTTCATTCCTTATTTGCTCTGCTGGGCATCTTTAGAGGAAAACTTCACACCAACTTCCCCTACCATAAATTCTGTCCCTTCCCTCAACTCTACACTTCTCTTTGCCAACATACACCACTACTTCTTCATTGATTTTTTTTTTTTTTAAAGCCTACAGCCCTTTCTGGCTCTTTTCCATCTTTAACACTCTCTTGTTGAAATCTTCTCTTTTTCCGCCTTTTTCTTTGGTAAGACCTTAGATTTTTTTAAAAGGTTGGATTTTATTTATTTATTCTGCATGATCTACTTCTGTCTTCCTTCCTCTCCTCTCATCCTTTTCTGATCCTGGACTGTTTGAAAAGCCTGTTATGCTTGCTTTCACCAAGACTTCAACCTTCCCCTTATGATTAAGCTATTCTTCCTTTAGTACGCTTATGTTTCTCCTATTTTTCCTACAAGAATAAGAGTTTTCAAATTTACATCTACTACAGTCTTTTCTTCCAGTATTTTGCATTCAGAAGCATGACATGGTCAACTGTAGAGTCCATTGGATGACCCCACTTAAGCTTGGCGTTGTGCTAGCCACTGAAGAGTGAATTTCACAGTTTTGATGCTAGATCCTTCAGTGTTTACCAACAAAGGATGTTATCGCATGTGTGCACATGAATTCTCTCATGTACACATAAACACTAAAATGCACAGATGTATAACAAGTTAGTACATGTATATGAACATATATTCTTGTGTTACATTATAATCAAGCCAAGTACATTTTGGGATGGAGGATGAGGATGGGTTAAGTTCATAGCTAGGATAGAAAGTTAAGAGACCTCATCCTTTGACTTTCTCTGTTGAGATAAGAAGGATGAGAGGAGCTGTTCCTGTCCAGATGAGGTGATCACGTGAAGGAGACTGAGTTTCAGGAGTTGAGAGAGATGACAAATAAGACTATGGGTAAACAGCAGGAGAATGGAATGGAGGGGCCAGAGTCCCAAGAACATTCAGTCCCTATACTCAGCCTGGTGTTCTCACTAACAGAGAATAGAAAAGATCCTCTGGTTCTACTACTGATTTCAACTGTGGTCAAGTTTCCACTAATAACCCATATTGACGTTTTCCCACCTTGTCTCTGAACCACTGGTACCATTCTTAAGTTCGTGTAATTTTTTTCTCCTTACAGATTACTACATCCATGATAGCCTGTTCCACCAATAATTAACCCCTAACTAACCACCATTAATTTTTGACTAAATTCCCTGTCCACTTATATGTTTCCATTGTTGCTGCCTGCTCTACAGTCTACTCGTGGCAGTAGTAACTTTTACAATTCAATTTATGACTCTCACTTTTATCTTATTTGTAAATTGCTATTTATTTAAAATTATAGACTCAAAGCTAGATACTTAGAAGGCATATAGTTCTGTTACTTTTAAAAAAAGATTTTATTTATTTATTTGACAGACAGAGAGAGATCATTAGTAGGCAGAGAGGCAGGCAGAGAGAGATGGGGAAGCAGACTCTCTACCGAGCAGGGAGCCAGATTCGGGACTCAATCCCAGGACCCTGAGATCATGACCTGAGCCGAAGGCAGAGGCTTAACCTACTGAGCCACTCAGGCGCCCTCTTTGTTACTTCTGATAGATGATCAAGTAGGCCTTTGCTTGACTGTCTCTGCTGAACAAAACGGGTTACTTCCTTCTGCGGTCAGAGGCTGCCCCTTCTACTGTTAATCTGGCTTTTGGTACTAGAGGGTTGCTAAGCTTAAATCTATCATGTTACGGCGTCTCATTTTCCCCCTTAATTCTGCTTTTTGAAACAACATGGAAAGAAAAATCTATTTGTTTTTCAATGTGGCAGCTCTTTAAAGATTTGAAAAGGGTTCATTTTTTTTGTTAGCTATTTGTCTAAGCTTTTTTCTTTACCACTGTCCAATTTCTGTGGTGATGGAACTGTTCTCTGTGTGTCCTAATACTTAGCCACTAGCCATATGTGGCTTTTGAGCACTTGAAATATAGCTAGTATGACATTTAAAATGGAATTTTAAATTTTAGTTCATTTAAATTTAAATAGCCCCATGAGGTGAATGACTTGTGTTGGTACAGCTCTAAACTCTGGGAGTTAGTTTATTGTCATATGATTGTCTTTTGGCTGCTCCAGAAATCTTATCAAGAAGAAGAAATCACTTCAAACATGGTAAAAATGTGTGTAACTGGGCTCTTGATCTTCCTAAAGGTTTTGATCTTCCTAAAGACCTTCCTAAACTGAGAAAAAATGCAGACCCAATCCCCAAAGTTAAGTCAGATTTTACTGAAGGTTCCTTAGAAGCGATAGATGAAAGCTATATCTCATCTCTCATATCCCAAAAGCAATGCTTTTAAAAAAATCCTCATTTAATTTCTCTTTCTCGAAGAGAAAGAGTCCCTAAAGTCCCTCTCCCTCAAGTGGCTACCAGATCTCTCTCTCATCTTTGCTCTTCTTTCCCCAAAACATCTTTTCTCCTTTTCTTTGAGCCTTACTTTTCTATTGTTTTGAGCACCACCCTCTTCTCCTTTGAGAAGAATTCTTAGGGGCACCTGGGTGGCTCAGTCAGTTAAGTGTCTGCCTTCATCTCAGGTCATGATCCCAGGGTCCTGGGATCGAGTCTTACATTGGTCTCCTTGCTCAGCAGGGGGCCTGCTTCACCCCTCCCTGCCACTCCCCTGCTTGCTCTTGTGCTTGTTCTTTTTCTCTCTCTTTCTCTCTGGCAAATAAATAAACAAAATCTTAAAAAAGAAAGAAATCTTAGGTGTGCTCCTCTTTCTCCAACTTCCCTTCCCTTTCATTTTATTTTATTTTTTTAAGATTTTATTTATTTGACACGGAGCAAGCAATAGAGAGAGAGACAGAGACCAAGCACAAGCAGGGGCAACGGCAGGTAGGAGAGAAGCAGGCTCCCTGATGAGCAAGGACCCCCCCCGCCCCCCATGGGGGGCTTGATCCCAAGACCCTGGGATCATGACTTGAGCTGAAGAAGCCAGCCGCTTAACCAACTGAGCCGGACAGGTGCCACCACCAATCCACCCCCCCCCAACTCATTATGTCTGCTTGGTAAAATCAAAGTACTTTTTCCGGACCATCTTTCTTGGGGTGAAGGTGGAGGAGGAAACTAGGGCTAGAAGATCACACAAAAAAATTGTTTTCCTTTCTCACATAATTCCTGACCTCCTTCTAGGGATCTTCTCATTTTCTTATCATTGTTTAAGAGTCTTCATTTAGGGTACCTGGGTGGCTCAGTCGTTAAGTGTCTGCCTTCGGCTCAGGTCAGATCTCAGGGTCCTGGGATCCAGCCCCACATCGGGCTCCCTGCTCAGCGGGGAGCCTGCTTCTTCCGCTCCCACTCTCTCTGCTTATGTTCCCTCTCTCGATGTGTCTCTCTCTCTCTCAAATAAATAAATGAAATCTTAAAAAAAAAAAAGTCTTCGGGCGCCTGGGTGGCTCAGTGGGTTAAAGCCGCTGCCTTCGGCTCAGGTCATGACCCCAGGGTCCTGGGATCGAGGCCCACATCGGGCTCTCTGCTCAGCAGGGAGCCTGCTTCCTCTCCTCTCTCTCTGCCTGCCTCTCTGCCTACTTGTAATCTCTCTCTCTGTGTGTCAAATGAATAAATAAAAAATCTTAAAAAAAAAAGTCTTTAGCATTCTTTTACAGAGGAATTTCTATTGTCTTCTTTCACTCCAGATCTATGCTTGATGTATCCTAACGCTCCTTCTTTACATTTCCTTTATCCATTTTCCTTTCCTTTCCTTTTCTTTTCTCTCTCTCTCTTTTTTTTTTTTTTTGCTTATGTTATTTTTAATAGGTTTCTCTTTACCAATCCTCTACATGTGGAAAGAGGCTTCATCCATTGAGGGAGTGGCGTTCGTTTCCCACTGCTGTCACCCAATGCCTTCTCCTCCCTTGATTTCCTTCTTGTCTCACCATCATTGTCCATACCGACTGCCCATCATTGTCTGTTGTTCTAATTTTTGTTTGTTTTTGGTTTTAAGTAGGCTCCATGCCTGATGTGGGGCTTGAACTCAGGACCACTGAGATCAAGAGTCATATGCTCTGCTGATTGAGCCAGCCAGACACCCGTGTTGTCTGTTGTTCTAGTCTCCTTCTTATCTATATCTTTAATAACATTCACTGTTTTTTTTTAAAAGTGATTTTCGGGGTCTCATTTTTTCCAGGGGACCTCACATAATTTTCTGTGCTGTGACCAAAACTGTGTATGTAGCACTGATTTCTGTGGATTGGGAATGGTGGTGTCAAGGAGCAGGATATCCTCCACCATGGCACTGAGGTTTTGGGCTGGATAATCCTTTGTTGTTCGGGGCCAGTCCTGTGATCTGTGAGATGTTTAGAAGCATCCCTGACCTCCACTGTGACAACCAAAAATGTCTCCAGATATTGCCAGAATGTCCCCCTGGAAGGTGAAATCTACATCCATGTTGAGAACTACTATGCTGGAATATGGGCTTTCTGAAATTGATAAGGTGGTTATACTTTTTCTCTCCAACTGCTGATTTGTTTGCTTAGCCTGAGTTTTCAGAAGTGTGGTCTTTGTCTTACTTGGTAGGAGGTGGCTTCTTAAAATTGCAGGTTTCTGAGCTCATCCTAGACCTGTTGAATCAGAAACATTGGAAGTGGAATCTGGAAGTCTGATTTTTATAAGACACTATGCTCTCTTCTCCCCTAACCAGGTAATTCTTATGCCCGAGGCTTGACCCTCCTGTGGCATAACTGCTGCATTACCCACATTTTTATTCCTGCAGATCTTGCTGGTGTTCCAGCTTTGCTTCCGCTCTTGGCCCCAATATGCCAACACAAATAAGGAGGCCTCAGGTTACCAGGACAACTGGAGCACAGGAAACCGTAAAGGTTCTGCGCTCCCACAGGCATCATGGACTATGGCTGTACTGGCTTGGTTTCTCCTTAGGGGCTCAGTCATTCTTTCTACTTCCCATCCCCAAACTCTCCAGACTGGCAGATACCCAGGCCCAAGCCACAGACCCTGATTTTACAGATTTGGTGGTGGAATATGTAATGGGTGGCATGGAAAATGGTGAATGAAGCTTTCTTACTAACATTGTTGATATTCTGTGTCACCTTGGTGATAATTGAATTTTATATGGTGAGAATTATATTCCCCTGTGAGTTGATCACATTATAGGTTTTGGAGTTAGAATGCTTAATTTATTTCTATTATTTATAGTTGCCTCAGTGGACCTTGAGTCTTAGATCTTTCTGAATTCCTGGATAGATGTTTTCACAATTAGCTTTGGGTCAAAAGACTTAGCAATCTTTTTTTTTTTTTTTTAAGATTTTTTATTTATTTGACACAGAGAGAGAGATCAGATCACAAGTAGGCAGAGAGAGAGGGGGAAGCAGGCTCCCTGCCAAGCAGGGAGACGGATGCGGACCTCAATCCCAGGACCCTGAGATCATGACCTGAGCTGAAGGCAGAGGCTTTAACCCACTGAGCCACCCAGGCGCCCAAGACTTAGCAATCTACTTCTGATAAACTGGGAGCAGCTAATGTTAAGCAAGAAAAGAATAGTTACCAGATAATGAGTTTGAGTTCTATTTACATTTCACCATAAAGCTAGTCATTTATTTTAAGGAAGATCACCTGGTTTGATTAAGTCTTTAAAGCCCTGGATAAGTGAAAATCTACTTGCACATCTAAGCACTTAGATGCTTAGAAAATGTTGAATTGATCCAGAACTAGAGCAGGCCACCTCCATGGAGCATTTTGGCAGGTCCGAGCAAGAGAGAATAAAAGGTAATAAGGCAGACTCGATAGCCCTTTTCAAATGCTGAAGGAGTCTCCTGTGGAGGAGGGGCTAGATTTACTTGCTTTAGGTCCAGAAATTAGAATAAGCGCCTTTATTTCAGATGACAGTGATAGAGGGACAGACTTCAGTTATTAGTTGGTGGACCTCAAATTGGAATGAACTGAATTGTTAGGCAGTGAACTATTTGTGACTGTATTGTTTATACGGAGGTTAGATGACCGCTTGCACAAGGTTTGGATGAAATTTGGGACATTAAATTGAGTTTGGCCTGGAAGGAAAAGCAGGCAAATTTATTGGAGGTCAATTTACCCTTTCTATTATATGATTCTGTGGCAACTCTTAAAGTCATTACTGTTTTCCTAAGCACCTCTGCCAAGTTTACCCCCTTGAGTCATTGAATATTAGAGTTGGTAGTAGAATCTTCAGAAATTTCTCAAATTTTGTTCCCTAGTCCTCTGGAGATTCCTTAAGAATGCCTCAGAGGTGGCTGAGAGAAATGAAATGGAGGCTAGCTGAGGCTCTGAGCCCTTTACCTATGCTCAGCCAGAACAATCTTGCCTTGTTTTTCCCCCAGAAAAAAAGGGTTCCACTGGGGGGAAAAATTGTAAAAGCCTGATATTCTAAGTTCTTAATTTTACTGACAAAGAACCAGATATGGAGCAGGGAAATGTCTTGCCAGAAGTCACAAAGTTAATAAATTTCAGAGTTGGAATTCAAATTTAGCCCTTCTAATCCTGGTCTTCCACTCTACTAGCCCAACTTCTTATAATTCAGTAAAAGTTTCCCTCCATTTCTCTGGCTCCACTATAATCCAGAATTTTATTTCTTCAGATCTGTCCTCCATTAGCCACTGAATTACTCTTCCTGCTCTCCAATCTCTTCTTCTTCTGGTCTATGTTATATACATGGTTACCATGTTATTCTTCTTGAAACATTGTCTTTATCACAGGATTTCCCTGCTTAAGAACCTTCTCTAGGGACTCCGGGGTGGCTGAGTCGGTTAAGCATCTGCCTTCGGCTCTGGTCATGATCCCTGGGTCCTGAGATCAGGTCCTGCATCAGGCTCCCTGCTCAGCTGGGAGGGAACCTGCTTCTCCCTCTGCCTGCTTGTGCTCTCTGTCTCTCTGACAAAGTAAATAAAATCTTAAAAAACAACAAAAAAAGAACCTTCTCTACATTGCCTAGAACTTTTCAGCTTGACACATTGTTGGTATTCTTTAGGATTCTCGTTTTTCAAGTAGCTGAACTTTTGCCCAAATCTACCATATTATGGGTAATTAAGGGGCTATATAAAATAGATTGAGTCCCACCCTACTTCTAAACACCAATCTTGGCAGAATTTTTGTGCGTACAGTTTTAATCAGGCGTGATGAGAAGATACAAAAGAAATAGAAGATTACAGCTCATAAACAACAAGTTGCACAATAATATGGATCATGTCCAATTTATATGACACATATATGCATTTGTTTGAAAACAAGAATGAGATGTATAGAACTTTTCTGGAAGAAAATATACCAAACTGATAACAGACATTAACTCTAAGGAAGAGGATTGAAGAAAAGTGGGGGGTGGTAGAGGAAGGAGGGCATTTAAAATATTTATTTCTCCACTGAGGAGAGCCTCACAGGGTGGAAGGGAAAACTGAGGAAGCAGGCTTGGAGCTGACAGAGAAGGAACTGCTCAACTGTCTTGCCAGATCCGCTGCCAACCATTTCTCTGCTTCTTACATCGCTCTGCTAAAGAAGTGAAGTGCCAAGAGATCATTTGATCGACTAAGCATAAATCAAGGGCCATCTCAGGATAGAGAGAGAAAGGGTCTGGGAGAAGGAGCCCCACCCCCACCCCTGAGAAAGTCCTTGGTTTTGGTGGAGGGAGGGAAAACTTTTGATTTTCCTCTCCCAACAAAGATGTATAGAGAACAGGAGATTTAATTGCCTCAAATGATGTCAGAGTACTGTTAGGAAGGAGACATGGATGTTGGGAACTAGAAAGGACAAATGTCCACCGAATTCATCACCCCTCCCCTCAGTTCTTACCTACACCTCCATCCTATACCTTTCTTTACTTTTGGCTTAACCCAAGTCCTCAGGTGTGGTTTTAGCATTTACGTTAGAGATTGAGGTGCAGTGAATTATGGGGATGAGGGAGAGAAGTGCAAGACAGTAGGTAGAGAGGGAGTTGGCAGGTTTTACTTTGCTTTCTGCCTTTCCTGTGTTTACATGAAAGCCTTTTCAGTGCCCAACCATTTAAAAAATGATCATAATAAACATTTGTAAGTCACGTTATAAATAAAAACTAACCATCTGGTTGTTCTAACAACCTGCTTCTCTGATGGTGGAGCCATTCTTCCCCTGTGCCATATAGAGTGTGGCCAGGGAGGCATTTCTGCCCATATCCCGTGTGTGTGTGTGTGTGTGTGTGTGTGTGCGTGTGTGTGCGTGTGTATGCATGCACGCATGTGTGTGTGTGCCTGCCAACACACATATCAGATGATTCTCCACGCTGTTTGGAAGGTCCAGACCCCAGTCAGAGCATATATTAGAATTGTTTTGCTTTCCTACAGTGGAAATTCTTTACTTTTGAAGCATTAACTTCCTGATTAAAAAAATAGCTTTCTTCAACTATTGTCATTGCTTAGACCTGATTTTTTAAAAATTGACTTGGGTTAGGGGCATCTAGCTCAGTTGTTTAGTGTCTGACTCTTGGTTTTAGCTCAGGTCATGATCTTGAAGAAGTGGGATCAAGCCCCGTGTTGGGCTCTGCATTCCTGCTCACTCTCAATCTCTCTTAAATAAATGAATGAATGAATGAATGAATGAATGAATGAATGAATGAATGAATAAATAAATAAAATCCTCTCAATCTCTCTTAAATGAATGAATGAATGAATGAATGAATGAATGAATGAATGAATAAATAAATAAAATCCTTTTAAAAGATTGACTTGGTTGGGTTAATCATGAGAGGGTGTGCAAATTCACACTCTTCTATGACTTGGGAAACAAATTCCCTGAGGCCTTCCATTTCCACTGGACAGAAAATCCATTCCTTTGGTATGTTGCAGAAGGCTGATGGATCAAGGATAATTCTATATACCCATGGGCTGCTTAACTTCTGTAATGATTTGCTGGCCAGCCACTATAGGTAGCAAAAAAGACATATAACTCCTTGACTTTTGCAAAATAATTATTTTTTCAACTTTATGGAAATATAATTTACAAACAAGAAGATGTATGTGTTTTAAGTGTACAATGTGAATTTTGACAGATGTTTGCACCTATATAATCATCTTCTCAGATTGTAGAAATTTCTGTTACCCCTGTCCCACACAAATTCCCTTATCCTTTGCAGTCTCCCCTCCCTCCACCCCAGATATCCACTGATCAGATTTCTATCATTGCATATTAGTTGTGTCTATTGTAGAGCTTCATATAAATGGAATCATACAGTAGTCCATCCCTTTTTATTGCTAAGCTGTATTTCATTGTTGGATATACCACGATTACTTCCCCAGAGACTAATGGTACTGAGTTTATCCAGTCATCTGCTGATGGACGGTTAGGTTGTTTTCCACTTTTTGGAAGCTGCTTGAACATTCACATACTAGTCTTTTTGTAGACATCTGTTTGCATTTTTCTTGGATAAAATACTTAGGAGTGAAATCTCAGGTCTTGTGGTAAGTGAATGTTTATCCTAATGTAGAAAGAAAGTGCCAAACTGTTTTCCAAAATGCCTATACACTTTACACTTCTCAGCATTGTGTTAGAATTCTGGTCGCTCTGCATCCCCACCAGCACTCGATATTGTCGGTTTTTAAAATCATTCCAATAAGTGTGTGGTGATCTCTCATTGTGGCTTTAATTTGCATTTCCACTGTGATTAATGGTACTGAGCATCTTTTCATGTGCTTATTTGTCACCAATATCTCTTATTTGGTGAATGAAGTCTATTTAAATATTTTTGCCCATTTAAACAATTGGCATTTTTTTTTTTTTTTAATTTTTTTTTTTTTTATTTATTTATTTGACACAGAGAGAGAGATTACAAGTAGGCAGAGAGGCAGGCAGAGAGACAGGGAGAGGAGGAAGCAGGCTCCCTGCTGAGCAGAGAGCCCGATGCGGGCCTCGATCCCAGGACGCTGAGATCATGACCTGAGCCGAAAGCAGGGGCATTAACCCACTGAGCCACCCAGGCGCCCAACAATTGGCATATTGGGGTGCCTGGGTGGCTCAGTGGGTTAGGCCTCTGCCTTCGGCTCGGGTCGTGGTCTCAGGGTCCTGGGATCGAGCCCTGCATCAGGCTCTCTCTTCAGTGGGGAGTCTGCTTCTCCCTCTCCTCCTGCTTGTGCTCTCTTGCTCTCTGTGTTAAATAAATAGAGAAAATCTTAAAAAAGAGTCCTTTATATATTCTGGATATAAGTGAGTTTATGAATTATGAGTATATGTGAGATATGAATTGAAAATATTCCCCCAAGTCAGTGGCTTGCCTTTTTTTCCTTATGGCATCTTTTGAAAAGCAAAAGTTTTAAATTTTGGTGAAGTCTAATTTCTTACTTTTGTTTCTTGTACATGCGTGTATGCATGTGTTAATGATACCACTGTTCTTCAAGCCACCTCAAGTATCAGTAATGTGTTGTTTACTATTAACATTTATAAACCAGTACAACTATTAATAACCAGATAGTAAGTGGTGTTAGTTTAGAGCAGGATGAGATCACTATGACTGAGGTTGACCTTCGTGGAAGAAATAAAGATTGAACTAGTTCTGAAGATGAGTAAGATTTCGATGGATGCAAAGAGGGCAGATTAATTTGGATTAACAGATGTGAGGAAGAGATTAAGGGTCGGTACATATAGCAATCATGCTATGACTCCCCTATCATCTATCTATAGCAGATATCACTAATGCAGGATGGCACGCACTCTTGCTGGTAAGACTGGAACTAGATAATAGGAAAAGAAATGTAGACACTAAGTGGAGAGATATTTTGAAAGGCATCAGTGAAACTTTGTGAAAATGTCTGACCTAGGAGGTCAAGATATGGGGCATTTCCTGGGGGAGTAGGGAAGCCCTTGGTGCAGAGGCCATGAAGGGTTTCTGCTGCATCTGTACTGAATGTACAAGCATCTGAAGGCTGTGATAGGCATCATAACCAGACTCAGAAATATAGTGCAGGGGAAGACAGTGCAATTTCTTCTTTTAAAAAAAAGATTTTATTTATTTATTTGACAGAGAGAGATCACAAGTAGGCAGAGAGGTAGGCAGAGAGAGAGGAGGAAGCAGGCTCCCTGCTGAGCAGAGAGCTTGATGCGGGCCTTAATCCCAGGACGCTGAGATCATGACCTGAGCCGAAGGCAGAGGCTTTAACCCACTGAGCCACCCAGGCGCCCCAGTGCAATTTATTCTGCCAGGGGGCACAACTTAGGCTATTTTGGGCTGAGAGAGACCACCGAATTACACCAGCTGCAGAGCTGGGCCACGATTGCGGACTAAGCAGCAAGGGGAAAAGAACATTGCACTGGAGATCTGGGAAGCCAGAGGACCACTTGCTCAAGGAGTCCAACTTTTTCTTGCTGCTACAAAATCCCCTTTCCCTCATACATCCAGATCCATTCCACACAGAAAAACAGGGGAGAGGTGTCTCTCTAAGAGACTGAGGAACTTTGATTCAACAGAGTCTGAGCCCTACCTTCTAGGCTTTATATGATCAGATCTGACTTTGTTAAACTGGTTGGGAACTTCTGAAAGATGTGGTATCAGCAACTGTGAAGATGTATGAGACCTTCATGTGGGTAAAGGGTACCAGTCAGCTCATCCACCAACTTTGATGAAGTAAGGCAGGACTGAATGTGGAATGACGCAGGCCTGTGCACCTGTTGCCATTCGGGCCCATCTAGGTAGGTTAGGATAGGTACCAGAGGAGTCTGCTTGAGATTCTCCCTCTCTTACCCAACTTGCACATGTGCATGAAGAAGTAGCTATGTTTATGTGGTGACCTTAATGATTTTGAGGTGATCATGTGGAAGTAAGAAGAATGTTTCAGCAGAGGGAACAGATCATGGAACACCTTGAAATCCATGATAAGGTATTTGTAATTCATCCTATAAAGGTGAGGCCAGTCTAGGGTTTTATACAGAGGAGTGAGTTGGCCAGTGCTGCATTTTGGCTGTTTTATAGATAGACTGGAGAGGGTCAGCACTAAACTCTGGGAGACAAGTTAAAGGGCAGTTACATTGGTTCAGATGAAAGATGATGGTGGTTTTCCCTGTGTAGGGCAGAGCAGTGGAGAAGTGGATGGATTTGAGGGAATATTTTGGAGGTCTATCCAGCAAGACTTAGATGCGGACAGTGAGGGAGATAAGAATTCAAGGATGACTTTGAGGTTTTGGCTTGAGCATGTAGGTGGATGAAGGTGCCAGTTACCAGTAAGAGAACTTTGGGGTGGGAAGATATTTCAGGGGAAAATCATGTGTCTGATTTTGGACATTGGGTTTGAAGTGCTTGCAAGTCCATCCAGTGAAAAGATCTAGTAGGCAATTGGATATATTAATGTAGAGCTGACTGAATCCATGCTTGGCACATGGAGATAGTTACTGGAGTCATGCATGGGTGTAGATAGAATTATTGACAGTTGAGTGGAGAAAAAAAGAAAATTTAGAATAAAGCCTCCAGGAATACCAATGATCCCAAGGGACAGGTAAAGAAGGAAAAACCAGTAAGAGATTGAGAGAGAGCTGCCAGGTGGTTGGAAGGGTATGGTGGTGTCACAGGTGTCCCACTACAGTCTATTGTAGAGAAATGTCAGAGTGTTTGGCTGGACTCCTGGTGCTGCTGAAGTTACCTATAATATTTGATAGGATGGGTGGGCTACAGAGGATCAGAGGAGTAGACCCAGAGTTCCAGGCACCTTAAGTGCCTCCGTAATAACATGGCAGCCTTCTGCCTATCAAATCTGAAGAAACCTGGACTCCAGGAAGTAACAGGGGCTCAGAGGAAGGAGAAGGCTCCCACACAGCTGTATTACCTTCAAAGCTCCACCTTTAACCTGGTCAGGTTCAGCAGGATCCAGAGGAATCCCAGTCTATGGACCTGAACCATCCCACTAATTTTGTTACAACCTTACCACTTCCCCAAAGTTGATCCTCATCCTCTTTTCTGTCTTTGCCACTCTGATTCTGATGCCTAATTCATTTCCCTTGGTTCTTGATCTTTGGTTTAGCTTGGCTTGCTCTCCCTTTCTGAGTAGTAACTTTCATATATTCATACTTCTTTTTTTTTAAATGATTTTTATTTATTTATTAGTGAGTGAGAGAGAGAGCAAGCAAGCCAGCATAAGCATGAGCAGGGGGAGGAGCAGAGGGAGAGGGAGAAGCAGACTCCCTGCTGAGGAGGAAGCCTGCCAGGGTTTCATCCCAGGACTCTGGGATCATGACCTGAGCTGAAGGCAGTTGCTTAACTGCCAGGCGCTCCACCATATATGTATACTTCTAATAACCCCTTATGCGTGCGTGGCTGGCAAGCCGCAGACGCTGCCTCTTTCTGTACCGCCCTAATAAGCAGTCACCACAGAGTAGGGCCCAGACTATAGATATGTAGAGGTGTTAGTGGCTCCGACCCTAGGAAGTTTTGTTTTCCTCAACAATCTCCTTTTGTTTTGTTGTCTGAAGCTTATTTATTAGATAGATGTTAAAGGCTGGTTCCACCCTTCAGCAAATCTTGGCTTTTATTGCTATTCTGAGTTACTCTCTGGGCCTAGTCTTGCTCATGGCTGTAAGGGTTTTGATGACCTTTTCTGTGGAGTAATATTCTGTGGCGCTTTCTACAACATGCTTTCTTTCCTGCTGGGATTAGTCAAAAATTAATAAAAAGTTCTATCTTCCTATTCCAAAAGTCTTTAACCTCTTTGTTCTGTGTGCTGGGTCTGAGGAATGCCTATAGCCCTTAACTTATTTTTCAGGGTCTATGATTCATATACCGTAGGTCTAAATAGTAAATTTGCATGCCCCCTGTAGCTTGCAGTTTCATACAGGAGAAGCTTAAAGGCAGAAATCTGATTGGCAGGGCACCTGGGTGGCTCAGTCATTAAGCGTCTGCCTTGCAGCTCAGGTCATGATCCCAGGGTCTTGGGATCGAGCCCCACATCACACTGGGCTCCCTGCTCAGCCGGAAGCTGCTTCTCCCTTTGCCTGCCGCTCCCCCTGCTTGTGCACTCTGCTCTCCCTGTCCCTCTCTCTCTCTCTGTGTCAAATAAATAAATAAAATCTTTTTAAAAAATCTGATTAGAAGGGGAGCGAGGCAGTTAGAAAGTTTGTCTTAAAGCTGAGTCCACAAGAGTAATGAGATTGGCTGACTAGGACTGACTACCGGCAAAATAATAAAACAAAGATGTGATTAATAAAAATATGTGCTTTCTTCATTTAAGTGAGTTTTACAAATGTAGAACCTAGAGCCTTAAAAAAATCTTCTGTTGGCCAATTAATTCATTTACTTAGTTTATTTCTTCCCCCAAACAAGGTATACCATTACCTGGGAATTTCAGACACATGCTTTGCTGACTTTTCTACTATTTATGTATTTTTATTTGGTCTACTTTATGAAGAGGGGAAGGAATTCATGGCCATTGATGCCAACAGCTCTTCCTCAGATCCTCCAAGCAATCTTTTCCTTGGTGAGTTGTGTAAAATTCTAATCATTACGGTTGCACAATACCAAAATACCTTTTATATGTAGCAGTGACAGCACACATGGCCACACCCAGTGAAACAAGGTCATGTTCCACCAGAAATTATCTGCGTTGAGGTCACAGGGGATGATGCCATGGCTGCAGGTGAACTCACCAAGGAAATGAGCATGGAAAAAAGAATGCAGAAAGCTGAGGACCAGGTGGTGGCAGGGTTGGGGGGAAGCTCACAGTTCAGAGGAGGAAGGAGACTTTTGCTACAGTAAGAGATTAGTGGACACTGAGGTGGGAGGGTAACTAAGTGAATGAGCTGTGGTAGAAGTCTTGAGAGTTTCAAGAACAAGGTGGTGGTTAACAGTGTCAAATGTGATTGAAATATAAACAGAGGAACTTACTGTCATGTGTAAACCAGGAACGTCTCTATGTTCTTTCTCATCTAAATCATTTATAAAAATTTTACACTAGATTATTCAACAAGTATTTATTGAGCTGCACACTAACTGTGGTGCAGTTATATAAAAGAAGCATAAAGTGTTTTAAATAAATATACTGGTAATTTATACATAAAACTCCCATCAATTTTATCTGGTATATTTGCTAAATGGCAACTATAGACCTATTTCAGTGAGAGAAAAAAAAATCTTTTGGGGGCACCTGGGTGGCTCAGTCAGTTAAGTGTCTGACTCTTGGTTTCCGCTCAGGTCATGATCTCAGGGTTGTGAGATCGAGCCCCACATTGGGCTCCATTCTGGGCATGGAACTTGCTTAAGATTCTCTCTTTCCCTCTCCCTCCACCCCCACCCCCTCCTCAAAAAAAAAAACCAAACCAACAAACAAAACGTACTTTTCTTAAAAAAAATCTTTTGGGGCGCCTGGGTGGCTCAGTGGGTTAAAGCCCCTGCCTTCGGCTCAGGTCATGATCTCAGGGTCCTGGGATCGAGGCCCGCATCGGGCTCTCTGCTCAGCAGGGAGTCTGCTTCCTCCTCTCTCTCTCTCTGCCTGCCTCTCAGCCTACTTGTGATCTGATCTCTCTGTGTCAAATAAATAAATAAATAAAATCTTTAAAAAAAAAAAATCTTTTGGTATCCTTTCATCTCTGATACGTTTTTAAAAAAATCTCATAATTTTTTCTTATTACAAGAGTAATACATATCATTGAAAACAGAGTTATATAGGGGTGCCTGGGTGGCTCAGTCAGTTAAGCAACTGCCTTTGGCTCTGGTCATGATCTCAGGAGCCTGGGATCAAGCCCCATGTTGGGCTTCCTGCTTACTGGGGAGTCTGCTTCTCTCTCTCCCTCTGCCCTTCCCCCTGCTTGTGCTTGTTCTCTCACATTCTCTCTCAAATAAATAAATTAAATCTTTAAAAAACATTAAAAAAACATGGTTACATATAAAATTTTGACTCATACTATCCCCAAGAGATAGCCAATCTCAACACTTGGATTTATACTGTCCTAGATTTCTACACCGTGTGTGTGTGTGTGTGTGTGTGTGTGTGTGTGTGTATTTTTTAATGAAACTAGGCTCGTTGCATACATGTTTCACTTTCCTCTTTTCACTTAGTGATGTGTGGTGAACAGTCTTTGATACCATATATCTCTGAAACAAAGTGTAATGGGCCACTCAGATTAATTACGTATGAATGTAGCATAGTTTAATTATACAGTACTCTATTATTAGAAATTTAGATCTTTCCTGATTTTTTTATTATTATGAACAATGCTGTGTTGGGTATCTTTGAGGCTAAATCTATGATTGGTTTCTTTAGCAAAATTCTTGAAGTGGAATTGATGGGTTAAAGGTAAAAAGATTTTATTTATTTTATATTTATTTATTTATTTTGGTAAAAATATTTTAAAGGTGTTTGATGGAGATTGTCAGGTTGCTCTCTAAAGTTGTATCAGATTTAGGGGCGCCTGGCTGGCTCAGTGAGTACAGCATGTGACTTTTCATCTTAGGGTAATGAGTTCAAGCCCCACATTGGATGTGGAGCCTACTTTAAAAGAAAAAGAAGGGGCACCTGGGTAGCTCAGTCAGTTGGGCATCGGAGTCTTGGTTTCGGCTCAGGTGATGATCTTGTGCTTGTGGGATTGAGCCCCAGGTTGGGCTCTGCACTCAGCGTGGAGTCTGCTTTAGATTCTTTCTCTCTCTCCCTCCCACTCACTCACTCTCAAATAAATAACTTTTTAAAAATCTTTAAAAATAAAATAAGAATGAAAAATTATCCTCATTATTGAAGTTGTACCAGATGGTAATGTGATGCCGGCTTCTCCAGCCAAATGACAGCTGAGAACCTCTCTCATCAGTTACAGAGTAACTAAACTGTCTCACTAAAAGGGCATAGAAAGTTGTCCATCATGTGAGGTTCAGAAGAAAAGAACCCTAATGTTCTTCTTTCAAATCTAAGCTTTACACTAACCTGACGGCATCAAATAAGCAGATTTTCCAGATTTCCCACTGGCTGTGTATGAGAGTACCATTTTCCTGCACACTTGCTAAAATTAGGTATTATTACTAAAAATCTTTTCTATAGGTAAAAGAAGAAGTAGTCCTTTATTGTTATTTCAGTTTTTTAGGCACTATAATAAATATATGTATATGGTAGATATGCTAGTGGTAAATACTTACTCTTTGAAGATAAATTTTATTTAAAAAACTAAAAATTATTTTGAATAGATTTAATGAAGTGGAAAAACAGTGTGCGTAATATTGTTTTTCATTGAACGTGGATGTGACTCTGAAGTGGTCGTATCCCAGTTGTGTTACTTACTGGGTAGCCTTGGACGATTGGTTAACATCTCTAAGCCTCAGAGTTTTTACCAAACGGGGATTATAATAGTACCTGCCTTGGAGGATTGTTAGGCAGATTAAATGAGGTACTAGATGCAAAGTTCATGGTCCAGTAGTTGGCATTTGGCACAAAATAAATATTAGCAATAATTATTGGTGAGACTGATTTTCTTGTGTGACTCTTAGACTGAATGGAGCATCAAAAGTGGAGTTGCAGGAACACTTTTTATTTTATTTTTAAAAAATACTTTGGGTGTGCGTGGGTGGCTAAGTCGTTAAGCGTCTGTCTTCAGCTCAGGTCATGATCCCAGGGTCCTGGGATGGAGCTCCACATGGGGCTCCCTGCTTGGCAGGAGGCCTGCTTCTCCCTCTCCCTTTGCCCCTGCTTGTGTTCCCTCTCTTGCTGTCTCTCTCTTTGTTAAATAAATAAATAAAATCTTAAAAATAAAATAAAATATTTTGTTTATTTTTATTTTAGAGAGAAAAAAAGTGTGCAAACAGGAGGAGCAGAAGGAGAGGGAGACGGGGATAATCTCTAGTAGACTCCATGCCAAAAGCAGAGCCCGATGCAGGGGTTGATCCCAGGACCCCAAGATTGTGACCTGAGCTGAAACCAAAAGTCAGCCGCTCAACCAACTGAACCACCCAGACCGCCCCTCAGAAACAGTTTTTAAAGACATCATCCTAGGCATAATCATCTAGACTCTGAAAGATAGTGTTCTTCCTATCAACAAATACTGTAGGTGCTAAGGGGATCCAAAGATGAATAAAACATGTCTTCTGTTTTCGAGTAGCTTACTGCCTAGCAGAAGGAATGAAATATACCCATATTGCTCTTATGTGACGCCAGAAGTGAAAGCCTCCATGGAAGAGAGATAAAAACTGTAGAGTTTCAAGTAAAAGACAGTTCCCTACAGAAGGCAGCACTTGAACCAGACCTTGAAGTGTTAGGATTCAAATATGCAAAATATGGGATGGGAGTAAGGGGGATACTCTTGTAGAAGGAATCACCTGAGCAAGAAGGCAAATAAAGCTGGACATGGAAATGTAGGCATTATCAGTCTCTGGCATTAGCTAGAATCACGGAAATGGGTAAATATGTAATTGCATAGTCACAGATTTGGACATGCAGGCATTTTAACTTTTGTTTTTAGAACTGATGTCCCCCCCCCGCCCCCCACTGACAGAGGAAAACTTAGTGTTATATCTTTCCGGTATATTTGGTTCAATTCAGTGGTGTGTGTGTGCGCGTCTGTGTGTGCGTGTGCATGTGGAAACTAAGATTCGTGATTTATAACTCCCAGTCCAATTCAAAGCTCCATCTCTGGGCTTTCTGCCTGTTCCCTGCCTATTTGGTTTTATCTGTCAGAACTGTACACAGCCAGGTCCTTATACAGGAGGTTTATACCCTTGTTACTGGCCTCATCTTAGTTGTTTCCTCTCTCTCTGCACCAGCTTGTCATGCTCTCCCCTCCCCCACAGTTGGTTCTAGGAAGATGTTGGCCAGTGGTGATTTTAATGGATGATGATTTTGTTGCATAGTGCTTTAGCTTTTTCCATATATGGATAACCCTTTGGAAACATATCCACTGTAAACCTTACCACCAGCAGGTGACCTTTGCACATCCTTTTGCTCTTTCATGGACTCTTAGGGTGGGCACACCAGCTCCCCTTCCCTTCTAAAGCCCACAGCTCCCTCTGGGCCCATGTGAACTTAAAAGTCCCTTTTCTCCACTCCTGGGCCCTCAGGTGACTCAGCCTCCAACTCCCTGCACCCCCACAGAAACACGTGAGGCACCATCCCTGAGAAGCTGTCCACTGGAGCTGTGGACAAAGCAGGCTGCACAGACTTATCACTGGATGACCCAATGGGCAGACTAAGTGTGTGCACAGGTGCCAGCAAAGCAGGGTCATCAAATAGATTTAGAGGATAAGATTTGATGTATTTTTAAAAATGTGACAGTGACTACTTTGGAAAAAAATCAATTTATTATACTTCTTTACACTTGAGGATTGATGTTATTTATTTTGGTGGGGGGAATGGAGTGCCATAATCTTTCTATGTTATGGGTTTCTAAAGGCCTTAATCTGGCCCTAGGCAGATCCATTCCTTGACTCATCCCAGATTTTAAGGAGGGATTCAATTATGTCCTTGTCCTTTCAGCAGCCTCTTCCCCATATTACCCTGAGGACAAAAGTAGGAAACCCATAAGGCTCCCGTCTCTCACTTTTTCCCAAACTCTCTTTCTCTCCTTTGTTCTTGTAGGAAAAGAGGAAAATCAGTTCTTTCTCTGCGCTTCTCTGCATAACTCATCTGGACTCAGTCAACTTTCGATAGCAGTCAATTTTGAATTTAGCAGATTTTGGAATCAGGGTCTTTGCTCTCCATACCAGTAAATTCATTTTTTATTTAGTTGCCACATTTAGGGTCCAGCCAGGAAAACAGGAATCATTCTAAGTGTTTAAACCAGAGGGAATTTCATCCAGAGAATTAGCTGTAAGGGTGAAGGAAGAGTTGAGAAGCCCAAGGGAAGGTAAGGCAACCCAGAGATTGGCAACAGCAGGAATCTTCTGTCATCCCTAGGTGGAAGGAACAAGGGGAGGAAGACCAGAGGCCAGGGTAAGTGAGAAGCTGGAACTTTGGAGGGCCAGCTTAGGGCAGCCTGAGCCATCGGCATCACACACCTTCTGTCAGAGATGCTGGCCAAGACGGAGGGAGAAGGGGAACAGAATTTTGGCTTCTGGCTTCCTTCCAACTCCAGGCTTCTGCCAGTGCCTCTCATGGACTGAATTGGGTGGGGACTCAGTCTGTGAGTGTCGGCCTCACTGGAGAGGAAGACGAGTGGATTGGATAAGAAACAGACCAAGGACTGACTGGGCTGGGTCAGACAGCCAGTGGGAGTGGGAAGGAGCATATCCATCTCTACTTCACATAATCACAGAATCACTGTGCCACATAAATGGACTTTTGTCTCTTCCTAGTTAGTACACTTCTTAAGGATGGGTGATTCAGGGAACTGTATTCTCACTTAACTTTGTATCTTCTGACAGCCCTCAACAAATATTTGTTCTATTGAACTGAACTTCACAGTTTCTAAACTCTTGGTCACGTGTCACCGACTGGCTCCTCTTTTCAGACTTTGCAATGAAGAGATGAAAAGTTGAAAACATTTGTGCACTCTTTTTTTTTAAGTCGAACTCTTTAATTTTTTTACTTTTATTTATTTATTTGTTTGTTTGTTTATTATTTGCCCCAGGGGTACAGCTCTGTGAATCACCTTTGTGCACTCTTATAAAAACAAATAAGTTTATTATTTTAAAACATTTCACCTTCTAGAATATGACCTCAAACTGCTGATGGTGAGGTCTAGTTCCTTTTTGGGTAGCAAATATCCCTGATAATTACCATAATAATTAACATATACACAATGCTTGACAATTTACAAAGTACATTTTACATTTTTTTTTCTTTATAAGGAGGTTTTAGTCTGGGGATCCTGGAATCTGCTTATTTGATGCCGTCAGGTTAGTGTAAAGCTTAGATTTGAAAGAAGAACATTGGGGTTCTTTTCTTCTGAACCTCATATGATGGACAACTTTCTTTTTTTTTTATATTTAATTTTATTTTTATTCTTTGCCCAAGGGGTACAGGTCTGTGAATCATCAGGCTTACATCTTTCACAACACTCACCAAAGCACAAACCCTCCCCAATGTCCATAACCCATCCACCCTATCCCTACCCTCCCACCCCCCAGTAACCCTCAGTTTGTTGGACAACTTTCTATGCCCTTTTTGTGAGACAGTTTACTCTCAGTAACTGATGAGAGAGGTTCTCAGCTGTCATTTGGCTGGAGAAGCCGGCATCACATTACCACTCCATTTTTCTCTTTCAGGGACCTAGCAGGTGTTTGAGGACGATGACTGACTCGTCTACTCACACAGAGGTCTTGTAGTCATACACACCACGTGTGTTGTTTTTAGAGTCCTATTCTCATCCGACTGTCCATGTATGTACTTCTATGTTTTAATAATCAAGCTCAGTCCTCAAGAAAGAGTCTAAATCAGCCTTACAGTTTGTTTTGTTCGGTGTTTGGCCAAGACTTGCTTTGTGGAAAATCAGATTGCTTTCATGACTTTATCCTTGGGCCAGAGATACCCCAACCAATCTTAGCTTTGTTTTTATCACATTAGACATGAAATTATCTAAATCATGTTGGGAGAGTTTTTTTAAAGTACCCATTTCTTGTAAAACATTCTAGTCCTAACTCTAAGATCTGCTAATATTGGAATACACTTTTCCATAATTCTTCATTATCTTTTTGCCCCATGTCACTGGTTTTCAGAAAAAGCCTCTTAGCTCTTGTCTTAGTGCATTCAGGCTGCTGTAACAAACCACTACAGACTGAGTGGCTTATAAACAACAAACATTTATATCTCACAGTTCTGGAGACTGGGAAGTCCAAGATCAAGGTGCCAGCAGATTCTGTGTCTGGTGAGGACCTGCTTCCTCATAGACAGTGGTCTTTTTATTGTGTCCTCACATGGGTGAAGGAGTTCTTCAGAGTCTATTTCATAAAGGCACTAATCACATTCATGAGGACTCACTCTCATGACCTAATCACCTGCCAAAGGCCCCACTTCCTAAAACCATTACCTTGGAGGTTAGGATTTCAACATAGGAATTTGGCAGGACACAAACATTTAATCTACAGCAGCTCTGATGTCACCATTCCATCCTCTAATATTTTAAATATTCCTAGTGCAGCTGTGAGGAACTCATCATGCGGATTTACCTATTTAAGGAAATGCCGTCTTTCGTTTTGATGTCCCATTACCTTCCTTTAATATAGTTAAAATACCAAGTACCCTTTATCAATATTATATTTTTTTAAGATTTTATTTATTTGTTTGACACAGAGAGAGATTACAAGTAGGCAGAGAGGCAGGCAGAGAGAGAGGAGGAAGCAGGCTCCCTGCGGAGCAGAGAGCCCGATGCGGGCCTCGATCCCAGGACCCTGAGATCATGACCTGAGCTGAAAGCAGAGGCTTTAACCCACTGAGCCACCCAGGCGCCCAATATTATATTTTTTATACTTTTTTAAAAAAGATTTTATTCATTCATTTGAGAGAGAGACAGACAGAGAGAGAGAGCACAAGCAGGGGGAGAGGCAGAGGGAGAGGGAGAAGCAGACTCCCTGCTTTTTAATTTATGATTAATATTAATTTTCAACTAAAGTTTTTGAGTAGTACTTGCACATGTTACAAAATTAAAGAAATACAAAATGATATGTGCTAAAAAAATATGTCCCTTCTTGCCCCTTAGCTACCTCATTCCCCTTACAGAGGCAATAAGTGTTACTGATTTCTAGTCTAACAACTATATTTTAAGGCATAATCAAATACCTGGTCCTTTTTCTGAAGTCCCTCAATTACTTGTTATATTTACTATATAGAATGATGCATCATGGCATGATACTGAAAAATAAGTTGAATAGTGTTAAGCAATCAGAATAGCTTGGATTAAACATTGCATTTAGAAAACTAATATCTGACATGGACTGCTTCTAGGTGTATGCATGTCCCTAAATGTCTGACCTTCTAGCATTTGCTTTATCTGCATAAACACCACTCCTTCCTCCTACATATACAATCAACTGTTACCTTTCTGCTTGCTTTCTCTTAGCCTCAAACTTGTTAATCCGGGGTCCTTTGGCCCCTTTGGATGTTTTAGGAGATCCTGGATCCATGTGCCCCTGAAATTATATGCAAAATTTTGTGTGTAATATGTATATGTGCCTTTTTTTTTAATTGAGGGGAAGTTATCCTTGGCTTTTATCTGATGTTCTATCCAGTCTATGTTTTCTTTATTCTGCCTGGACTTTTGTTTTTTTGTAAAGATTTTATTTATTTGAGAAACACAGAGAGTTAGAGAGCACAAGTGGGGGAGAAGGGGAGCAGGCTCCTCGCAGAGCAAGGACCCTGACCTGGGGCTCGATCCTAGGACCCTGGAATCATGACCTGAGCCAAAGGCAGACACTTAACTGACTGGGCCACCCAGGCACCCCATATTCTGCCTGAACTTTTAACTCCTGGTTCTTTCTCTCACTCAGAAGGTGACCTTGCCTCCTCCTTTAGGAATTCAGCTGAACTTCTTATTTCATATACCCTTTCATTCATTTCAGCATATTGTAGCAGATATTGAGTTGAGTCCTTCCTTTTGCCCTGGGATTGGTGACCAGGGTCCAAAGATGGGGACAAAGAAACACCAAGTAGCACACATTCTAGAGAGAGATGCTGGTAATTGGGATCAGTCACCCTCTCCAGGGCTTATAAAGAAGTAGCAGAATTGGCCCTGGTACATCCAACCACTAACCCCACACATTCCTCATTACCCTACTTCACTCCCAGTCTATATAAGATATAAAATGACTCAAGGGGAAAGGAGTCATGACCCTAGCAGGGAATACTTCCCCCTCCTTTAGCCCCCAAACCAAGCAAGAAGTTGTCAAAGAGAGTGTGCCTAAAGGCCACTGATTTCTCATTTCCTGGTTGGACTCTTTGGACAGTGGATTCGTTCAGCTCTGCATTTATCTCAGAAGACGAAAGGCAATTAGAGAGAGGTGGAAGGACAGGGAGGAGGGTTAGCAGTGGAATAACCTGTATTCCTTGTGTTTGACTTAGCAAGGTTATTTGTGTTTCCTGTGGTCAAAGCGACCCTGAGAAGGATAGCTGGGCTTCATCCATCTTGCTGGTAGTCCATACAAGAAGTTACCTGCTAGATGGAAGTCAGGAGGGCTAAGGGATATGGCTTGGAATAGGATTTTCTCCATTAGAGCACAACTCATTGGGGAGTCCTCATGGGACTTTATAAAGAACTCAGACGAGCACCGTATGAGAGATCTGGCATTTTGATATCTGTCAAGCAGCAGGCAGGAAAGGCCTGTCATCCACAGTCAGGAGTGGTTTGCAATAACTACCCCTTGTAGTAAAGAGACAGTTACTTCTTTCCTCTTTGCTCTCCTCCTGGTTCCCAACCCCTGAAGAGCTAGAACCTTCCTAGAGAACCTTATAGAGAACTACAAGCAGAAGAGGAGAAGCCTTAGAAGGAACCATAGTCCCCTTTCAACTTTAGGTTCCTTAAGCTACAGCCCAAGCTTGGGCTGGAAGAGGGGAGGAGATGAGTTCTCACTGGACCTGAGATGGGCTTTTAAACCAGTTGTATTGGATTGAGTTTTTACAGAACCGAAAGGAAACAAGAGAGTTATAGAATCTATCCATGCTGGTGACTGAGAAGGAGACATTTGTTATGGCACAGATCAAGACTGTGCTAGGGTGGGAGGTTGTGTTTATGACCAACTGAGTTCAATGTTCAACAAAGAAATTAAATTTACCTATCACTGATTCCATCCTTGGATCCATTGTCCCAACTTTCGTTGCCGTCTCAGAGGAAATACTCCTTTTCTTGTAAAGTGAATCCCTTCATCTGTCCTCTTGTTTATTCATTGATAAAACATTTATATGACATCTAAAATGTATAGCTCGTTTTGAGGTACAAAGATTAAACATGACAGAATTATTTCCCTCATGGAATTCACAGTCTAGTGGGGTAGGTAGAAAGCAGCTACCTACTTTAAAGACAATGTAGTAAGGGTTACAAAAAGTGGCCTGAAAGGCCTCAAAGATGAGTGGTTAGTTAGAAGGCAAGGAAAGAGAAGACATTTCAGGCTGTTGGAAAAACCATGGGCATGGACTAGTGTGGCCCACTTAGGGAACGACAGAGATTTCTGGATGTTTCGAAGGCATTGTGGCTGCAGAGGAGGCTGGAAAGAAAAGCTCGCACCAGATCCTGATGGGCTAATGAGCCTTATTCTCTATCCTGGAGGCCAGCAGTTCTTAACAACAGTGCTACTGCTCGCGGAGGAGCATTTTGGACATTTGTGGGACATTTTTCATTGCTATAGTGATTGGAGGTGGGCATTACTAGCCTTTTAGTATTTGGGGCCACAGATGCTAGACTTTGATGAGAGCAGATCCATGTAACTGAGAATACTGTTTTAAAGTAGGTATTTTCTACCTTTCTGCCTCTGCTACTAGGTCATGTATTCCACAAGAGAAGGAATTTTATCTTGTCAGTCTTTGTACTTCAACACTGGCAATACATTTTGTTTGTCAAAAGCCCTGGATTCTGCAAGATTTAGATCTCCTGAGTTCTGTATGATTCTCAAATATTCCACCAAACATTTGTGTAAAGTATCATATATAAATAAATTTGGTTTGTTATTACTTATCCTAACACTGGTGTTTAATCTAGTTTTTTTTTTTTAATGGGATGGCTTCTGATTGTCTCTTAAATCCTTATTTACTCATTCTTTATAATTAGGTGCAAACATATGAGTGCTTCCTTGAATCTTCTATCATAGTCCTGTCCAACCACTTATTTATTGAAATATCTATTTTATTTTACCACCAGTTACTGTCTTTTACTTCTATTTTCTATTACAGCTAGGACATTTTATTGGTATTTTGAAATTATGTGTATAGATAGCTTATATTACCCATGAGTTTCATTTTAGTTTAGTAAGTTGCTGTTATTTAAAATATTTATTAGCAGAAGGGAGACTAATGCTTGATAGGATCAAGTCACTATGTAGCCATTGNATTTATTGAAATACCTATTTTATTTTACCACCAGTTACTGTCTTTTACTTCTATTTTCTATTACAGCTAGGACATTTTATTGGTATTTTGAAATTATGTGTATAGATAGCTTATATTACCCATGAGTTTCATTTTAGTTTAGTAAGTTGCTGTTATTTAAAATATTTATTAGCAGAAGGGAGACTAATGCTTGATAGGATCAAGTCACTATGTAGCCATTGATTTTCAAAGTGTTGTTTTATTTTTTAAAGTAGACTCCATGCCCAATGTAGGGCTTGAACTCATAACCCTGAGATCAAGAGTCGCATGCTCTTCTGATTGAGCCTGCCAGATACCCCTCATAGTGTTATTCTGAGCCACAGACCTTCAATTTTTTTGCTCCTGAGCTCCCTAAAATAATAATAACCCCCTTACACAATTTTAAGTTGAAATCTCACATTTATAATTCAAGCTTACCTTTAGGTATTGTTAATAGGAGATGGAAAACATTGATCATTTTACAAGTTGGGATGAACTGAGGATTGACCATAATTGTAACAGATATCTCATGGCGATTCAATAAAGTGGACTTTTAGCTATCTTCTAAAGCATACTAAATGCTAAATAAGTTACTTAACTATTTACTCACGGTTTTTGTTTAATGTGTCTGAATTTTTTGATGACCTGGAGAACTTTCCAGTTACATTTTTTTGGTTTATTTGTTTTAAGTTAGTTACTGGAATACGATTTTATATATAGTAAAATCCAATTATTTTAGTGTATTTCAGCTACTTTTAGGACAAAATGTATCACTAATGTATCCTCCTTTAGCTAATGAATCCCAGCCTGGGCTAAACATGCCATTTCCTTTTTTTTTTTTAAGATGAATTAATTTATTTGTTTGGAGAGGGAGGGGCAGAGGGAGATGAGGTGACAGTCTTAAGCAAACTCTGTTCGGAGCGCAGAGCCCAATGCAGGGCTCGATCTCAAGACTCTGACTGAGATCATGAACTGAGCTGAAACCAAGAGTCGGACTCTTAACCAACTGTACCACCCAGGTGCCCCTAAACGTGCCATTTCCAATGCTGTTTTACCCTTTACAGAATTATGTGTATGGTGGGAAAAGGCAGGAAGCCCTATCAATTTAAGGCACCTTGATTCATCTTTCAGAGTTTTCTGAGATCAACGTCTTCATTTATATATCCCTTTGCTTGGTGTCCCAGCAGTTTTCACACCATAGAACAACTCCTCATAATTAGCTTTGGCATGAACAAGGGACATGGTTTTCTTTCATATAGCATGCTGAGGTCTGTGTGAGCTGCATTGGCAGCTCAATTTTAGGAAGGAGTACATATGGAAGACGAGGATCTGGAAGTGGATTTCTTGAAACCATCTTACATACATACACTTTGGAAAATCTGTGCTCCCGGCATGTGAAGGGTAGAGGTCCAGAGGCTTGGGGGGTCTGTGTGGGGAGGCACGAAGGGCAGGGGGCACGGACATCTGGACCTGCCACTGCTGTTGCATCTGGAGCAGCTGGACTTCATTTCTGTTTTACATTTAAATTTGTGGTGTGAAGGAAGAGTTTTGATGCTAAAAATAACAGCTTGAAAAACACATCTTCCATGGGGAACCATTTAAGGATTTTGAGCAGGGAAGTGACATACTTGAGTTTTTGTTTTGAAAGGTCACTTTGGCATCTGAGCACATTGTGGAGGATGGCTGGGAGGGAGGTGAGACCAGAGGCCCAGAGAGTTGTCACAGAGACTCTTGAAACAGTCCTAAGGGAAAACTACCAGCTGACAACTCTGGGCTCCATCCCAGAGCGGGGGCATCAACATCTGATGGAGCGGGGGCTTCATGGTTTGTAGACCCCCACCTGGCTGCTTCTCACATTCACAGTTTTCTCCTGGCCTTCACCTGTGTGACCCCCCCACCTTAGAGCAGTCTTTGCCTTTTTCCTCTTCATCTTGTGGATCTAGTCTGCCACCAAGTCCTTTTGTTTCTTCCTTCATATCATCTCATATTTGTTTTTCTCTCTCCATTACTTCCATCATCCTAAATCAGGCACTTAGCAGTTCATGCTTGGATTTCTCCAGGAGCCTCAGAATGGTCTTCCTGCTTTTAGTCTGTCTGCCAACCAATTCTGTGTGGGCACAGCTAGCTACTCTTTTTGTTTTTCATGACATATTGTAGTCATGCAAAAAGAGGACAGCTTTGTCAGATCCTGTTTCAGATTTCTCCTCCTCTTCCCTGTCTTTGGCTTCTCTAGGAAATTCTAAGTAGAGGGAAAGATTTAAAAAGTGATTAATACATTTCCATTCCCTAGAAGCTGTTGTGGTCATGTTTCCTTTGCTACTGCCTTTTTAAAAAATATTTATTTATTCATGAGAGAGAGAGAGAGAGTAGTGGGGGGAGGGACAGAGGGAGAGGGAGTGAGAGACTCTCAAGCAGACTCCCCACAGAGCACGGAGCCCGATACAGGGCTCCATCCCAGGACCCTGAGATAACGACCTGAGCTGAAACCAAGAGTTGGACTCTTAGCTGACTGAGCCACCCAGGCACCCCTCCTTTACTTCTTTTTATGTGACATATGGGTGTAGGGCAGGGATGCCTCTTTTTCTCACTGAAAAAGAAAAAGAAAAAAGGATGCCTCTTTTTCTCAGTGAAAGGTTTTGTGAAGAAAGTAGACTTTTAAGTGGAGTGGAGAAAGAAACATAACAGAGAATATTGTATCTGAAGCTTTATGTTATCAGGTGCTCCCAATGGGTGCTAAGTAATTATTGGGGTTGGTAATAATGGTGAAGGGTGGTATTAGGAACATAGGGAAGCAGTGTGTATATCTGGGAAAACATGCCACATGTGGAAGAACAACGGAAACCACTGGGAATGGATAGAGGTGCAGGTCCAGGCTTTAATGGAGTAGATGGGTAAAAAATAAGGTTTACCTAGAACTTGAACTACCATGAAGGTAAACATAGACAGTTGCTTCTCCTGACATTTTTAAACTCAAGAATCCATAGCAAAACTATCTATTGGAACTGTCTTTTCACAAAACCGGTGTTTCTGTCCCTCAGAGTATGGTACCAGCTCAACTGTCAGAGAGGTAAGTTAGAAGCTGGGATCTGACTTGAACATACTTTAAATTCAAAACTTTTTTAACTTAGAAAATGATGTGTGAATTCAAAGTAAAAACCCTTGGCCCTTTAAACAATAATAGCAGCTCTTGGAGGATATTGAATATTATGAGAAGGTGAACTGGACCCAAGGCCTAAAGCCGTATTGTGCACTGCTGTATAGAGCATGAGGGGAGTGAGGAGGTGGAGAGGAGTGGGCTACATGAGCAATAATGGGGTTTGACTGGTTTTCGGGTTTTTGCCTCTCCCTCCCGGGGGCTAAAAGAAACAATGTAGAATTTTTGTAAACTCTCTCTTTGCCTTCAATATATTTCACTGTGTTTCTCTTTTTACACTGCCTCCTCCTCTCCCTTTATTGAAATGTTGCTTTAAAATGTATCTTTTCTTTATTTTATCCTACTTTCCATGGCTGTTCTGTGCCCTCTGTTGGCAGGTTCCTTTGGACCTGTCCGTCTTGTGTGCAGGAGAAAATTCATATATAGTTAAAGCCCTTTTCTGCATATTAGGTCAGTCAAGCAGAGAGAAGGCTGGAAGGTGTGTGGTTTTTGTTTTTCATTTCATTTTGTTTTGTTTTCTTGTTTTCCTGGAACCCTTCCAGTCTGGATGCATGGTCTGGTGTGGAGCAAACCTCAGGGCCCAGAGTTAGCTGTGAAATCAGGTAAGTTGTAAAACTGTTCATTGCTGAACTGGGAGTCAGTTTGGGACCTCAGGGCCTGCTATGGAGAGGATTAGCATGAGCCCAAATCCCATGGTGGTCCCAGAACTCAGCAAGGGTTTCGAGCCTCCTCTGGCCTGACTGACTGGAGGTAGGATTTTTTTTTTCTGCTAAGGAACTGGGCGTTTTGGAAACCACAGCAGCTTTTAGCAGCTAACTGATTTGATGTTTTGTATTGGGTGAGAAAAGAGGTGTTTGGGTTGGCCCTGTTCTAGAAGAAGTTGTGGGTGGTGTCTGCGAAGTAGTAGGAGGCCATTCCAACCCTACAGAGAGAAAGGTGGGCCTGGCTGGGTGCTGCTCAGGCTAGCAGGGTCTTCAGATTTCTCAGGTTTTCTATGAATTACAATGGGGTCACCAAATACAGCCAAAATCTTTTTGTCCACATCAGTGAGAACAGTGATCACTTAGATAATGGGAATAAATAGATAGCCAAAGTTCTCATTTACATAATATTTTCAGCCTCTCCTCAAAAATGAAAAAACAAACAAAAACCTCTTACTGGATGTTAATAAGAAACTGCATTAAGCAATTACCTTTTATTTCCCTGCCCTTTCCCACTTCCTAGTATTAGTGGCCAGTGGGAAGGAAAGGGGTAAGATGATTGAAAGTTTAATCCCTAACATAACTAAGAGTTGTTCTTGATATTCAGAATAATGACAGATCATGTACTTGAACTTGTGTGGGAGTCTGGGCAACAGTGGTGTTGGTCCTCACTAGGGTCTGCAGATGTTCCAGAGAGACTTGTCTGGGTCTTTGGTGGTCTTTTATCCTAAAAACATGGCTTCATAAGTTAAGTTCATGAGTTAGCACAGTATCTATACAGAGCCCCCCTTTGAGAATATCTATATGGAATCTTACCTGGATTCCAGTCTCTGCTATTAGAAAGCCATGTAGGGTTGGGGGAGGAGTGGTTTTCCTTTCTGAGACTTAGTTTCCTGTTACTTTTTTTTTTTTTTTTTTTGGTGGGCTCTATGGCCAACCTGGGGCTTGAACTCACAACTCCTGGATCAAGAGTCACATGCTCTACCAACTGAGCCAGCCTGGGCTCCCAGTTTTCAGTTATTTTTAAATAAGGGGATTGAACGATATATTTATAAGACTCCTAGCCCTGAAATTTGGTGATTCTGGCAGAGATTGTGTCATTATAGATTTGCTTCTCTTATTAAGCTGCATATAGTTGCTTAAAACATGTCATTTGGTTGATGTGATCTGAAGTTAGAACCATGTCTTCTTCAGGTTGCCCCATCACCCTTTTGACTGTTTTGTCCTTCTCTTCCTTGCTCAGATAGGACAAAATTCCTTTTTACTCACAGTGTCAGGAACTGGAATTCCCTCCGTGTTAAAGAAGTCCTAAGGCTTCCATTTCTACTGCACTTGGGGCAAGTTGTTGCTGGGGGGTTGCCTTTGGCCTCTGAACCCCATGGATTCCAACTACATGCTACTCTAAGGTAAGGGCTGTATTATTCAGCTTTTCTTATACTCATCCCTATAGCTTGTGCAATTGAACAGCCAGTGTTCAATTAAAGAAATACCGCACCTAAGAATAAAATGTCATTGTCCTTAATTTCCCCCTCAGAACCACTAGGTGTCGCCTTCATCTCAGAGAAACTAGGCCCCTCCTCTCCCCCTGCACACCTACACCCCTCCCTCTACTTTTGGAGCTCTCGGCTTCTTGGCACTGTGATTTCTGGAGAAGAGGCTTGAAAGGGGGAGACGAACTGTGGCTCTTGGAGGGGGGAAGAGAATGGATTTATATGCATCTCCTTTATGACAATTTGAAAGAAACTCCCCAAGGTCCCATGGCAGTCCCTCCCAGTAACCATGATATCATCCCTCATAAGCTGTTCTCAGGATCAGATTGGCATGCCAGATATGGGGTATCTGGGGAGAGCCTTCTAGGTTGGAGGCTTGGGAGCAGGGTGGAGCCCAAGGGGGATACAATGGGCTTCCACTGCTGGTGGGGGATGTTCTGCTTAATCAGTCCATGAGCTGTTATCAGGTGCAAGCCAGGGCTGTGCAGGGAGACAAAGAGGAGAGGCTGTTCCTGGGCTGGGTCCCTAGAGCAGATGGTGTGGTAGAGGCCTTGTGGGCTATGGCAGGCCTCTGAGGACATGGGAGACTACAGAAGGGAGCATGGGGAAGAAGAAGGAGGTTGGAGGGTTGAGTTCTAAGGGAGAAGACCGACCCATGGACTTTGTAAGGACTCAGGAAAAATCAGTCCCTGCAGTACGGTGGTCCTGGAGGGGCCACGTGCCAGGTAGCCGGCATGTCTTCCTGCTGGAGTGAGAGGTTCCTGGCAGTGGGAAGGGTGCTATGATTTACTAGGTGGAGGACTAGTGAGGACTGGGGATTCCTGACTGCTTCCTGGAGACTGGAGTGTTGGAGAGACTCAGGGGAGTTGAGCGGGGACCCTAAGAACAGCGGGGTACACAGGTACGAAGAGAAGTTCTGGGTTTATGGTCCTGTGCAAGATGGGGAGAGAGTGGCGGAGTGGGCCAGGGGCTTGGGGGAGACGAGGGTAGGCCCTTAAAGCGAGAGGACGCCCAGGAACCTCACCGGCCTGAGAGGCCCTTGCGCGGAGCCCCCGAGTTGTCACTGGGTGGGTAGGAGACCTGGGATGTCCCTGGGCGCCAGGGAAGGGGGTGGGGGGAGACAGCAGGCGC
>LNAC01000377.1:1340971-1364159 GCA_002007465.1 Ailurus styani | reverse complement strand
GTCAGGGTTGCNGGAGACGGGCCCGGCCGCGGCGACCTGACCTGGACGAGCGGCGCGCCTGGGGGCCCAGGCGGGGGGCGGGAGGAAGCGCGGGGCAGGGCCGGCAGCCCGGGCCCAGGAGGAGCGGAGCAGAGAGGAGCTGGGACACGGGCGGGGCCGCCGCAGCTCCGGATGGGACCAGCGCCCTGGGCCCGTTAGTCCAAGCAGGAGCTTCAGGAGAAGCCTTCCCTGGGAGATTTACCCCTGCCTTTCCCTCTCCTCCGGCCCAGGCCTCGCTTCGCTCCCCGCCCGCCCATGGTCTCAGTCCTTCCGCGGCGCGGGCCCCCTCCCACCTTACCCCCTTGGTCCTCCTTTTCGCAGCTCTCAGCCCTCCTAGCCCCTTCAGCGGGGAGGTCCCCCCGGGCCTTTTCTTTGTGCCAGCCTCTCCCCCACCCCCACCCCCACCCCATCCCAGTCTCGGATCCCCTTTTCCTTCTCAGCTTTATCAGGCTCCTTCACCTCCCACGGTCCCCATCCCAGTCGCAGGCCCCCCTGGTCCCTCCCTTTTCCTGCCACCCTACTCAGCCCTCGATCCTTGCCTCGGGCTGGTAGACCCACTCCCTACCTCCATCGGTGGGGCTTTCTCCCATCCCCACCACTTTCTGTATCCCAGCCTACCTAGCTTCTCCCCACTTCTCTTCCCGGCCACCTTCCCCAGGTTCCAGGCTGGGTGGTGCTCGTGCCTCCCCTGTAGGCCAGAGTGGCTCCAGGTTCTGCGGGTGGCGGGGCTGCTGCTTTCGCCCCATGGCACTGCCGTCACTCCTGCTGCTGGTGGCTGCCCTGGCAGGTGGGGTGCGTCCTCCCGGGGCGCGGAACCTGACGCTGGCGGTGGTGCTGCCAGAACACAACCTGAGCTACGCCTGGGCCTGGCCACGGGTGGGTCCCGCTGTGGCACTAGCTGTGGAGGCGCTGGGCCGGGCGCTGCCCGTGGACCTCCGCTTCGTCAGCTCCGAACTAGATGGCGCCTGCTCTGAGTACCTGGCACCGCTGCGCGCTGTGGACCTCAAGCTGTACCACGACCCCGACCTTCTGCTGGGCCCCGGTTGCGTGTACCCTGCGGCTTCTGTGGCCCGCTTTGCCTCACATTGGCGTCTTCCCCTGCTGACTGCGGGTGCTGTGGCCTCTGGTTTTGCAGCTAAGAATGAGCATTACCGTACCCTGGTACGCACTGGCCCCTCTGCTCCCAAGCTCGGTGAGTTTGTAGTGACGTTACATGGGCACTTCAACTGGACGGCCCGTGCTGCCTTGCTGTATCTGGACGCTCGCACCGACGACCGGCCTCACTACTTCACCATCGAGGGCGTCTTTGAGGCCCTGCAGGGCAGCAACCTCAGTGTGCAGCACCAGGTGTATGCCCGCGAGCCGGGGGGCCCTGAGCAGGCCACCCACTTCATCCGGGCCAACGGGCGCAGTGAGTGTGGCCCAGGCTACCTCAGGGTCGGGGGGTGGGGTGGGGGGGAAGGGTCGCCGTACGCCTGGAGCTCAGCACTGGGAGATGGTGGATGGAGGTGGGCACAGGAGCTGTACGTGGTAGTTGGGGTCAAGAAGCACTTGTGGACAGAGCACCTGTGCGAGGGTGAAGGCGTTCTATTGGGGATCTCGTGGATGGCACAGGCAGCTGTAAACCAGGCGTAAGATTGAAGGTAGAATGAGAAGCGAGTCCTGATGTCAGGGAAGAATGTGGGATTGGGCGGAAATTGAATTTGGGGAGCAATATGAAATGAGTGCCCTGGAGTAGTGAATGTGTATCCATCTGTGAGTGGAGACTTCTTAGACTGGGGCACCAAAACCCCTTGGTGGCAGAAATATAGCGAGGACTCCATAAATGAACTTTTGGGGTTCAGATTTGTTTGGGAAAGACAGGGTGAAGCTGACACTGAGAGAAATTCTGAGCAGTCAGTGCCTTTGAGCCTAGGGAAAGGCAGGGAAGAGTGGGGGAGGGAGGAGGGCTGGGTGGGGGGCAACAGAGCTCTGGGAAGAGGATGGGCTTAAAGCTGATAGCTCCCTTCCTCTGGGGTCTGGAGTCACACTCTGACCTCTGCCAGATGGTCCACAAGGCCCCAGGGTACTTACGACATAGACTCCAAGGGGGAGGGATGGGGAGCATATGTTGGGCGGTTGATAGTTCAGGGCACTCTCTTCCTTGCTAAAGATGGAAATGCAGATGGTTCAGAGAGGGGGCCGAGTGGAGACTGGATCCTTTCTCAGAATGCCCCTCTGTCTTGTACCTGTCCCCAGTCGTGTATATCTGTGGCCCTCTGGAGATGCTGCATGAGATCCTTCTTCAGGCCCAGAGGGAGAACCTGACCAATGGGGATTATGTCTTCTTTTACCTGGATGTCTTTGGGGAGAGTCTCCGTGCCGGCCCCACACGCTCGACAGGCCGGCCCTGGCAAGACAATCGCACCCGGGAACAGGCCCAGGCCCTCAGAGAGGCCTTTCAGGTATCATCTGAGCCAAACTTGGAGGAGGGGGAACAGGAGCTTCTTTGGAGATTCTCTTTCTCTCATAAGACCCCCGGAAACCCCAGGAATAGGGCAGGAATTATGAGCTATAGGAGGGAAATGAACAGAGGCTTTTTAAGTTTCATATCATTCTTTCCTACTTCTCCACTTTTGCTACTCTTCTTGGTGTTGGTTGCTACCTCCCAAGATCTCGGAACATTCTCCTAAGTCCCATTAGTAGACTATACTGTGAGGGAGAAAAGTTCTAGAAAAGACCTGGTCCTGGACCCGGGGAGGACTTCCATCCTTTCTGGACAAGCAAGGCATGATTGTGGTACAGTTAGCTACAAGTCTGAGAAAGAAGATGATTATGTGACTCGGAACAGACACAAGGAACTTTAGGGGGTTCAGAGGAGGGAGACTCAATGTCAGCTGGGCTTAGGAAAGCCTTTTCATAAAGGAGTAAGAATCTGTTGTGACTTGAAAGATAGATGTCATCTTCCTAGTCCGAGTGGGAGAGAAGATCCAGGCAGCCTGAGCAAAGAGAAAAAGATAGGAATGGGCATATTTGGGGGACCACAAAGATACTGACCTGCCAAGAAAGAAGGTTAGCTTGAAGCAGATATAGGAAATAATGTTGCAGAGATATAATCAAATTAAGGGGCACTCTGAATCTAAGATTAAGATACTTGGACTTGAATGTGTGGTCCCTGTGATTTTTTTTCAAAGAGAAATACAGAGACAGAATTCAGGTTGGGTTAGAAGAGGAGGAGGCTAGAGGCAGTAAGATTGCCTGAACTTGGGTCTCAAATGGGGTGAAGTGATATGGGTTCGGATGGCAGTGGCAGTAGGAGGACTGGAAAGACATGAATTTACAAAATAGTTTGTAGGGGAAATTGACATGACTCTGTTCATTTCACTCCTCTGCTCAAAACTTGCTCAATGACTTACTTTCTACAGAATAAAGTCCTGACTCCTTATCACGACATTTCAGACCTTCTACAGTCTGTGTTTAGCTCGGTTTTTCAATCTTGCCTCCTGGTGACCCTCATGCCCAGTCCTCGAGCCACCCAGACCTCGCTCAGTTCCCTAGGCTCTGGGCCTCCCTGTCCTCTTGCCTTTGTGCTCTTTGCTCCTTTTTTCTGGAATGCACTTCCTTCCCTCATCCCAAATCTCTGCCTCTTCAGATCATACCCACAAACTGTTCCCTGATTCTCTCACCAATTTTCCACTAATTTATATATATGTGTTTCTTATTTATTTATCCATATCCTTCCTTTTCCTGAAAAGTGTTTGAGGTGGCCTGTGGGGATTCTTTGAGTGTGAAATTCAGTAGAGGTGTACAAGGGCTGGACTTGGTGGTCGTCTTCTCCAATGAGTAAAGTTTTATGTGGCTGTCATTATATACCTGGTTGTACCTGACTGTGAGTGACATGTCTGGGTCTGAATCCGTGACTGTCACTCTTGACCATGGGCAGTAGCAGGACAGGTTTTGTTTATGCTGTAACTTTTGCCTAAAACAACTTTCTCACCTTTGTCTGACTGGATAATGTGTATGTATTCTCTAAGACTCAGATGAGTTATTTTCTTTTTGAGGAAACAATCCTTGAATCCCCAGGTTGGACTGAATTTCCTATTCTTGTGCTTAACTCTGTCTCCTGTAGAGTTTACCACATTATTCAGTCAATGTTTGATTCATTCAAAGATTGACTCATTCTTTTAGTGTCTGCCGAGCCCCTATTATGTCCCAGTCACTCTGCTAGGTACTGGTACATGTGGAGAACATAACAGATGTTGTCCTTGCCTGGAGCTTACATTTAATAAGATGGAGAGACAATAAATAAGCAAATAAATACAAACTTAGGATAACTTGCGATGAATATTGCTTAAAAAACCCACAAAAAACAAAGACCAAAACAGAACAAGAGCCTGTCATGTAAAGGAAATAACAAGGGAATTGTACCTTAGCTAGTGTGGTCGAGGAAGATCTCTATGATTCTCTTGGATGGGAGGACTCCATAGCCCTTTGGGTTGTATTTTTTGTGTGGAAGCAATACCTCTCTTTCTCATCTGGGAATTCCTACCAGTCAAGGGGCGCTAGCACTTAGGGGAGGGGGAAATGAGATCCAATCAGCTGACAATTAGATAAATTAATTCTCAGTCTTCCCACTCACTGCAGGCATTATTCAGATAGAAAAACAGGGGGAGTTTTTGCGAGGATGCAAGAAAAGGGGGAATCAGCCATCAAGAATATACTGAGGGGAAGATCAAGGATTTGGGGGTGGGGTGAGGGTAAGGGGGTAATGAGGTGTTCTCTGGAAAAGCTACTTATCCTGTTCCAATGCTGAAGCAGGGTAGGGGGTGAGGGAAGTTGAATGGTCAGTTCTGGCCAGGGATGAAAGAGTCAAGAGCCCTTACCCCAGAGATACCTGGCTTCTGGGGGAGAGGGCTCTGAAAAAGAGATTTTTCTCTCTCATTAAGCCACAGCTGCTTGATCATGCTCAATTTCATATTCCATGTGCCTAGCACATACTTACTGAATCGAAGTAAGGTGTGTGTTGGGGAGAAGCAGGGATGGGACTAGGAATTTGTCTACAGAGGAGTAGAGTTGGCAGGTCCCATAAACCAAGATGATCAACCAGGATAGGGAAGAATAAGTAGATACAATAGAACTAAATAAGCAAATGACCAGGCTGTAAGGATCCTGAGGCTCAGGCTGTGCATTTGAGGACTCCAGGGTCCAAAACCTAGGCCGAGGTTAGAACCTAGGTGACCAGTGTGGATTGCATTACAGTGGGGGGGGACACCAGCAGCTAGAATGGAAGTAAGCGCTAAACCAAGGGCTGTGTAAGGCCCACTCTCTGCTGGAGACTATTCTTTGTTTAAGCCACTGTGTTTTTTGTTTTTTGTTTTTTAAGATTTTATTTATTTATTTGACAGAGAGAGAGCACATGTAGGCAGAGAGGCAGGAGAGGGGAAGCAGGCTCTTGCCGAGCAGAGAGCCCGACGCGGGCCTCGATCCCAGGACGCTGAGACCATGATCTGAGCCAAAGGCAGAGTCACCCAGGCACCCCTGTTTAAGCCACTGTTGACAGCGCCTTGTGCCATGGCAGGAAAGGGCCTCCCGAGTAGGCCTCAAGGCTCAGGCTGGCACCTAGCTGCACTTCTGCCTTCAGCTACAGATAAACCCATTTGGGGCAGCTTTTGCTTGTTTTCTCACCTGGGGTCAGTCCACTGTGAAAAGGGACACCATTACCTGCCTAAACCTTCTTCTCTCTATGTAGCCCTGAGCAAGCACAGAAATTCTTTGAAGGGTCTTCTTTTTTCTTTGCTTTCTTTTCTGTTTTTTTTTTTTTTAGTAGCTAGGAACCACAGCAAAACAGTCTAGCTTAGCAGTTTTCTTTCTTTTTTTTAAGATTTTATTTATTTATTTGACACAGAGAGAGAGAGAGATCACAAGTAGGCAGAGAATCAGGCAGAGAGAGAGGAGGAAGCAGGCTCCCTGCTGAGCAGAGAGCCCGATGCGGGCCTCGATCCCAGGACGCTGAGATCATGACCTGAGCCGAAAGCAGAGGCTTCAACCCACTGAGCCACCCAGGTGCCCTAGCTTAGCAGTTTTCAAAATGTGGTCTTGGAACCCTGGGGGCCTCTGAAATCCTTTCAGAAGGACCACGAGGTCAAAACTATTTAAAACATAATACTAAGATGTTTATTTGCCTCCTCACTTTTATCCCTCACGATTGTACAGTGGAGTTTTCCAGAGGCTACATGACAGGGGATGCTCTTGTCAGCCTGTCAGCTGGAGAAGGTGTACTTGTGTATTCTTGTGTTTTAATTCCTAAAATGGAAATATTGATAGATGTAATCCATGTACTCAAAAGCTCTTTGTGGTCCTCAGTAACTTTTAGTTGTGTAAAGGGGTCATGAAATCAGAAAGTGTGGGAACCGATGGTCTAGCAAACAGAGAAGCCTAGAGAATTATGAAGTGCTTTAAAAGCATTAAAAACCTATTGTCAGCCTTTACTATTGAAATATAAATTGTGTTGAGCATGATCTTTTTGAAATTTTTTACTGATTTTTTAAAACATTGTTTGTCAACAATATCCTACCCTTCTACTTTTCTTTTATTCTTGAAATAGGTGTTACTGAACAAACCCTTGCAACCCCATCCTCAGCCCCCTTTTTTAAAATTTTACCTGAGTGGGGGAGAGTATTACAAGTGCGTGATCAAGGACCCAAATGCTTCAGTAAGAATAATTACACTATGATGCAAATGCTAGTTTAATGTAATGAATACATGCTAGAAACCAACTTTATTATTTCCTACCTAGAATGAATTGATATAAAATAAATCATATATAGGTGGTTTATCTGGTATCTCCATGTCCACATGTACTTTCAGTGACAGGAATGAACAAATCTGGTGGAAGTGAGTAGATTTCATCATTTCACAAAATGGATTGATCTGAATGAAGTCTTGCCCAGTTTCCCATCCAAGGCAAAGGCTCGGCTCAGTCATTGTGTGAGCCTGAGGTGTAGGCAGAGGCCAGTATGTCCATCAGCTAAGGAAGGGGCAGTGTGTGAGGGCAGTGGGCGCCAGGCGGCCGTCCCAGTGAGAGACTGGGATGAGCTGACCCAAGGCCAATGAGACGTGGGCCTGGCTGAGATCGCATGTGTCATTTGTGTAGCTATGAAATGTGTGTGGGCATATGACTAGTGTTTTCTCGTGACACATGTCATTACTTAGTGACGTATAGGACCACGTCAGGAAGCAGGACAGGGCTGCTTAGGGTGGGTGTTCCACACACTTACGTGAATGGGGCCACAGCTTTTCACTGACAGAATCATCGTCTCCAAGTATTTTCCTCAGGTGTCCTAGAACCTGAAATCTGTTTAATTCACGGGGTGGAGGCACTGTGTCCAAGTGGCCCAGAGGAAAATATCAACACTTTACTGATCACAGTAACAGTGATTAACACCTCAGAGAGGAGCTGCTGATCTGCGTTGTCCTTGATAGCAAGTAGGAGCCCAGAAAGGCTGAGACGGGGCAGCTGTGAGGGCCGTGGCAGCCTGGCAGGGAGGCCTGGCTGGTGGTTGGGGCCTTACGAAGATGAGGGGACAGGTCTGGGGATGGGGTTGTTATCATCTATTTCCCAGGTTGCACCTTCCCAGAACCGTGCCCCTTTCACGGAGGAGTGCCTCTCCCCTCTTCCCAGATGTCTTAAACACACCGCACATATATCACACACACAGGTGCACGCACAACGCAGAGCTCAGTATCCTTTCAACCTTCAGACTCATCTGTGTATATTGTGTATCATGAATATTTCACTGAGCTTCCCTGTCCTGCTTCCTCTCTTCCCCAATGCCCATCTTGAATCCTGTTCACTCTCCCCCATGTGCTGTTGGTACAGACAGTATTGGTGATCACTTACCGAGAACCCCCAAATCCCGAGTATCAGGAATTCCAGAATCGTCTGCTGATAAGAGCCCGGGAAGATTTTGGTGTGGAGCTGGCCCCCTCCCTGGTAAGTAGATCTCGCTTTCCTGAGACTCGGGCCAGGCTTTGAGGAAAGGCTCTTCTCCCTAACTCAGCATCGAGCCTTGGCCATGGAGCCAGCCCAGTTTGGGGACTATCTGCTGTCCTCCAGGATTTTCCTTCTGCTCTTCTGTCCAGTGAGGTAGGGATGGCACGCTAGGAATGAGAGGAGGGAAGGAACCAAACCAGAAGAGAGAAGAGGTAGAAGGAGACCCCAGAGATGGGAAAGGGGGCTGGGGAGGGGCCTGGCTGGACATTTGGAGAGCCCTGCTGAAGTTGGCACCCCTAGATGAACCTCATTGCTGGCTGCTTCTACGATGGGATCCTGCTGTATGCTGAAGTCCTGAATGAGACAATCCAGGAGGGAGGCACCCGGGAGGACGGACTTCGAATTGTGGAGAAGATGCAGGGACGAAGATACCACGGTAACGGAGAGGGTCAGGCGGAGACCAGAGCGCTGCTGTCGGGCTTGGGAGCAGAGTGGGCAGGAGAAAATACAGAGGGCAGGGGCAGAGGAAGAGTTAGGAGGGGTCAGAGAACATGGTGGAGGCGGATGGGTATTAAGAACATGGGCGGGGAGGGATCTGAGGTAATCGGAGGAATTGGGCACGGGAGGGAGACCTAGGGTAGATCTCAGAGGAAGGGCTGCTCTTTTCTGTCTTAGGTGTAACTGGACTGGTTGTTATGGACAAAAACAATGACCGAGAGACTGACTTTGTCCTGTGGGCCATGGGAGACCTGGATTCTGGGGACTTCCAGGTGATGGGGAGGAGGCAGGGAGGAGGTTGTGGGCTCTGACTATCCAGCTTTCAGGGGTTCAGTGGGGGCAGAATCAAAGGTACTAGAAGCAGAGACTTGTTGGCTGGAGCTCTGTCCTGGATGGGTGGTAGGCTGGGGAGAAAAGCGGCCAAATCACTGGGGTCTCGGGGAGAGGTTGGTGGGAGCAGGCCTGTGGGCCCAGTTTTCTCCTTCCTTACAGCCTGCAGCCCACTACTCAGGAGCTGAGAAGCAGATTTGGTGGACAGGACGGCCTATTCCCTGGGTGAAGGGGGCTCCCCCCTTGGACAATCCCCCCTGTGCCTTTGACTTGGACGACCCATCCTGTGATAAAAGTGGGTGTGTGCGGGGGCTGGGAGTCATCCTTCCTCCCCTACTTCCGTCCTTTCGTCTCCGCTCCCGACTCCCTCTACTTGTATACCCCCTCCTCACTCGTTTCCCTCAAGAAATCTGTCTGCTCCTTGCACCCTGAGCACCACGCCCTCCCCATCCACAACTCCACACAGTCTTTCTCAGGGTCCCCTCCCTCCTTCAGCTCCACTTTCAACCCTGGCGATTGTGGCTCTGGGCACAGGAATCACCTTCATCATGTTTGGTGTTTCCAGCTTCCTCATCTTCCGGTGAGTTCTGGGCTTCCCATGACTCCCCCACCCCCACCCCCAACCGCTCAGGCCTTCTGGAGGTTAGCGGGACTCTTAGTTTGATGGTCGCCTCTTAGGCCTAACACTTTCCTCTTCAGCCTTTCTCATTAAGCTATCTGTCAGCCTAGGTGCTGTATTCCCACTTTTGGTCCTAGCCTCAATGTCCTAATGAGGGGTTTGGCGTGTGGGGTCTTCTAAGGGCAAAGGTGAATTTTCCACGAGTGCTTCCATTTTAAGAAAGAACTTTGACCTTCAGCTTCTGTGTTTTGCAGTGAGCACAGGGCACAGATCCCATGGGTAGGGAATGCAGCCTCCTGTGGCGGTCCTGCACCGAGCCCCCCTTGGGTGCAACAGTTGCAGCTCTGGGTGCTGCAGGGAGTCCCCACAACCCCACTGTTGGCTCCCGGGGTGGTAGGATCGGGCTTGCCAGTCAACTGAGGTGTGCAGTCCTTACAGAAAGCTGATGCTGGAGAAGGAGCTGGCGAGCATGCTGTGGCGCATTCGCTGGGAAGAACTGCAATTTGGCAATTCAGAACGATATCACAAAGGTGCAGGCAGTCGCCTCACACTCTCGCTGGTGAGCTCTGGTCTCAGCTGTCCCTCTGCTTCCCTCTGAGTGCCTGTCCTTTCGTACCCTGGACCTTTCCCAGCACATTGGCTTGTAACGATAGCCCCTGCACTGCCACCATCATCTAATGTTCCTTTCATCCTTCCGCCTCCATGTTGCCCTTGGCCCCAGCGGGGATCCAGTTACGGCTCGCTCATGACAGCCCATGGGAAATACCAGATCTTTGCCAACACCGGTCACTTCAAGGTGAACAGTCATCCGCTTGTTCTGGTCCCCACCATTTCATCCTGTCTCATCCCCATCTGTCACCTCTCGCCATGAACCTCTGCCCCTCATAACCTTCCTTTCTATGTCTAGCTGAGGTCCTGGATGTTCCCACACTTCTCCAGGATTTCCTAGCACCCAGGAACTCCTGATACTAACTCCCCTTTTCCCCCTTTCACTCCCACCATCAGGGCAACGTTGTCGCCATCAAACATGTGAATAAGAAGCGCATTGAGCTGACCCGGCAGGTTCTGTTTGAACTCAAACACGTATGTAATGGTGTGTGGGTTAAGGGTGAGGGGTAAATAGGGATGGAGAAGAGGAGAGGGGGAAGAGGAGAGAAGAATAGTAAAATTGGCTAGGAAGGCAAGGGGCTTATTTATAAAGGATTTTAAGTTGTAGGTATAATTAAGAGAAAGGTCCTGTCATGCAGTAGCTTATTTCTGTATCTAATTTTTAATCTCCTTCAATTCTTTTTTCCTCTCCTGCTCTTTATCGTTATTGTTAGATGAGAGATGTTCAGTTCAACCATCTCACTCGCTTCATTGGTGCCTGCATTGACCCCCCCAACATTTGCATCGTGACCGAGTATTGTCCTCGGGGGAGTTTACAGGTAAGGGAAAGGTGGAGATTCTAGGGATGGGGGAGATAAGCACGTGATAGCTAGTGGGACTACGATAGTCACGTAATCCATTCCATGTCACTACCAGGATATTCTGGAAAATGATAGCATCAACTTGGACTGGATGTTTCGTTATTCCCTCATTAATGACCTTGTTAAGGTGAGTCTTCCCTGCTCTTCCTTAAGAGTTAACTGCTTTAAAATGCCTTTTTTAAAAGATTTTATTTATTTATTAGAGAGAGAGAGAGCGAGCACACGAACAGGGCATGGAGGGGCAGAGGGAGAAGGAGACTCCCCTCTGAGCAGGGAGCCCTATGTAGGGCTCCATCCCAGGACCCTGGAATCATGACCTGAGCCGAGGGCAGATGCTTAAGGACCCAGCCACCCAGGTGCCCCTAAAAGGCCTCTGTTTCTTGATCTTTGCTTTCAATTTCTCCTTCTGGTCCTGTGAAAGTCCCATTCTCTCCAGTTTACCTTATTCTAATGATTGGGTAATAATGGGTAAAGGGTCTGGAGTTTTTAACTGCGGGAGATTTATCTGCCATAAAGAGTCCTGCACTTGTAAAGAGTTTTTGTCATTCTGCCTTAGATATCTCAGATCTCTCACCATCATCTTTTTTTTTTTTAAACCTCCAAGAGTTTATATTAAGATTTCCTAGCAGGAAAAAGATGAATGGGGTCTCCAAATATAATTCCCTCCTGTTTTTTCTCATCACTTATTCTTTTTAAAAAATATTTTATTTATTTATTCGACACAGAGAGAGAGAGAGAGAGATCACAAGTAGGCAGAGAGGCAGGCAGAGAGAGAGGAGGAAGCAGGCTCCCTGCTGAGCAGGGAGCCCGATGTGGGGCTCCATCCCAGGACGCTGAGACCATGACCTGAGCCGAAGGCAGAGGCTTTAACCCACTGAGCCACCCAGGCGCCCCTCATCATTTATTCTTTCACCAATTTGGGCATAGCTGTTCTCCGCCCCCCCCTGAAAAACTGAAATTAAAAGCAAGAATATTTACTAGTAAAACTAAGAGAATCGAAGGAAAATTATACCAAACCTTTCGTATCTTCCCATATATTAGTTTTTAGCTATTTTCAAGTGACCCCAGTGGTGCATGGGTTTGCAGAAGTATGAATTTGAATCTTGCATGGGTTGGACAGGTGTTTAGAGCAATTCCCACAGCCAGTGAGCTAAGCTAGCTTAGTGGATCACTTGTACTACACCTGAAGGTGGCTTCAGTTTTTCTGTTTAATTCTCATGAGATTATTTAAAAATTTTGTGTGTGTGTGAAAATTTACCATCAAGTGAGAGATAAAATATTAGGTAGAGTTGGTGTGGTGGCTGACTGTGATGATAAGTATAAGAAAAACAGGACTGTTGAGAGAACTCATGATTTGATGGAAAAGTGGTTTAGAACAAAGCCAGAAGTCTAATCCTTTCTGTATTCACAAATTTGGTGATTCCCAAAGGTTTTGTTGCTATCAAAAGGAATAAAAGAGGGCACCTGGGTGAACTCAGTTGGTTAAGCGACTGCCTTCGGCTCAGGTCATGATCCTGGACTCCCAGGATCAAGTCCCACGTCGGGCTCCCAGCTCCATGGGGAGTCTGCCTCTCCCTCTGACCTTCTCCTCTCTCATGCTCTCTCTCTCTCACTCTCTCAAATAAATAAATAAAATCTTAAAAAAAAAGGAATAAAAGGAAGGAGTTCACAGAAACTAGAGTTATGATTGTTAGGTCCAGGGCCAAATATTTAGACAGAGGTGTTTTTTGGTTAGCATACAGAACACTGCATCCTTTTTCTGTTCCACCTGACCTGACTCAGGTGGGCTCCCAGGATTTCACTTTGGGAAGCACCACTCTGCCTTCTTAGGACCTGCTTTATAATCCCTCATAGGCAAAAGTTTTTCTCTCCTGTCTTCTGCGTTGACTTGGCAGCTGTCTCTCACTTTTGTCCATTGTCCAGGGTTTTACTAATTGAGTATTTTTTTCACTTTCTCTTTGGCTCAGCATCCTCTCTAGTAGATGCTTTCCTCCTCCATCCTGACTTGCCTACCTACACATGGCTATATGTTAAAGTTTACTACTGGCTAGTTTTCCTTGGTGCATCTAGGTACTCTGGACACCTGGGTCTCTAGCCATGTCTTCCTAAGTACTGGACATACATTCAAGGCCATCATGGGTGTCAGTCATATCATGCTTGGAGTTTACCCTCCTAGCTCTGTTCACTACTCAGAAGACTGCCTGCCCTTTCCAGGGCAGTAACTGATAGCTCCCCTTGTCCCTCACCTTACACATGTCTCCTGTCCCTGGTGCTGTGATGTCAATATACTGTTTATGGCACCAGGAAGGGATGACTCTCCTGCCTGCTTCTGTTCGTAGAAACTTACTGTAAAGAATGCCTTCCAAAAGTAGCTTATGGTTTTTATGGTCCCAAGATCTTTAGACACCTAGCTAATGCCCATCTTGTGGAGAGGGGGGTATCCTAAGCCAGACACAATCCAAACCCATGACTTGATCTGTATCCTGCAGGGCATGGCCTTTCTCCATAACAGCATTATTGCATCCCATGGGAGTCTCAAGTCCTCCAACTGTGTGGTGGATAGTCGTTTTGTGCTCAAAATCACAGACTATGGCTTGGCCAGCTTCCGCTCAACTGCTGAACCTGATGACAGCCACGCCCTCTATGCCAGTGAGGCCTTTCCCCACAACCCACTTTTATATTTCTCCTCTGGCCTTGATCATTTCCACCTAGGGAGGGTGGGAGAGGGAGATGGAATGACAGTAATATGGGGAGTATTATGGGCTTGGAGATACTCTTTTTGAGGACCTGGCCAGCCTGTTCCCTCTTTTCAGAGAAGCTGTGGACTGCCCCAGAACTGCTCGGTGGGAACCCACTGCCAACCACAGGCATGCAGAAGGCTGATGTCTATAGCTTTGGGATCATCTTACAGGAGATAGCACTTCGCAGTGGCCCTTTCTACTTGGAGGGCCTGGACCTCAGTCCCAAAGGTGAGAGTCAATCTACTGCCCATAGACTTCTCTACCTGGGGGATCCTGTTCTTCATCAAAACCCTTTATCACCCTCAGAGATTGTCCAGAAGGTCCGAAATGGTCAGCGGCCATATTTCCGGCCAAGCATTGACCGGACCCAACTGAATGAAGAGCTGGTATTGCTGATGGAGCGATGTTGGGCCCAGGAACCAGCTGAGCGGCCAGACTTTGGACAAATTAAGGGCTTCATTCGTCGCTTTAACAAGTGAGAGGGCAGTAAGGGGCAGGGGTTCCCCAGGGATAGAAGCCTCATCAGTCTTGGTGGTTGAGGTGGGGCTGGTGGGGCAAAGAGAGTGGGTTGGGTAGGAAGTCCTGGGATCTTGAGAGTCTGGGAGCAGGCACCATATCCTGGCCTCCCCACAGGGAGGGCGGCACGAGCATATTGGACAACCTGCTGTTGCGCATGGAGCAGTATGCCAATAACCTGGAGAAGCTGGTGGAGGAGCGCACACAGGCCTATCTGGAGGAGAAACGCAAGGCTGAGGCTCTGCTCTACCAAATTCTACCCCAGTGAGACTTTGGTCACCTTCCCAAATTTTCCTTTGATGTTCTACTCTATTGGGTTCTCCCTGATCAAGCTCCTGGGAACTCACTTCCCAACTCTTAGAACCCTGCTTTGTTTCATCTTGACACAGTGAGCCCTTCTGGCTATAGACCGTGTGTTTTCATTCTGTCTCTGAATGAGCTGTGCTGCCTTCTTCCTGGCTTCCTGTCCCTTCTTTTTAGGACGTGGCTCTATCCTGCCTTTGCTCTAGCAAGTGGATGTAGAACAATCCCAACTTGAGACATTTAGCCCCCATCCCCAGGGGTCCCCTTCCAACCCCCCACCGCTTAAATACTTTTACCTTGAGCTAGTCCCAGGCACCTTCCTTCTCTTCTCCCCGGCTTAGCTTTCATGTTATAATGCATCTCTGCTTCAGCCATACACTCCTTTCCTCTCTCTTCCCATCCTCTCTCTCTGAGTTTGGCCCTTGCTTCCTAGTTCAGTGGCAGAGCAGTTAAAACGGGGAGAGACTGTACAGGCTGAGGCCTTTGACAGTGTTACCATCTACTTCAGTGACATTGTTGGCTTCACAGCTTTGTCAGCAGAGAGCACTCCCATGCAGGTGAGAACCAGGAGTGAGAAGTAGGGGGTGGGGTAGGGATCTGGGGGAGCTTCATTGGGGCATAGGGAGCCTTGACAGTAGGGGAGATTCATTTGTTCTGGAGTTCCCATATTTTGATAGGGCTTATGGGTTGAGAATTCTTAGAAAGTTAGGCTCAAGTCTCAGGGGCTCTACTTTCCCATCCTTGTTAGGTGGTGACACTTCTTAATGACCTGTATACCTGCTTTGATGCCATAATTGACAACTTTGACGTCTACAAGGTGAGAGCTGGGGCTACCCTCCTCCTGAGACCACCTTGAAAACCCAGTCTCCCTGAACCTTATGTGCCTTACCCCTCTCGATGGTCAGGTTGCCCTCCTGGGTCTCCAGCACCCTAGTACTGGGGCCCTTTGTAGACAAATGAGGCTCTGGCACTCTTATTGTATCTTTTAGTCTGATTTCTTTTTTTTTTTTTTAAAGATTTTATTTATTTATTTCACAGCGGGAGAGAGATCACAAGGAGGCAGAGAGGCAGGCAGAGAGAGAGAGGGGGAAGCAGGCTCCCTGCCAAGCAGAGAGCCCGATGCGGGCCTCGATCCCAGGACCCTGAGATCATGACCTGAGCCGAAAGCAGAGGCTTTAACCCACTGAGCCACCCAGGCGCCCTTTTAGTCTGATTTCTTGTGAATCCTTAGGCTGCCCTAATCAGAACCATCACAGGATTTAGCCCTGATCTGCCACTTTTTTGCCTAGGGGTATAAATACAGCCTATCCATCTTTTCTCATCTCTCCATCCCTTCTAGACATGGAAGAATCATACGGGATGTAGGTACAGAATGATTTACTAGGGACATGCTACCTTGTAAAAATTTTTGTTAAGTCATTGAGTTGGCACAGAGTGGGCTTTATTATACTTCAGAGTAAAAACCATTGGGATTTACGTGTTGATTTTGTGACTAATTGTGTGGCCTTGGGGCAAGTAACTGGAAATCTCCTTGAGCCTCAGGTATTTTACCTACAAGTTGGGTATAATAGATATATTGTGCAAAGTGTCTAACATTGCACAGTTAATACCATTCCTGTCCCTTCCCTTTGGACTTACTCTACCATTTCTGTTATACTATACTGTAGAACTCCCATAAACCCTTTACCCAGGATCACCAGTTACTTATATTTTACCCCACTTGGCTTTATTTTAAAAAAAATCTATATGTCTATGTAATTATTTTCTGGACTATTTGAGAGTAAGTTGCAGGCATGGTGCCCCTTTGTCCCTAAACAGTGTCTAGTTCCTAAAAACAGGCCATTCTTTTATATAACTTCAGTACAATTAACAAAGCCAAGCAGCTGCTTTCTTACCTTGTACAGTTCAGGCTGTCTGAGGCCTATTTCAGTCGGCCTGCCTCCCCTTTCACCAGCCTCTGTGCTCTTCAGGTCAGCCCTATGTCCTTGCTTTCCATTTCCTGACAGCAGACCCTATTTGTCCATGTCTTGTTGCAGACAGGGTATCCATTCATTCAGCAAACATTTACTGAGCATTCACCAGGTACAGGGGAGGGGTAGGAGGATTTAAAGATTCCTTTAAACTGACCCCCCCTACCCCCACCCCATCAATTCTCAGCACCATGCACTTAATTTCTCATCGATGTGCTGGCCTCCCAGGCTGTTAGGATGACTCACAGTGGTGTCCAGCTTATCTCCTCCTATGCTTCCCCATTCAGACTGATACACATAGAGGTGACCTTTTAATCCCCATCTCAATCAGGTAGAAACGATTGGAGACGCCTACATGGTGGTATCTGGCCTCCCAGGCCGAAACGGTCAACGCCATGCCCCGGAAATTGCTCGTATGGCCCTAGCATTACTGGATGCAGTTTCTTCCTTCCGCATCCGCCACCGACCCCATGACCAGCTGAGGCTACGCATAGGGGTCCACACGGGTAAGGCTGACTCTCACTCCAGCCCTCATGTCTGCTTTTCCCAGGCTCTCCCAACGTGTTTCTTCTCCTAGGGCCCGTCTGTGCTGGGGTTGTTGGCCTGAAGATGCCCCGCTATTGTCTTTTTGGAGACACAGTGAACACTGCTTCCCGCATGGAATCTAACGGTCAAGGTAAAACATTAGCCCTCAACCCCAGCCTCAGCCTCACTGTGTGTTGTCCTTTTCTTCTTTTCAGAGTTCCTCCAAATCTCTCAATCTGAGAGACCACAGTTCCTGGCTGCCCCAACCTTGGACCTATTTTGGTTCTAGTGCATGTGCCCTGGGAAGACTGAGAGCCTCCTGAGGGGTGGTGGTTTGGTAAAGCTCTCTCCGATACCACCAATTCTTCTATTGTCTTTTCTTTGATTCATCTTCCCACCATCCCCGCACCCCATCCCACCCCAGCCCTGAAGATCCATGTCTCCTCTACCACCAAGGATGCCCTGGATGAGCTAGGATGCTTCCAGCTAGAGCTTCGGGGGGATGTGGAGATGAAGGTGATGGCAGGCCATGGGGAGGGGTCAGGGAAAGGGAGGATGAAAGCAATTAAGGGACCATGGGGAAAAGAGAGAGATGAAGGAATACCATAGAAGAATCTGAATTATCTTCACTCCTCCACTTCCAGGGAAAAGGAAAGATGCGAACTTACTGGCTCCTAGGAGAGAGGAAAGGACCCGCTGGACTCCTGTAGACCCTACTTCTTCCTAAGTCAGACAGTCTCCTGCTCCTGGTACCTGGGTGGGCAGTGGTCACCATCTCTCACACACCAGAAATGGACATTGTCGTGTAAGATGGAAACCAACATGCACAAAAACCCTACCTTATATGGAAGTTGTTGCTCTTTGCAGCTCAGCCTTGTACATATACCTGCCTCGCTCTGGCCTGGTTCCCTTCTTCCTTACCTTCTGTAAATATCTGTATCTAAACCAGAATATTTTGGCCAAATATAAGACAACAAAAAATGTCATGTTGTCAGAGTCTGGGTTAGGGGTAAGTCCAAGGAAAGGTTATGGGGTGTGAACATGGTAACACATGGAATCACTGAAATAGTCTCAGGATGAGAGAGAACCCTTTATGGAAAGACCCTTCACCAAGTACAGACAGAATTTCCTTCCTTCCCACCTCTCCAGTACAGACAGAAATAGATTCCGTATTCCACATCCCTCTTCCCTCTTCAACCCTTAGATAGTAGTTCTACCCATTTCACCACCCTGTTCTCCCTGACAGGCAAGGGAAGATATTTCTCCCAGTTGGTGGGAATAATTCTCGGGTTCATAGGGCAAAGGCTGCTCCAGAGACAAAGGCACCGGTGTTGAGAAACTGCAGTTCTTCCGGAATGGTGTGTCCAGTGTCTTGATGTTACTGACTCCCTAGGGGAGGGCCAGAATGAGGACAGATCCGGCTTTGCCCTGAGCGCGAACAGAACAGCCTCTTTCCCTCCTCCTCCTCCCCCACTTCCCGCACCCTCACACACCGGCAGCTGCGATGCCCTCTGTATCCAGAAGGTTTCAGGCTGCTCCTGACGGTAGTCGTGAGGCTGTAAGGGAGAAACCCTGAACAGCTCTTGGTTTGAATCTCCCTCTCTTAAGCTCTGCTACTTTCCCACAGCCCATTGGAGCCCAGCTGTACAAGCGGGATGGGATAAGCTCTCACCTTGGTTGGGGCAGGAGGCCCGGCGTGTACCAGCTCCTTTCGGTAGTCATGGTGTGTCACAGACTCGACCTCAGAGTGCTTCTCTGTGGGTTCCTGCTCTGCCTGCACCTCTTTACTATACAGTCCTAGGGGGCATCAGAGCCATTCTTCCCAGATTTTTGTCTTCCCCCCTCCCCTTTGCCCTTCCCCGGCCTCTCACCAAATCTGGTGGTGCAGGAGCATCTCCAGCATGGCTTCCCGCTTTCCTGTGGGGGGGCAGGGAGTGGAGAGAGTGGGGGAGTCTGGTTAAAGCAGGCCCAGGAGAAACAAATGTGAGAAAAGGAAGGAAAACCATGGGGTTTTACTCTTATACCCATCGGACAATCCATAGTCCTACTAGAAATGCCTCCCGCTCTCTTCTCTAATGGGCTCATGCTGGCCCATTCTCTCATGCTTCCCACCTCGAAATGGCTGACAGTAGTTTCGTGGGGGCTGGTATGAGTCTTTCTGTGTGGTGCTGAAGGACATGGGTGACTGTAGCTGCAGGGTCAGCAGTCCCTGGTGTCCATGTCGGAAGAAGAAACTCTCAGAGCCATCCTGCATGCTTGGGACTCGATCCAGGTGGTTGGTGGCTCTCTGTGGGCCCCAAGGTGAGTGACCAGGACATCCTTTATGGTACTTACCCTTATCATAAACTACTGCCTCCCCCAGGAAACCGGGGGCAGTCTTCGGGAAAAGGGAGCAGGTCCAAACCTTAATACCTCCTCCTCCCAGTTGTAGAGAAGGCAGTGGCCCCGTGGCAATGTTTCATTGAGAACCTTACACTTCTCTTCAACCTGGGGGGTCTTCCATTGCCCTTGGGCGCCAGGTTCTGGGACTTGCAAACATTTCCAGGGTTGTTTCCGAGGTTCCCAGTGGCAGTAGTGATTCCAGGAGGCATAATTAGGGACCAGCTCTGCCCCAAGGTTTCTGAAGCTTGGGGGATTGCAGGGCCTGAGCTCAGGGTCATGGCCACCATCTGGACTAGGCCCAGAGTCAGTGGCAGGACCAGGGCCAGAATCAGGACCAGGGCCTTGGCGAGAGTCACAGCCAGAGCCAGAGCCATGGCCAGGACCAGAACTGGACCCAGGAACAGGGCCAAGACTAGAGCTAAGGTCATTGTGGGTACAGGGATCCTGGGTGAAACGGGAAACATAGGCAGGCTCAAAGCCAAGTCTCTTATGGCCTATCTTGTGGGTAAAGCTGGTTCCAGTGCGGGGCTCCCCAGGAAGACTGTCAGAGGAGCAGCCCGTGAGAAAGCTTGGCTCAGAGTAGCGCACTCGGGTCTTCATAGGTAATGCATCGGTTTTGGCAGTGGAGGCGGCTGCAGCTGCAGCAGTTGCAGCTGCTAGGACCGACCTAGGACCGCCACCCGAAGGAAATGGTTCTGAAGTAGATCTGAGCCCTCCAGCGCCAGGCTGTATGTCCAAAGATCTAAAAGAAAGCGAATGCGTCAAAAGCGCATCCCAGTAAGTCTGCCGACCTTTCTCGTCCCCTTACACCTGCAGCCAAAGCTGCCGCTCTCACCGAGACCGCGATCCCTTGGTAGACTCAGCGGTCTCCATCTTCAGGCACCAGCTACCGGGTTGCCATAGAGACGGCAAATAACTCCGGGAGTCTGCGCAGAACTAGAGTTGGGCGGAAGTGTTGGGTGGGGGCGGAGGCAAATTCTCTGCGGGGCGGAAGTCTTCAACCTGCTGCTGTCTGGGAAGTTTGCTTTCCGTTCAGACTCCGTTCTGCCTCAGCCCCACTTTTAAGGTTCCGCCGGCCTAGGGCCCTGCCTTCTACACTGAAGCATGATTCTTTTGAGGCCTTCTAAGGTGATTCTTTGTGTTGTTAGAGACAAGTACAGGGCTGGGGTATCAGACTAAAGCATACTTGGTGTGCTTGTGTAAGGGCAACAGTAATTTCCCCTTAGTTCATTCTCAAAAGTGTAGGGAGTTGTCTTAAAATGTTTAAGGTTGAAAATACATCAAACAACTAAAGCAAAATGGTGAGACGTGGGGATCAAAGGGTGGCTCCCTCTTTTGGTGTGACTACTTCTCCTTCAGTAAAAGACTCTCACGTTGACCATCCTCCTCTCAGACCCCCTTAGAACTTGGCTTGGCATCTGAATGAGAGCCAGGATTGAGCAAGTTTCACTCCTGGGTTTCAGTCTCTTCCTACTCACACAGGCTTATTCCTACTGTTACTTTTCTAGAAGCTTGACCCAGGTGGACTATTTGTCATGAGGACTCACAGATCTATAGGCAAATGCTTCTTTAACTACAGGATGGGCCTCCTTAATGTCTCTCACTCAGACCATAGTCAAGAGAGATCATTATGTTTAATCAGCTTTCTTTCCTATTTGTGGTATCTTTATATATTTAAGACAGTGATCCAAAATCGAGAGAGAGCAAGTTTATTAGCATCATAAGGTCCCTTTCCCTCCACCCTCCAAGTATCCAGGTTTGGGGTTCTTGGTCAGTGGGTAGGTTCAACCTGGAGGCCACTGGAGCTGTCGGCCCCCAAGTACGTGAATGTGCAGATGATACACAGACTGTGCGCCCAGCTTCCCGTCATTGATCACTGAAATAGAGCTTGGGGTTAGGGGGTCAGCATCATGGAAAAGGTCAAAGACTAAAGATCATACTGAGAGGTAGATTTGAGAATTTATAGGTGTGGGGCTCAAGGGCCAAAAGTCACTCACCAAGTCGGTATCCATCTCCCAGGCCCTCAGCCTTTGCTGTCTTTTTGGCCACAAGGAGAAGGTGTCCTAGAAGCTATAGGGACAGGGGAGGGAGACAGGTGGCTTCATTTACAGGGAGCAAAACCTCTAGCTACTTTTGGGCTAGAAGCCAAACCTTGGCTCTGCTCTTCCCACCTGCTGGTCCTCTTCTTCAGCTTGGCTAATCCGAGGAATGGGCTTCTTAGGAATGACCAGAAAGTGCACAGGAGCTTGAGGGGCCACATCACGGAATACGAGACACTGAGAGTAGTGACAGGCCAGAGGCCACCATGTTACTTCAACAGGCTGATGGTATCTCATAAGTTCCTAAGGGGACGAATCCTAAGGGCACCCCACCTGCTGGTCCTCATACAGAATGTCAGCTGGGAGGCTTCGATCCAGGATCCGAGAGAAGATAGTTGGGGCTGCTCCCTTAGGAGCTGTCTGCTGGGCCTTGGCCACTTCATTTCCGTCAGTCACACCTGCAGCTCCTCGGACCTGAAGGTGAGTCAGACATACCCAAGGGAGGGAGCTGACAATACCTCTCCCATATAGTGAGTCTGGGCTGGTGGAGGCTGGGCTCTGTTAGTCATTAACTTCATCCTTCTAAGAACCTATTAGTGGTTCCCATCCAAAAGAAAATTCCTCAATTTCAGAGCATCAGCAGCAGAGAGTAGGGTCAGATAGTGCTGAGCTTGGTTAGATAAAGGCCATATTACCATGCAGGATTCAGCAGTGCAATTGATTCCTGTTTCTAATGTGTCTAGTAAATTTATTTACTGTTCAGAGGAAAGGACACAGGATGAGAACTGGACACTCAGGTCCCCATTCTTTTACCACCGAATTACCTTAGACAAATCCCTCTTCTTGGCTTTAAATATAAAAGGGAGGGGTTTGTATCACCTTTGAGACGATTGGAGCTCTTTCCATTTACTCACACCTTGTTACTAAGTTTCCACTTATTTCCATCCCTTGTTGCCTGATCTTTAAGCTATTTTACCCGTTTTATTCAGGTTTGAAACAAGCACGTCTTGGGGTCACATCTGAACTCTTACTGGGAATTTTAACTTCAGTCCCTTAAATCAGTGAAGGGAAGAATTATGTGAACTCAGCAACCCCAGCCCCAGGGGATTGTGGGTAGGGAAGCCCCAGTTTCCCAGGGGGTCAGAGAAGGCTGAAGTCAGTGTTGTCACATTGTAGGAGAAAGAGTTGGGGTGAACCTGACCCCTCTGGCAAGTGGGGAAGATGAGAGGTTAACACGCGTGCTCAGAAGTCCAGGGGCCTGACAGGGGCAGGAGACGGGCTCCGAGAAGACAAACCTCACTTCCTGCAGGGGGCGCTGAGGAGGCTGCCCGGAGCAGGCGTTCGGTCAGCTGGGTTTCAGGTAGGCTTAGAAGGCAACAGCCTACGCACTGAGCCTTTGCGACCTCGGCGCCCGAGCTCGTGCAGGGCGTCGGCCACCGCCGCCCACCAGCCCGACCTGACCACACAGCCCCAGAGCTTGCACCTCGGGAGGGGCGGCGTTCCCTGCCCGGCGTCGGGGCTCCGTCCCCTCGAGGCCGAAGGGCCGCGCGCGCCTGGGGGAGGAACGCCGACCTCCGACCCGGGAGGGCGGCAGAGCCCGCGGGACGCCCTCCGCGCTCCCACGGCCGCTTCTCACCTGTGCCCCCCGCGGCCCCGCCACCGCCACCGCCCTGCGCGCCACGCGCAGCCCGGCAGCCAGCGCCAGGGCAGCCGCCATCTTGCCCCTCAGCCGCCGAACCGCTCCCCGGGCCGGTACGCCGGCACCGCCGCCAGTGCGAGGCGGGG
>LNAC01000377.1:1290496-1340922 GCA_002007465.1 Ailurus styani | reverse complement strand
CGGGCGGCAGCCATTGGCTCCGCCGGCCGCCGCGAGCGAGCCCTGCCACCCCATTGGTCGCGCTCCTGGGCCCCGCTTGCTGCCCTTTAGCCCAGAGGGTGGCGCGGTTCCCTCCGCTGGCTCCGCCGCCACCCTGGAGACGGAATCTCTTCATCCCATTGGCTTCTTCTGTCAGCTGGAGGGCGAGTGTTCCACTCCATTGGCCTCGACTTCTGGTCAGAGTGAAGGTTCCTTCGCCATTGGGCCCCCTAGGTAGTTTCGCCAAGAGAGTGTCTCACTCCATTGGAAGGATTAGGAGACCCAGAGGTGGGATTTTCCTCCAGTTGGCTCTGCGGCACCACGCTCGCGTGCAGCCGAGCTTCTAAGGCCGTAGACCCTCCCCCGGCATTGGCCAAGAAGAGGGCGGGCTGTGAGGACGCTCGGCGCTGGCTGGGTCCGGGAACCACCGCAACCCCTGGAGGCCAAGGCCACAGAGGGGGCGGGGCGGCGGCGCCCGCCGACGGGGCAGAAGGCGGACTGGGAAGGGGTTTTAACTTGCTTTAACTGGTGGGATAACCAACTTCTTCCCTACAAGGGCATTTCAGCCCCTTGAGCATTTGAGAGATTTTTAATTTACTCATCTGAGGGCAGGTTCTCCTTAGTTTATGTTCTTGTGTCCATACTCCAAGATCGAAGATTCTGCAGTTTGTTCTCAGGGCATTCCCCCCCCACCACTTTCTTTTTTAACGGGGGTGCGGCGGGAGGGTCCTGTCTTTGCCACACGACTAATAAGCAAAGGAATAGGTATCCAATGTTCTTTCCTAATTAGAAATGGTGTGTGATACAGTTAGCCTTGCGCCTGGCATTTTCAGTTAGTCAGGTTTGAAGGACAAGGGAAATGCATCATGGCTAGGTCAGAAGTATATTTCGTTTTGCCGGAATATATATTTTTGACAGAACAGGAGTTACAGAATGCTAATATACTCACACAGTTAAGTTTTAGTGTGACTTTAACAGTTAGGACAAAAGCCACCACTGTATCTTTAGGGTTGGTTGGTTGGTTTGTTTTTGGTAGCACATGTCCTTGACATAGACAGGTGCTCAATGACTGTGGAATGAATAACATTTGGTGTTTCATTCGCTTTCATAATATGTAATACATATGTATAGCATATATAGTCTTATTCTGCCCCTTATAACCAATTTTCCATATTATTACATAGTCTATGTAAATATACTTTGTAATGTCTATTATTTATTTATTTTTAAGATTTTATTTCTTTATTTGAGAGAGAGAGAATGAGCGGTGGGGTGGGGGCAGAGGGAGAAGAGAGAGAAGCAGACTCCTCGCTGAGCAGGAAGCCTGATGCCAGAGCTCATGTGGTGCTCCATCCCAGGACCTGGAGATCACCACCTGAGCCCAAGGCAGATGCCCAACTGAGTAAGCCACCAAGGCACCCTCTGCATATTATTTATTTGAATGAGTTTATCACAGTAACCATTCCTTTACTGTTGACTATTGAATTAGTTTTAGTGAATGGTCATTATGGTGCTAATTGCCTATCACCAGTCAGGAACCATCCTTTACTTCCAGAGATAGTAACAATTTTTGCTATAGCCATATTATTGTTCGAAAGTCCTTTTTTCCTCCAAAGGGCAGACATTTGACCCTGTGCTTTCCCCTAGGAGTTCTAGCAGTCCAGATTGCACCTCTTCCTTTGGAAGTACAGACAGCTTCCCCAAATGTGGGGAAATGTAGACTGGGCTTTTCTGTGCCCTAGAGGCTACATGCAGTTCTCGGTGTTGCCTCTGAGACCGCCACAGCCCATAGAGCTGCTCTGGAGAAGCTCAAGAGGTAAGAGGAGCTGGATCTAGGAAGGGGAAGGAAACTGGCCAGGCATGGTAGACAACAACAAAGCACTTTGAAATTGGTTATTTCTTTGGGTTCTCAGGGAGAGCAGGTAGCACAGAGATTATTCTTTTACAGAGCCAGAAACTGAGGCCCAGAGCGTGACTTGCCAAGGATCACAGAGCCCATTAGAGCCAGAATCTCCTACTCGTAAAAATAAGTATGATTCACTGATTTTGGTCACAGTCACTGGTTTTGGCCCCTTGCCCACAGTTCTTTACTCCAAGTCTTTGTGATCCCTGAGATCTGAGAGCTGCAGCTCTCTGTAGGTTCTGACCACTGTCTCCAGTACTGACCCCCACCACTACATTGGCTACTCGACCTCATTAGAGACTTCTGTTCCTTTGTTTTTTTTTTTTTCAATTTATCAGTTGCTTCCTGGCTTTACTTTCTTTCCGTTTGTAGGGACAGCTCTCTCCATGTTCTCAAGCCTTCTTTTTGCTTTATTTTCCTGATCATCCTCCCTGACACCCTCCCATCATCAGCCATCAATCTAACTATTGTGTTCTTCTTCCTCTTTAGGTTCCTGCTTCCAGCTGTACCCAAATTCTCAACTACCTATCGATTAGGTTTTCCTGTGATACCCCACACTAGCCTTCCCAAACCTTCTCCTCTCTCTTCCTGTCTCCTACTCCCCACTCTTACCCCTTTCCTTCACGACCAGCAACTGACTTTGTCTCCTACTTCACAGGGGAACTTCCATAAAATCCTGCTTCCTGCAGCTCAGTGAAGGCCCATCATATCCTTTCTTCTTTCCTCTTGGTCTTAGGAGATGGTGTTTCTCCTGTGCAGAGAAAATCCCTTCACCTCTGTCCTGACCTCATTCTCTCCCTCCATCTCTGGGATGTCTCACCAGGCATCGCTCTCTCTCTTCTGCATCCTTCAAGATTGTTCTCACTGGTTCCTCCCTTTTTTCCCTCCTAAAAAATGTTTATTGACTCCACATCTCCCTGCGGATATTGTCTCCCTGCTCTTTTCATCCAAGCTTCGTAAAGAAACTCTTTCAAACTTACTGCATTTGGTTTCTGCCCCCATCATACCACTGAAACTACATTATCTGAAGTGCCCAAAGGCCTAACTGTAAAATCCAATGGACATTTTTCAGTCTTTATTACTGGAGTCCCCAACTGCATCCAACACCAGTGTTCACTCCATCCTTCCAGAAACCCGCTCCCTCCTTGGTTTCTTTGAAGCCACTCTGTCCTTCTGATGCCAGAGCTAGCATGTTGAACGTGGGTTTGGTTTGGTGGAGGCAGGTGGCTTGATCCAGCCTGTCTCCTTTGTGGTCCTCTCTCTTGCCCCATTAGGTACCAACTGTAAGGTCCTAGGGTGACTATCCCTGGGCTGGGATCTATCTGCCCCATACAGAACCAGGCCAGATTCCAGCGGCTTCCCTTTTATTGCTGATTTGAGCCAGGTTCAAAGAGGTCTGCGCCAGGTGTTGACAGTGTCTGTCCCTGTAGGAGGGAAAAGCAGAGGTGAAAGGGTCAGGTATGGGGGTCAGACATAGGGTCAGGCCAGAGGCTGTGTGGGCCAGAAGGCCCAGGGGGCCTGGGGTGGAAGCCAGGACGGCCAGAGGGCCCCTGCTTCTGTAGAGCCTCAGAGTTGCTGATGATAGCTTCTTGGAGGGTAGGCATCTCTGCAAAAGGCACATAGTCTGCTCCTGAGGGTGGAAACAGTTGCAAGTATGGGGTGCAGCGGCTGAGAGGGTGAGGTAGTCCTGGAGGGGCGGTTGAGGGTGGGAGCACCTTCCTGCCCGGCCTTCTATTTTCCCCACTGTTCTAGGTTGCCCCCTCACCATGAGGCCTCCCTCCTTGTCGCCGGGTCTCCTCAGTCTCAAAGAAAGTCTCGTGTTCCTCCCAGCGTCGGTCACAGGCAGCACAGAGGAAATTAGACTCAAAGCAGTTGCAGGAACAGCCTGGGGCAAGGAGGAAGCCAAGACAAGTATAGGGAATTGGGGCTTCCCCATGGGCTGACTATATTCTCATCTCTTCCGTACCAACCACAAACCCAAGTTTCTCCTACCTGTTCGCCTATCCTTATCCCCAAACTATTTGCATCCTACCCATGCCCACCCCTGTACTCCCCTCACCTTAGAAATTACCTTTCACCCTGCAGGGATGGGACCCAGTAGCTGCATGCTCTTCATGGCTGTGTTTGCAGCGACATTGGGCCCTCCAGGCCTTTGGGTCAAAGGTAGCTCGTCTTTTGAGCCAGAACTCACCCACCTCCTCTGGGCGTGATGGGATAAAGCAGAACATGAGGCAGCGGCACTGGCCCACATTGCAGGGCACGGATATGTCTAAGGGAATGGGGAGAGATGGTAGGATTAGACTGGCACCTAATAGGGCCTGGCCTTACCGTGTTAACCCCCTCCCTCATACCAACACACACACTTTTCTCTCATATGGCCAGAGTATGGTTATCCCTCCCCCTGACAGGGGCTGGTCAGTTCTCCCTACCTGAGATGAGCTGGTGCTCTTTCAGCAAGTGTCCACAAAAGCATTTGGACTCATCTCCAATCCGGAAACAGTCCCACAGATAATGGGGGCAGCGCCAGCCAATGTAGAGACCTGAGTGTGGAGGGATTAACAAGGAAGAGTGAGAAGGAAAAATAGCCCAAGCCCCCTGCCCAGTGCTTTCTCACCTCTCCCTCTAGGTGTATTCACCTCCTTCCATGAGTTCTCATTCGTTTAGACATTTTCCCACCAGGTTTTCTCAGTGTTCCACAAGGGTTTCAGTTCCTTTCCCACCCCAGGATCCACTCCATCTCTGTTAGCCTGTCAGAAATGACTGAAGACAGTCTTCAAGATTATAAATGAAATTTTGTTTGAAGATGAACCCAAGTTTCGCCAAGTTCTCTGTGACCATGAAGATTCCCATCTCCTCCCCTTCCCACATTAGAGCCCAACTTTGTTTTGTTTTCTTGGAGTGTCCAAGGTGAGGGACAGGAAGATGACTGGCCAGGTGTAGAAGAGATGGTGAGTACTGGCACCTAAGAAGCATGGTTGTTGAAGGGACCAGCGGCAGAGGAGGAGGAGTTTGGGCAGCTCTGGGACCAGGAGGAGGGCTTTCCTCACTTTTCAAGGTTCGCACCTTCATATTTCCTTTTTGTGTTCCTGGTGTTACGGAACTAATGCTGTCTGTGAACTTGAGAAGGTCTGCCTGTGGTTCTCTAAGAATCAGGAGAAAGAGGTAGACCAGAAGTCATGAGTGGTGAAGATCAAGAAATGGAAGCTTGTGAGGCTAAGAAGTATCCCTGAGAGCAGGCACCAGTGAGATGCCGCAACCCTTGACAGCCTGATTCCTGCAGTGGGATCTGAAACTGGCTTCACGGGTCTGGCTGTACTACAAGGCAAGGGTGGGGCCACGTAAATGTGGGAGGAGAACCAGAGAGCACATTCCACGCAGATTTTCTCACCCTTCAGGAGACTTGAGAGTATTCCCAACTTCTAGGCAAGAATCCTGGTTGAGTCCTCATGGAGTGGGCCTTCAGCCATAAGACCCATTCCCATTTAAAGGCTACAGTGAAGTGTTACCTCCACCAAAATGTTGTCCCTGACTTCCTCTGTCTAGCCCCCCCATCTTTCTTCCTTTGTTCCTTGTGCTACTCCTATCACAGTACAATGCACTGGAATGGACTTTTTACTTGTATTCTTCTTAAACTGTAAGCTCTTCCAAGGAAGGGTCTGTTTTTTCATCTACATCTCTAGTTCTAACTTAGGGCCTGGCCCAAAATAGGTGCTCAGAGAGCGCAGACTCCTTGACTGACTAAATGAAGGAGGAAATTCCTTCAGGAGGGAAGAGAGACCCAGTATTCCAGGCATAGCCCTGAAGTTATTGTCCTCTGGTCTTTGACTCTGGCCAGGGCCACAATTCACTATTCTGTGCTTAATGGTCAGTCCAGGTTTTCTTGCCTTACCCATGGTCTTTCAGGGTCTAAAGCCTGTGCACTTGTGGCTTTTGGATTTGCTACTTCTGTCTTGATACTGACAGCCCGCAGTGCCAGTGCCCCATTATACCAGCGAGGCTTGGCTGAAGGAGCAGAGTATAGGCAGAGTCACAATGGAGGTGAGTGGGGGCCAGGATTCCACTAGAGGAATTCTGAATTCCATCCAGAGCAGCAGACAGGCTGAGCAGATGAGGTGTGGAGGTGAAGGAGGGTCAGTGCCCATAGATCAAGGTCCTATCTGAGGGCCTGGGAGAGTCAAGTCCAAGTACTGATATGGGAGTCAGTGTTCAGCCCTCAGATGAAGACTAGAGTTTAAACAGAGACTGGCGACTATTCCTCAGACTCCATTATAGGTGTCAGTGCTCTGAAAGTGGGACAATTGACATCAAGCCATGTAGTCCAGAGTGGGACCCTCTTCTCTCTGCTCTGATTCCAAACACTTCCTGTTATAAGTGGACAAGGACTGGCAAGGTGATTCTATGTAGTTTTGACTGATGAATCTTTGCCCCAAGCATTTTCACTGGAAACATTTTCACTGCGTGATTGGCCATAGGCAATTTTGCCACAAAAGATAAAATTACAAAAAATAAAAGGACATTCATTAAAAAGGACATAATGAAACATGGAAACAATATCAAAGTTAAAAATAACTTTATTGCAAAATACAAAATATTTGAATTTAAAACGAATTTAAAATGTATAGAATAGATTCATGGCAATACCGTGCAAATAACTGGTTTTATTTTGTGGATTGTACCTAAGTACTTGTCTTCAAAGTCTTTTATTCATAGTATTATATGTTTTTGGTTTTGGTTGTTTTTTGTTTTTGTTTTGTTTTTGTTGTTGGTTTTTTTTTTTTTGGCGTGTTGATTCATCACTTTTGTTTTTGTTGTTGTTTTTTGCTTGTTGATTTGCCACTTTTTTTTTTGCTAAAATTTCTCCCTTCATTAAGAGAGGTATCAGTTTCCTAATACTAGAATACATATTTGTAACTGAGCTTCGTATTGTGTTGTGAAAGCTTTCTATACTGCTCTTTGTTCTTGGCAGATTGTCACATTTCCATTGATAGACATTCCAAAGTTGTATGGGAAGTTGTGTGGGTTCAAAACTCTGTGTTACTGTGTAGACAATTATGAAGGCTAAGACTATACTATACTGTTTATACTACTATAAACAGGAGTACTGTGTCAACCAACGGAGAAATGAAACCAAACTATCAACTAGTTGATGAAACTAACAAACTGTCAGACCAAACTATCAACTATTATTTTTTTTATCTTTTATGGCAAATTGCTTTATGGTCAATTATTTTTGTGGTGCACTATTTGTGGCAAAGGTGTCTATGGCATAGATGTTTATTCTGCAAATACCAGACAGGGTACAACACAGTTGATTCCATGGTCATATAATCACATTTACAATGATAACATCTCTTTTTGCTTAGAGCATCCATACAACGTACAGCTATCTTACATGAAGGATGTCTCCAGTCCAGACCTCTCCCCTGAGCTTCAGACCCATATAGCCAGCTGTCTCCAGACTCTTTCACCAGCATGTTCCACCAGCACTTCAAATGTGGTACAGGCAATTATTCCTTTCAAACCTGGCCCTCATCCTTTGTCCTCTGTTCATCCAAAAACATACTTATCTACTCTGTTTTAGGCATTCATTAATGGCACCATCATCCAATCAGTCTCTAAGCCAAAAACCTAGAGATCATTCCAGGCATGTTCTTCTTTCTTATCCTATACATCCAAAGATCTGAAGGTCAGTTTTAACTTCTTAAGATTCCTTTTTTTTTTTTTAAAGATTTTTAAAAAAGATTTTACTTATTTATTTGACAGAGAGAGAGAGAGAGATTACAAGTAGGCAGAGAGGCAGGCAGAGAGAGAGGAGGAAGCTCCTGCTCAGCAGGGAGCCTGAGAGAGACGCGGGGCTCAATCCCAGGACCCTGAAATCATGACCTGAGCCGAAGGCAGAGGCTTTAACCCACTGAGCCACCCAGGTGCCCCCATCTTAAGATTTCGTGAACGTTCTGTTACTCTCCACCTCCACCTATCTACTTCTGACCTGGATTATTACTACTACTGCCCAATGTAGTCTTCCTATGTCCAGTCTTATCTTTCTCTATTCTATGTTACTGCTGGCGCAGTCTTTCAGAAACACATATTTGCTCATGTTATTGTCCCACTTAAAACCTTTTAGTGACTCTCAGCTGCCCTTAGGATATAATCCAATTCTTGAACTTTACACAGAAATGCCTGTATAGTTCTGCTCTTCCAGAGCTGAGCTCTGTCCAACATTTCTTGTACTTTCCTACTGGCGCCTTGCCCTGTCATCTCTCACCTTATCCCACTTTTTACCTGGCCACCTCTTTTTACTCACAGATTTCAGCTGAGAAGTCATCCATTCCAAGGCTTATTCCCTGAGCCCCCAAGATTGGGTGCCCTTTTTTTCTGCTCGAGTGGCACTGTGGGCTGACCTCGATCATAGGAATTATTAGAATGAATTATAATTAACCTTTTATTTATTGGTGTCTCTCATTAGAGTACAAATTATTTGAGGGATTTTGTTTTTGACATCCCACCAGCCACTGCTTCCACATCTGGCTCAATGCCTGGCACATAGTTGGTGCTCAGTAAATGCTGACTAAATAAAAGAAAAGCTTACACTTGATCCTTCTCTACACAGCATACATACTGATTCTCTAGGGACTCAAGATCCCCAATATTAGGAGGGGACCCTTAATACCTTTTCCAGGATTGAATGACACTTAAATTACCACATAAAACTGCCTGTTTAAACAGGATAATGAAGAAGTTACACGTGAAGAAGTATAGCAGCCTTGAAGAATGGAGAGCAGGCAGGAGGTTCTGAGAAAGAGATCAGGGACTGAATGACCCTGCATTTGCAGGAAGAATAAGAGTGACAGAAGATGTTAAAATAAGCAGACAAAGCCATTTCAATGCCTCAATTGAGACTGAGAAACAGATGAGATCATTGTGACTTTCTTGGCCATGGGTGGAGGGGGAAGGGTTCCAGCATGAGAATGAGGAAAGTAAATTGCATGGAGGAGGGAGAAGGACATAGGATTGCCTGGTTGTCCTTATATCTTAGGCCCATCTAGTTTCAACATAACCAATCATAAGGGGAAAGGAAGTATGAGACAAAAATAAATGCACTCAGGTCTACTGAATTCAGTCTAGAAGCCCCAGAATCTGCAGAGCAGGTCAGGGTGGCCTTCTTTCTGAAGGTATTTGCTATAGACATGAAGTTCAGCAACACAGGTACACATGCTTGCATCAGAGGTGCAAGTACATCTTAGACCTTATTAATACATCTGTACACCTTTTATATGGAGGTATACATAAGCACGGCATGCCACTAAGGGGACAGGCAAGAGTACTAATTTTGGGCTGACTTGGAATCAATAGGGCTTGAAGATACGACTCTCCACTTTTGGTGGAGAGACTCACAGCTTTTTGGGTACCTAGATGATAATGGGTCTGGCATGCAGGGTGACAGCCTTTTAGTGGAGTTCCATCAAGGGGACTAAGGCCTTTTGCCATGTCAGAGCCACAAGTCTCCTGGACTGTCTAGGGTCCTGGGCCATCTCTGTCTTAAGGTCAGTTTGATGCAGGCTCTCAGAGCCCTAGATGTGGGTCTGGCCTATGGTCATTCTTTTTTTTTTTTTTTTTCATTTTAACAACTTTAGCTGCCTGTCCCCACTTGGGCTTTATATGAATATCTCCACTTTTTTTCTGTACCCATGCTGTCCACTTTGGCCCACAGGGCTTCTCTCCTCCTAGATTAAGTGTAGTTAGCATTGCCATTTCCACAGGGGGCAGCAATCCATTGATCAGGGCAGGTTCCCTGATCCAGTTGGATTGGAGGATGGCCACGGGCCTGTCACTGGCTTCTAAAGGGCTTTCTGGGCTCACCTGTCTGGATGGCACTCAGGGCTGCAGTCTTCTCCCATTGGAAAAGATAATTCACCTGAGCACCAAACTTCTCTCTGGGCATTGTTTTAGCCACTTCCACAAGCTCTGCTTGCTTGGCAGGGACCACTGGGCAGGCTGTGTGATCTGGGAAGGGAGAAGCTGAGTAACCAAGGAGAAGTGAGGAGGCCCTAAAACTAAGAGAAGGGCCAGGTTAAAGAGTAACCCAATTCCCTCTTCCTGGGGCAGGTATAAGACAGTGATGAGAATGGGGAAAGTGCAGGCACAATTACGGCTAACTCCTTTCTTCCCCTTCTTCTTGCCCGGCTGTTGTCCAGGCTGAGCTGTGTGTGCGGTGCTGTCAGTGGCATCCACCCGCTCCTTGTCCTCTCCTTCCTCTTCCTTTTCCTTTGCAGATGTGTCCAGGTGGACTGGGGCTGAAGGGCTTGAAAGGGGGTGCTTTTGAAGGTTCTCATACTCAGAGATCTGGCTGGACCTCCTAGTCCACAAGATCTCACTGGGAGAATACTTAGAGAGGTCTTCCTCCAGAGTATCAGGGGAAGATACAGGAACATAGTCTTGTGATGAGGTATGAGAAAAAAGGTGTTTCTCTGGGTCCTTAAAGATGTGAGTCTCCAACAGGGTCTCAGGGATAGGGGTTTCCAAAGGGATCTCAGAGTATCCTATGGGAGTCTCAGAGACAGAGGGCTCCAAAAGGGTTTCAGAGGTGTGGGTCTCTAAAGGAGCCTGGGAAGTAGATGGAACCATAGGTGATTCAGAGCTGTGGGCCTCTAAAAGGGTCTCAGAGATGGAAGGTTTCAAAGAGGTTTCAGAGGTGTGGGTCTCTAAAGGAGCCTGGAAAGTGGATGGAATCATATGAGATTCAGAGGTGTGGGCCTCTAAAGGGGTCTCAGAGATGGAAGGTTTCAAAGAGGTTTCAGAGGCGTGGGTCTCTAAAGGGGCCTGGGAAGCAGGTGGGACCATATGAGATTCAGAGGTGTGGGGCTCTAAGGGAGTCTCAGAGATGGAAGGCTCCAAAAGGGTTTCAGAGGCAAGGGGCTCTAAAGGGGTCTCAGAGGTGGAAGGCTCAAAGGGTGTTTCAGGGAAAGGGGGCTCCCGTGAATCCTCCGCAGAGGGGTCCTTTGAAGAGGAGTGCTCCTCTGTATTCATGGTGGTGTGAGGCTCTTCTGTAACTTTGTCTGCTTCCATCTAGTGGTAGAATAGGGTAGAGGCTTCATTAGGTTGGGACTGGAGGGTCTGAAAGTCAGAGTTCACTGGGGGTTACGGAATTAGGATAAGGTTTTCAGTGCACCTGAGATATAAGGGGGAAGCAAGATAAACTTTGGGTCAGGGTATGGTTCCAGGAAGTTCACCTGTGGGCCTCGATCCCAATGTGACATGTAGTCATGGATTGTGAGGGAGCTGGAACTCAAAGAGAGAAAGGCTGAAACAGTCAGAATCCCATCAGTAGATGGTAGCAGAGGACTGTGACCTAGGAGGAAGACTGAACATAGCAACTTGGCTAGTCCAAGAGCAGGGTCCTGGGCCTTAGGACCCCGGAGGTCAGTCAGTGGAGTTCTAGAGACTGGGATACCAAGCCAAAGTGGGGGTTTGCAAGACAGTGCCACGATGCATTAGGCAGGGCCATGACGCCAGTCTGGTTTTGTCTAGGGACCACATACACCCTCCGTTGATGATGTCAGTTATGTTCAAGGCTTCAGTTACTTCCAGCTGGTGTTGTGGATGATTTCCTAAATCCAAACTTCCATCTCAGACCCAACAGATTGTTGGACATGGCTAAATGGATGTCCCACAGGGCATAAAAGCTGAACTCTGGGAATTATTTTGGTCTTATCCTTTCCCCTCAAACCTGATCTTCAAATAGGCACCAAGGACTGTATTTCCTATCTTCTGAATAATCCCAAAATCCATACTCTCCTTTCTTCTCCCTCTAATTTTGTTCAAGTTCTCATCATTTTCTACCTTGATTATGTAATAACTTCACCCCTCTGCCTCCTCCAGCATATTAATCCACTCAGCTATTCTTTCATTGATTTATATAACTTTTACTTTTATAAATAACTCAATCTTACACTTTCACGCAGGCACTGTGCTGAGCACTGGACTCAGTTGAAAGAATCTGGGAAGACCAGGTTAACCAAAATGATAATACAGATGAGTTGGTGTTGTGCCTGGGTAAGCTCAGGATGCTGTGGAGTGGGGTGTGACAAATTTGTCTTGGAAGGATGTCCAAAAGAAGCCAGTCCTCCTTAATGACCCAGTGGAGAGATCCTTCTAAAAACATAAACCTAACAACAGCATTCCTTTGCTTAAAAACACTTAATTGTCTCAGCCTAAGGATTAAGTCTAAATTTCTTGGCCCTGACATTCAACGCCTGTCATTATTTGGAACACTGCCTAAGGATGCCAGCTTTAGCCTTCTGTGTTCCCTACTTTCCCCCCATGCTCCAGAGATACTAAACAACCACTTAACAGTCATTAGAGTCTTTCCAAAAGGAAATTTTGGGACAAGAATTAGGGAGAGAGATAGGATGATAGGAATCTGACCAGGCATTCAGCAAGAGGAAAAAGATATTTGAGGTTGGAGAGCGGGAAGATGGGAGGAGGAGGAGAAAAAGAAGGGGAAGAGGAAACTGGGGGGAGGAATTTGGTGGAGGGGGTAGTGTAAGGATGAAAAGTAGAGAATGGGAGGGGGTCGGACTGAGTTGGGAAGGGGCAGAAGATGTTAGGAGGGGAATGGGATGAGAGTTTGGAGGAGGCGGCTTTGGAGAAACCACCTACCTCTGGGCTTTGGCTTGGCTGTTAAAAGTCCTTAGGGTCACGATCTCCTCTTAAGCTGGGAAGGGGAAATATTAGCGAGGGATGGAAGGCTCTTGGATGAGACCCGCCTTGCAGTTGCTATGTAACGAGAAGCCTTGCCTTCAAGTCTACCACTTGGGGAGGGAAGCTGGACACCTGCAGAAATTCGCAAAGGAACTCTGGCCAGATCTGGGGGAGCGCGGGAGGGGAAGGGACGAGGGATTCCGGGGCGATGAGGGAGGAGCTTGACTGAAACCTCTGGAACCCCGGCCGGGAGAGAGGGATCCGTCACCAGGGGAACCGGAACGTCCAGGAGTCTCCTTGGCAACATCTGGTCTCCAGAGGAGGCTGCATTGGACCCAGAGGGGACGAGTCTAGAGGGTTCACTTCTTTAAAAGGGGTTTGCCGGATCTCTGTGTGAGTGGGTAGTCTGCGAACATCTGTGGGGATGTCAGTAGGTGTCTGGGTTTGTGAGGGTCTCTGTAGGGTTCCTATGAGATGTGTGTGGCTCTATCAGTGGGGGCTGTGAGGATCTGAGGTTGGCATCGGGGCTCCGAGGTTGGGGTGAGAAAGGCAGGGGATCAAGGAGCTGGGGCTGGGGCGGAGTCTGTCCTCGGAGGCCCGCAGACTCAAGTTGGAGACCAATAGAATAAGGCAGGGGGTGGGCTTTACTGACAAGAACCAATCGAACTGATAGAGGGGCGGAGCGTCATAACTACGTCAGACAGAGGCCGCCGCCGCGGGGCCTGGTTATCGCCGGTCCAGCGCAGCCCGGAGCCGCCCAGGCCTGAACTCCTACCCAGGTCCCCGGCCTGGCCTCAGCCGGCCTGACCCCGGCCCCGGGCCCACGAGGACACCGAAAGCCACTCCCTGGGGGTGGGAGCGGAGCCGTGGGTCAGCTCTGCGCGCGCCCCGCGCTGGCCTGTCCGGCCCCGCCCCCGCCCCGGGCCATGGCCCAGCCCTTGTCCCGGCCCCTCGTCCTATCCTCATCCAGCCCTTGGCCCCCGGCCCCGCCCTCGCCCCGCTTCCCAAATCGGCCCCTGCCCGGGCCTGGGTCCCAGGGAATGCCCAGATCCGAGTCCCAACCCAGTCCCCCCCTCGAGTCCCAACCCAGGCCCCCCCTCCAGTCCCAGTCCCTGTGCCTGTCCTGGCCCCCAACCCCACCTTTGCCCTTGTTCCACCTCCTGTCACAAATCCCAGCCCAACCTCTGTCCCAACCCCATTCCCGGTGTTTGCTTAAATCCGGGGCCCAAACCCTGCCCTTGCCCCAGTCCCCATTACAGCCCCTCCTTCCATCCCATTCCCTGCCCCTTTTCAAGCCCCAGTGCCCAGCACAGCCCAATCCATTATCTCAGCCTTTGCCTTCATCTCTGTGTTTACCCAAGTCTCTCCCACTACCCACCCCTCTCCCTCATACCTTGCCCCTCTCCCAGCCTCGACTCAGGTCTGGGCTCCACCTGCCGTCAGCCTTATTGCTGCTGTTGCTGTTCTCTGTCCTTGGCCCAGGGGCTGGTGAGTGCAGAAGCAGGAAGCACTGAGGCAGGGATGGGGTTCTGGCAGGGAGGGGTGGACTGGAGGGATTCAGGAGAGGTGGGACCTGGGCAACTAGATCATTGGGGAAGAAGTCGGGAGAAATAGGGAGGAGAGAACTGAGAGACTTACACAACTCAGAGAAATTGGGAGGGTCAGAAGAGAGGAAATTGTGGGCTTGAGGCTCGGCATGTGTCTAACAGTCCCCAGGACAGGGACTCCAAGGTTTTCTTTCCTGGTGGCTTTGACTCTTTTCCAAGGAAGAAAACTTGGAAACTTCTGCAAGGGAAGTTTGATGGGGGAGACATGATTCTATATCAGAGAGCCTCTAGTCCAGTGTGGGAAGATCTAGCCTAAACTTTGAGATACTGGGCATGCATTAAAACAGGGTTAAGAAAACAGTTTTGAGAACAACATGTAGCAAACAGATGGACATGGATTAGTTAGTTTTCTTCTTGTAATGAGTCTTGTTCCAGATAAGTTTGAAATATAGAGGCCATTTTATAGATGCGGAAACTGAGGCTCAGTTGGGGGGCACTTTTCCCAAGGTCATGCACCTTGTACATGGCAGTACTGGGACTAGAAAAGTTTCCTAATTCCTGTTTCATACTAGTGTTTTGTTTTTTTGTTTTTCACTGCAACATATGCCTAATAGGAAAATAGACTCCGTTGAGAGAAGACTCAAAGCACAACCTGTCCTCTCCTTTGTCTGCCCATACGGGCGCTTAATCCACAAACTCTTCCTCATTTGCCAGTTGTCAGCCTAGGAACACCATCCAGGGAGGAAGTGATTCAGAGAGGGGGAGGTCCAACTTCTTAATGGGTGGAATGTGGGAGCAGGAGGGGGTCCTGGCTGTAGGAGATATGCCATAAAGTTGGCCCCATCTTAAGGAGATGACTGTCGTCTTCATGGCTTCAGCACCCAGTCGCCTCTGGCACTCTAGATAGGATGGAGATGTGCCTAAGGGAGACTTTGGCAATAATAACAGAGCAGCTGGGGTGGGAGTTGTGTTTCAGTGAGCTTTGGGGACCTAGTTCAGTGTATAAGCTTGAGGAGATCAGTACCTGCCAAGGGTCACGCCCCTACAGAGGTGTCCAACTTCTATATGTATGTTCACTGGCATCTGGGTACCTATGTGTTTGTGTACGGAGGGGGCTGGGGGAATGCTGGTCACGTGCAGTGTGTATACATGCTTGTGGTTAGTATGTTCTGTGGAGTGCATGTGAGCCCCTGTGTGTTCTCTGAGTACCTATGTTATTGTGTGAGGGGGAGAGAACATGTGGCCCCACACATTCCTCTTCAGCTCTTCCTGCTCCTATAGACAGATCACTGAAGTGTCACCTTCCAAGTGGATTTCTTAGTTGGAGGCAGTGTTTGCTGCCTCCCACAACATATAGGAGTAATCCTGTACCCCTAGCTTGACTCTTTGAAGAAAGGGGCTATAGAAGGGTTCAGTGTGGATGACTGCTCTGGCAAATTAGGTACTCAGTAGAGGTAATAGGCAGACCAGTTTTTCAGTTTAGGTGAGGGAGAATTTACTGTTGAGCCCAATTCGTAACTTCCATCCCTACCAGCATGGCTTCTTTGTTCGTGAGCCCATTGAGCAACCATGGACTGACTAAGGGAGGAGGGTGGCTGACAGCCACAGAACTGTAGGAAGCTGAAAGATGTGGATTAAAAGATGATTGTCCAGAAGCAGGTTCACTTACCTTGGGAAGAACTGTAATGAAGTTGGAAAAGAGCTCTGAATAGGCTCTACTAAGGGCTACCCTTTGTGTTGTTAATAATTCCTGCCCTGGTGGCTGTGGGCTAGCCTGCAGGAGTGCTCTGTGACGTGGTGGTGGTGACAGGTTTCACCTGAGGGGAGGCTGGCAGTGTCACTGGACCATCGGAGCACATAACATAGTGTTAATAAATGCTTCTTGTTGACGTCAATCTCATTTCAGGAATGGAAGGTACCTTCTGGGTCTCCTGGTCTACCCCAATCCTTGGGTCTTTTCCTTGGGCTCACCTGCCTATAGTTGCATAGCTCAGGTGTGCCTTGCTGTCCCAGGAAGTGAGGACCAGTCTCTGCCTGTATGTGTATTTGTGTGCGTTCGTGTGTGTGTGTGTGTGTGTGCTTGCGTGCATGTGTGTTTCAGATGGTGGTCTGAAAGAGAGAATCACCCTAGCTTCGTGTGGAAGTATGGAACATCAGGGCAGGTTCGTTTGAGCTTTTACTCATGCTTCCTTTGAGACACAGCTCTGTAGGCTGCTGTGAGATGCCAAACCCAAGCTTACAGTGATTGGGGCTATGGACACTTCCTCTAGCACCTGCCCTCAGGACTTGTAGGTTCCTCCCACCATGTCCAGTTGCTGCTCACTCCCTTTTCCCACCAGCCCATTCTGTGACCTCTGTAGCCCCTGGCCACTTTTTGGGTGGCTTAACCAGTTTCCCAATTCTCCAGGCCTTGCCATGTTCTCTTGAATCACAAGGGTTTTTTGTACTTGTACTTTTGTACTTTGTACTTGTCCATTGTTTCCCAAAAGTCATTAGCTGCTTTTCACCACTAGTTCTCTGAGGGTCTGCGCTGGGGGCCTGGCCAGTATTTCTTCCTAACAATAGCAGTGGCCCTTCCAATGACCCATCCCTGGTACCAGCTTTGGGGAGGAGAAGCTCTCCCGTAGCCCCAGCAGAGGGTGCTCCAGAGCTCCACTTCCTTGTAAACAATAGTAGCCAGGCTGTTCTGCTCCTGGCTTTCAGCCTCCCTGTTGTCAGTGCTCAGTTCGCAAGGTGGCAGGTTTTCCTTGCCAACAGTTGAGACCCATCATGTGGTCTGTACTGGACTGACTAGTCTTTTGGTCCAGCCATGGCTTTGAAGGTGAGCATAGGCCAGTCTAGGGCCAGTGGCCTTTATATACTTAGGACAGCTCCCTCCTTGCAGGGTGACCTTGAAGTTCAGTGGTGCCTTCCTTACCAGTGTTCCCTCCTCCTTCAGCAGCCTCCCTTTCCCAGATGCCTCTTTCTCTGTTATTTCAAATACCTCATCTTGAGTTATAGCTCCCATTTCTGGAAGGGAATTTGTCAGACTAGGTGAGCCCTGTGGGTATTTCTATTTGGCTGAAAACACCCCTCCACCGTCTTCCCTGTACCCCCTGCACTGTCCTGAAAGCTGCTGGCGGTCCAGCCTTCTCATCAGTTCTGGGCGCATCCTTCTGTGCTTCTCTAGGGCTGATCTCAAGTCTCCAGAGCAGTCAGATTCTCCAGAACTTTGCCTGGCGTCAGGGACACTCTTCTATGCAGCTGAGCTACTGGATTATTTTCACAGCAGTCCTAGTGCCCATGTGGTTGCCTGGAGAGCTGCTGACACCAGACTTTTTTGCTCACCTTGGCTCTGCTGTGAACAACCATGATCAGGTACTTGTATCTTGGCACTTCAGTTAGAGATGACCAGTCCCTCCAAGCCCAAGTGTGACTGTTTCCAGGTGGTTTGAGATTCCACTGAGTCACGGACTGACTGCCTCACTGGGCCTCCTTCTGGGGAAACGCCCTCTGGTTGCTCATTCTGAATCCTACAGGGCCCGAGGACTCCCCTCCTCTCCTGGGAATTCTCATGGTGGCCTACAAGCTCCTGTTCTTGCCTCTGCCACCCAAGCAGGCCCCTTGCATCCTCACCACACTTCCCCCCTCCCCTCTCCTGCCCTGAGCCAGTATACAGACAGCTTTTGTGAAGTTTCTGAGGGTTTTTACTGTTCCTGGAACCACAGGGGAACAGAAGGGGAAGAAAATAAACAAGGAAGTTACACAGTTCAGTGCTGACTCCCAAGCTTCACAGGTGGAGTTCTGGCATGTTCAGTGGCCAAAGAGCCCATGTTCCTGCCCCCCCCCCCAACACATGCCATTCACACCTCTGTTTTGTTAAGCTTGCTAAGAAGAGAACAATGACTCCTCAGTGAGGGACAGCTGTGGGGGCATATAAAGGGTCCTGGTTTGGGATATAGATAGATCTAGGTTTAAATCCTCAGTTTGGTCTAGGTTTGAGCCTCAGTTTCCTTATCTGTAAAAACAGGTCATTTTTCCCAAGGTCATAAGGATTAAAGCGGATGATGGCTAGGGCAGCATTAGCCCCAGCTCCCGGCTCAGGGGAGAATATTTGCTGAGTTGGTGCTATTGGTGAGGAGGACCCGTGTTCCTGTTGCTTAACGAAAGTGCCCTGTGTCCTACCCTGCTCTTTTCTCTCTTGCCTGCTCCCCAGGAGGCCTCTTCCTGACTGACTACTCCACCTGCTCACCCCGCAAGCTGAGTCCCTTCCGCTCCTTTGCCAGCACCGAGCTCTTCCACTTCCATGTTCCCGAGGACACATTCCTGGCTGTTTGGAACCTCATCATCTTCAAGGAGCAGGGGGGAACCTTTGGGGACCACTGCCCAGACCAAAGTGTGACTGTGTGAGTGTCCAAGTTAACATCCTGATCCCCACCTCCAACCCCAGAGCACTTTCCAAACTGAAGTGTGACTGTATGAGAATCTAAACTGACCTCCAGGCCCTGGCCCCTCACTGGGTCCAGACTGAAGTGTGACTGAGTGAGGGACAAGACCTCTGTCTCCTGACTACTGTTTGACTGTGTGAGAGCCTGGGCTGACGTTTTACTCTTTACGCCCTGACTCCTGACTTGGAACACTTTGCCATATGTATCAGTATAGGGAATTCACTTGTGTTACTGGCGATGAGTGACAGTTCTTTCTTTTCCCCATTTCCCGTTTCCCACCCCATTGCCTGTTGTCTTCCTCTCCTCATTCTGGTCCCCCAGGTATTTCCGGTCCGGGGCACCCCCTGTCATCAATCCCCTGCACACACACTTCCCAGGGGACACGGCTGTGCCTGGGGTTTTCTCCCTGACCCTCAGCTGGACACTGCCCAACCGCACCTCAGGCATCTTTAACGTCAGCAGCCCCTTACCTGGGGACTGGTTCTTGGCTGCCCACCTTCCCCAGGCCCATGGCCACATCTCTGTCAAGGTGGGTTGATGCTGTCCAGGGTAGGAGGGGGCCAGAGCTGCTTCTCCATGTCTGCTGAATCCCCCTCACAGGCTTCCTGGCGTACCAGCCCTGTGCCAGGGTGGGCAATAGCATAAGGGTGGCTAGGGTGGGCCATGGGTAGAGGCTGGCAGTTCACCTGGTGGGCCAGAGGTCATGACTTGTCAGAGGCAATTTGGGAGCCTTAGGAGGACATAGTGGGTGCAGATAAGCTGAAGGGAAAGCACAGAGTCTGGAGTCAGTCGGAGGCCCTGGCACTGTGGAGGAGTGTCCCTGTTAGAAGGTGTTATTCAAGGTGATCAGAAGCCAGCCAGGGACCGGTCATATGCTGCTACAGAAACCCAGGACTGGCCTTGTTCTACATCTTGATTGGTGATAGCCCTGCAGACTCTCATAGGCTCCAGCCCAGTTGTTGATCCATCTGGGAGAAAACATTCCTCTTCTATCATAATTTCAGCTCCCTACATCCTCTGGAAGACCATAGGAGAACACTTGGGGACAGGGAAGTCCTTTCCTATTAAAAGGAGGCCTTGGGCAGCTGGTGTCCATCCTGACTGTTGCTTCCCTTTTCTCCAAATGCCAGCTGTGATTTCATAGAACAAGGTTTTTAAAGTCTGCAGTGTAGGTTCAAAGGTCAGGATGCTTCTCCATTCTGGTTTGGAGGGGAAAGAAATGCCACAAAGTTTTTCTGTCTCTCCCAGGTATAGGCTAGATATCCTCCTTGTAGTGAGAGGATCTCTAGGTTTCTTACTCTTGTCCATTGGCAGGAAGGGAGGGTATGATAAGCTGGCCTTTGGCAGAGTGGGGTGGCCCTGTGTGTGGGGCCAGCGGAGTGAGGTGGACTGAGCATAAGCAGAGCAAGGGCTTAAAGAACAGGATGCTGAAGAACATGAACACTAGTGGGACTTGGCTATTGAGAATTGAAGGGGGCAGAAATTTCCAATCAGGGGAAGATTTGACTCAGCTGTATTTCTCCAGGCTGAGATCCTTGAGGACAGCGGCTCTGTGACTGCACCAGACTCGCCTCTCCTCCTCCTGCCATAGCTCAGTGTTCAGAGAAGGTGTTATGATGCTTTTGAATGAGTTGAAAATTGTACAGGGACAGGTGCACTGACACTGCTGTTGTCAGCGATGGAAACTGTGGCTTGAGGTCGCATCTTGAGGCCTCAGTGATAGGCCTATTTTTCCTGAGAGGGCTGTTCCAGAGAATTTCCTGCCTAGGCCTGGGAGCCCTGTGGATGACAGCATGTTGGGAACTCACCTAGAAATGGCTCTGGGTTCCAGGTGGATCTTGACTCTCATCAGAACTAAGGGTTATTCTATTCTAAGGAATGCCTTAGGTCTTTGGCCAAATCCCAAAGAGCCCATTCCTGATTGTGACTTTGATCCTTGAATCCCTTTTTGAGAACTGACAGGGAAAATCTCTTTCTGAAGCCCTGCTCTAGTTATCTAAAAACTTTCTGGATGAGCAGGAGGAATTGGGGGCCTGGTTAGGATAGGTCAGAACCAGCCTTGACATAACCATTTGCATCTAAATATAGCAAGTGGGGTCTGGGGACTTGGAACTACAAGCTGGAGGGCTAGTTGGCAGAACTCCTGAGGTATGGGGATATTAGAGTTAAGGGGACACAGTTATACCTTGCCCATGAATGACAGCAGACCTAGATATTGTGAGAGATGTAGGTCTTTAGTTAAGGCATCTTCCAGAGGCTTGGGGGTGAGGGGTGGGCAAGGATCATCCTTGTGGTTCCTCTAAGGATTTGATTATCTTTTGGAATCTTATATGGGCCTCTAAGGATTCTTAAGTTCTCTAGTTAGTTCCCTAGACTCCAGCCTGTGAGTTAATTGTCCAGAACATTCCTCCAGGGCTCCATCTTCTTGACTTGCTTTTTCCTCATACTGTTGTCCTGACTTCCTGTGAGTCTTGGCCTCGGGTGGGGACTGAAGAATCCTGACCGTAAGAAGGTAGCACTGTTTCTAGGGCCCTCCTCAGCTTTGGGGATGAGGTCAGACCTCCCCTAGACCTTAGTCCTTGGGCACCTGCTTTGTCCCAGACCTTGGATTGGGTGTGAGAGACACAGATAAGATGTATATTAGTGAGATACAGGAGATGTTTTAAGAGGACAAAGGAGAAATGGCTAACTCAGTTTGGTAGTATGGTAGAGGTGGTTTTAAGAAACAGGAAGTGAGGCCTGATGTTGAAAAAGTAAGGGAGGGCATTCCAGGGTATGGGCTAATGTGCAGAAGGGAGAACTGAAGTGATTCAGTGTGGAGTGGTTGTTGGGCTGGGTAGGGGAGCTGGAGGGATGAGCAGAGGCCAGATCATGAAGGATCTAGAAGTCTGAACTTTATCCTGAGAGTGATCAGGACTTTTAAGAGGTTGTTAAAGGGAAATGACTTATCTGATCCAGGCCATGCTCCTGAGCTCTGGTCCCACACTTCCGTGAGCTGCTGTGTCTATGCCACTCGCTACTGTATTCCTAGCACCTGGCACATTCCTAGCACAGTGGGGACAGGGCCAATTTTTATTGTTCTTTTGCTATCTTCTCAAATTCATAGTATCCAAAACTGATCTCACTTCTTTCCCTTTCCTGTTTTTCCTGTCAGCCTCTTCTTTCTTGACCCATGCCTTCCATTGCCTTGTCTTCCCTGTCTTGGAGCATGTGTTCATTCTGTGGAGCCCAGTCTGCACTGACGGACTGGCCTTCAGATTATAGGTAACATCTGGCACCACGTGACTCATTAGGGGGAAGTTTTCCAAATGTCTCGAGCAGTGTTCTCCTCAAATGCTTCCTTTTTCCAGCTCCAAGATTTGAAAGTAAATGAAAGCAGGTAAAATAATGAAAACGAGGATAAGGAAAGCAAAGAAGCAGATCGTAGAGAAGAAAGGATTCGAATGAATTCATCAACCAGACTAAGTATAGCTCTGTAGCTCAATTGAAGAGATTAAAAATCTGCTAACAGTGCTCATTCTGCTCTTCCTCCTCCTCCTTCTAAATTATTATATTTGTGTCTCGAATAGGTAATATATGCACCTGGTACAACATTCGAAAGGTACAAAAGGCATACAGTGAAAAGTAAGTCTTCCTCTTTCCTTCACTCCTTCCAGTCCCCACTTCCTCTCTCCAGAGTTAAGTAGTAACTAGCTGTTAATTAGTTCCTTCTATTACTCTTTCCTCCTTGAAATACTTTCTCCACATGGCCTTCGTGATGTTATAGAACTGTCCTGATTTTCTCGTGCCCACCACTCCTTCTCTGTCTCCTTTCTTGGTGTCTCCTCTGCTTGGCGCATTTTGTGGGGCCCCAGTGCTTGGTCCTGAGACAGCTCCTTTTTTATTTCTCCATTTTCTTCCTAGGTGCCTGCAGTTTTAAATGCCACCTATAAGTTATATCTTCCAAGTATATTCCATTAGTCCTAATTTCTTTGAATCTCAGACTTTATGTTTAACTGCTTACTTGGTATCTCTGATTGGATGTCCAAGCAATGTCTCAGACTTAGCATGCACAAATCAAAGCAGAACCCAAGGTGAAAATCTCTTTGATTCCCATTCTTCTCCCAGCCCAAGCCTCTTCTCTGGTCTTCTCAGTCAGTGGCACTGCCATTCACCATTTGCTCAAGCCCCAAATTTAGGTGTCATACTTGATTCTTTTACCTTTATTTCTCTATAGCAAGTCTGTAAAGAAAAAGTCTTGTTGATTCTACTTCTAAAGTATGCTCTGAATGCATCTGCTTCTCTCTTTCCATTCTGAGCATACCTTCCCTGAGCTTTCTCCTGGGCCACTGCAGTAACCTCCCAGTCATCTCCCTGTTTGCACTCTTGGCCCCTGCAGTCTGACCAGCACTCTTCTGTGTTGATCGGTGCTGACTGACTGTGGGCCAGGGGCTGTGCTGGGTACTGGGATATTCCTACAGGGAAGGGCAAGCGTCTTTGGGCAGCTTAGTCTATAAGCCCTATCCAAGGTCTGGCATGGGCCACCCTGCTGAGGCCTTCCTCAGGAAGCTCAGCCCAGCCATACTAGGACAGTCTAGGCTTCAGTCAAAGGCCTTCCTCCCCCGCTTCTTTCAGACTCTTTCAGATTCCCACTCTACTTCTCACTTTGGCCCTCCTGGTTTCCCAAGTGTCCTTGCTTTGGCCCCATTCCTTACATGTTGGCTCAGTTTGGACTCTCTCACTTGGCTTATGCCTTGGCAGCTCCTGAAGACCTATCTTCTGGTGCCCTTTCTCTGGCACTATCACAGGGTGAAGGCTGCTGCATCTCTGCACCTTCTCTGCTCTCCACTGATTGGATGCTTCCCTCTGCAATAAGGGAGGAGTATTTAATGTGCACATTATACAGTTTAAGGAAGGAGCACATTTTAACAGTTGAGGTCATGTCCACTGATCCTTCAGTTAAGCCAACAGCAAGAAAGATGTGGAGAAAGTGTTTCTTCCCCCTCGATTGTCCATCCAGCAAGGAAATGGGCCACCCCCTTGGGGCTTGCTCACTGCAAGGGTATTGTGGCAGTGACTGCTCCCGTAGGAAGTGGGGTTGATGGTATATACTTGTGGTAGTATTTCTGGTCCTTAAGGTTTGACACCAAAGATGAAGGACATCTGCTTTGGGTATCAGAGATGGAGGTCTTTGAGCAACTGGGTAGGTTGAAGAGCTCTCTGAAAGGACCCGCTTTTTGTCACCCATTCTTTAACTCAACAGATATTTTGTTAGCACTTAGTATTTTCCAGGTAGTGTGCTAGGCTTTGGGGATGCGGTGATGCAAAAGGCACAGAAGAATTCCAGGGAGAGGGTAGTGAGGTCTTCTGGCCTGGCATCATCAAGGCCTTCTTCCAGCCTTGGGGAGCTTTGCTGGAAGTCAGTACCTTGGCTGTCTTGTTTCACGGTATGGAACCCAGTGGGATGTCAGAGCCTGGAACTTTTGTCAGAATGAGGTTTAGAGGTTTGCCTCAGTCAGAATAACCACATAAGTAAACAGTAGTCTCCAGTTTCTTGGGCCAGAATAAGTCCATTTGTCCAGAAGAACAGAGAAGCTTCACCAGGAGCCCTGTCCTCCTCTGACCTGCTGGGCTCGGAGGGTTTAGGTAGCTGCAGATGCTTCGAAGGAGGGACCAGAAGGGACTGTGCCCTTGGAGGAGTGAGGAGGCTGTGCATGCTGGGCGGTGTGAACTGAATCGACAAGGGTCAGGGATCTCACCCAGAAGAGTAGCTTAGATGTGGCTGTCATGTCCAGTAATGGAAGAAACCCAGCCTGATTCAGAAGGAGCAGATGTATCTGTGGGTCCCCTGAGGCAGAGCAGTAGGAGGGGAGACAGAAAACAGGCTCTGGCTTTATAAACATCAGAGCTGCCCACAGCTGTGTTGATTCATTTGTTCATTCATTTATTCAGCAGACATTCGTCTGTGAGGCATACACTTTACATTAGGCTTCATGTCTGGGGGAGCAATAATAAAATAAGACAAGGCCCCGTTTGTAACCTTCGTACAGTCTGGAGATTGCCTAGAAGGTAGAGTGGCCCTTCCCTGGGGTTGTTAAAGCAGAGGCTGGACCAGCACTTGGGAGGGCCTAGTAGGGAATAAAGGAGATGAAAGATTCAGATGAGGAAGACTGGGTGGGTTTGGACTAGAGGCCTCAGGGAGCTTTCTAACCCCAAAAGAGAGCCAGTGTTCTAAGTTCTTGAGGGCTTGGAGGGGAAGTGGGGTGTTTTGGAATTACCTTGAGGGGCTGTCCAGGAGTGCCCAGGAAGAGGGGTTAGAGTGGAGGAGGTGCAGGCCTGATTGTCAGGACATGGTGCTTTGGGTCCCCAGACCTCAGTGAATGCTGAGGATCATAGCAGATCCTACACACCTAGGAAAGACAGAGGTGGAGACCAGGCAGGAGGGAGCCAGAGCTTCAAGAGACCTCAATCCTAGCCCTGGGAGGTTTGTCCCCCACCCTTCAGTAGATTCTGTTTGCCTTGTTTTAGCAGCACCCTTGCTGTCTCTCCTCCCACCACTCCTGCTTTTGTCTCAGGGTCTCCAGGACGAGTGTCAGTACCTCCTTCAGCCACAGCTGATTGTCCGGCGTTTGCTGGACGTTGCTGTGCTGGTGCCTGGCCGTCCCTCAGAGCAAACCCTCTCGGCCCACAATCGCTCAGCCCTGTACAAGTAAGTCGAATACTCCCCTGAACCCGACCCTTTCCCTCTTCTTTCCCTGGCCTGAAACAGGGAACAGGGTTCTTTTGGCTTCTCAGCCTCTCTACCTGTTCCTACTGTTCCACTGGCCAACCTGGGCTGCGGGACCACCCAGAGCCCCCAGGGTGGGTTGGACGCCTGCCTCCCTCTCTCCGGGCAAGACAGGAGGAAGCAAAAAGGCTTCCTGATCTCCTGTTTCCCCTGTCCCTCCACGCCGCCTTTTTCCTGAGCATTTTCCTCATTCTGGTGTCCGTCTCACCCTCTCACTGTCCTTTCTTACCTCCAACCTCCCTTCTGCCCAGGGTCTTTGTGCCCAGCTTTACTTACAGGGTTTCAGCACAGCTGGTATGTGTGGGGAGCCGCGGGGCATTGGCCTGCCCCCTGACGTTGCGCCTACGTCCCAAGGCCCCACCCCTGCACAACTCAAGCTCTTTGTCCTGTGGCGGTGCCTCGGTGTGCCAGCTGGAGCTGGCACTGCCCCCCTGGGGGCACTGGGTCTACGTGCGTGTGGAGACCCCATCCCGGGGTCCTGGCAGGACCATCCGCTTCCAGCTGTGTGTGCGGTTGCAAGGTCAGAAGCCCCACATCTGCCTTGGGCACTCAGCCGGTGCCGATATCTATGGCTGGGAAGAGGCAGCCATGGTGGTAGTGTTCATTGACCCTCTGTCATGTCCCTGTAATCACCCCAACTCCCCAGGCTCCTTCACACTCCCTAAAGCCCTTCCACTTGAAGCTTCGATTCACTGGAAGGCCTTTAGGTAGTTTTTTTGCATTTGATTGGGGCTAACTAAGGGACCTCATTACTCTCCTTGATTTAATCTCGTTCAGTTTCCTGGGGTAGGCAGGGGCGTCTAAAACCTTTGGGATACTGTCCTTGCCAAAGCTCATGCAAATCAGTGAGAGAGCCCATCTGTTTTTACAGTGTCTTCACTGCCCTTAGAGAGGAGAGATGACCTTGACTCCCTCCACATGACATTCCATTGGCTGTGACCACTGGGAACCCCCTGGGCCCTATCTTGTGACCTTGGATGCCCCATACTTCCAAGGGACATTTGATTCTACTTCTCATCCCTCCCTACCCTTGGCTAATTCCCGTCTGGCTTGGATCTCGTTTGTGGTGGGGCTACAGGGCTTGTGAGGGCGGCAGTCCCCAGTGCTGATTTCCTCTGCCCACAGAGTGCCCACAGCCCAGCCTGTCTCGTGTCCTTGTCCCCGGAGCTGCCATGAACATGCCCCAGTCACTGGGCAACCAGCCACTGCCCCCAGAGCCGCCTTCCCTGGGGGCCTCTGCGGAGGGGCCTGGGGCCACATCTCCACCAGAGCACTGCTGGCCAGTGCGCCCAACACTGCGCAATGAGCTGGACACCTTCTCCGTCCACTTCTACATCTTCTTTGGCCCCAGTGTGGCTCTGCCCCCTGAGCGCCCTGCGGTGTTTGCCCTGAGGCTACTGCCAGTGCTGGACAGCGGAGGTGTCCTCAGCCTGGAGCTCCAGCTTAATGTGGTACTCTTGGTGGAAAGGAGGGGCGGGGGGGTGGTTGCCCTGGAGGGGAACTTGAAGGAGAAGATGTCAGGGATGTAGGGGTTCTTACTACCTTCTCGAAGCATATCTGGGTTGCTCTGGGCCCACTTTACGATTAGGGAAAATGTCTCATGCCAAGTCTGATCAACATACAAACATTCCCCTGAGTGTTGATTCTGCTATGGATAGGCTAGGTCAGCCAGGGCAACTCAGAGTGGGCGAAGTTATCCGTTTTGTAGGCTAACCTACTTCCCAAGGGCCTCTATGACAGGTGTTCTCTTTTCTTGCGTATCTCCTGTTATGGGGAGTTCCCCACCTCTCGAGGCCATGCAGTCCATATTTAGACAGCTCTGATTGCTAAAGGCAGTCCTGACATTCCATGAAAATTTGCCTCCATGGATTTCTACCCACCAATCTTTGTTTTGCCCCAGAAGCTATATCCAGTAAATCTATCCTTGTCCTTTTTTTTTTTTTAAATTAATAGACTTGATTTTTTCAGAGCAGTTTTAAGCTTACAGAAAAATTGGGCAGAAAGTACAGGGAGTTCTATATCCCCCCTGTCTCCCTGCAGAGTTTCCCTTACTATTTTACATCTTCATTGTGGTACAGTTGTTACATTCCTGTCCTTCAGATGCCCCTCATGTCCCCAAAGCCGAAAACCTCAGCATCTTAGGCCTCTCCCCATCCTCTGCTGTCTCCTTTGGTCCTAGTGTCTCTGAGATAAGTGATCCAAGGGGGTCTGATCAGGGTGGTAGGTGGCGTTTGTGCAGCCTGAGGTCAAGTTTCCTTTTTGAGCTGCCACATCACACGGGGGGTGGAGGGTGGAGTCACCTGGGATCGTAGTAAACTAAGATCTCAGAGTCTTTTCCTTTTTTCTTTTTCTTTCTCACACCAGTTGTATACATTTACTTTATTATAAAAGTAATAGGATCACATGTAAAAGCTTTGGAAAATTGAAGAAGACCTAAAACTATGTGTCTTCTCAGTCCTTTTTCACATTAACTTCTGTGTTGATCTACTCGTCACTAAGGGACATAAACATTTTTGTGCCCTGAGCTAGTTCATGTGAACTGCTGCCAATTCCCACCTCGAATTTTTGCAGTGAACCTTTTAACTTGAGTGAAAGAATTTATGTCCATCTTTGAGCCATTACCTAATACTAGTTTGGGTCTTGGGTCTTCCCTGCTTTATGTAAGCCACACGCTAGAAAAGTCAGCTTTCTGTACCTCTTATTTATTATTTTTAGCATTAAATAAGACCGGGCTTCGGACAGAGCCTGTGTCAGGCCATTAGTGACTGTCTTAGATTGGTACTGATCCAATAGTTTATGTACTGTTCCCCAGCTCTGGGGGCAGGGCACCATTTCCCTATCAGCCAACCTGAGACCTGGTCTGTGGCTAGATGTGGTCTGTTGTAGGACATGGCTCAGAACTTTTTAGTCCTCCTGCTGGTCAGGACAGATCAGATTCTTAAACCCAAAGACATTCCTTATTGTCATACTTAAATTCTCTGTGACTCTTACTGCCTTTGGGCCGTGACAGGGAGGTCTTGATTTGACCTTGAAACTATAGAGCCTGTTTTCAGAGACAAGTACGACCCATACTTGTTCTTCCTCAGTATCTTGAGAGTAGAAGCCCAATACCCCTGCAGCCCCTCACCCTGTCCTTTTCTGATTTAATCTGCTTATATTACACCCATTTGCCATGATACTTGCTACACACCTCAAACAGCCCATTACATTTATTCTGAAAGATATATTGGCTCATCTATTCTGATTTTTCTCTTCGAGTATTTTGATTTTTTCCCTTGGAATCAAGAACTGAACATTTGGATCAGAGAACTGCATACCTTGAGGACATTCCTCCCCACCCCCTTTGGCTTCCCACTAGAATGACTTTTATAGAATAATACTTTGGTATATTACCCTGGCTTGCACTGAGGGAAGTTATAAGCAAATTGTATGAAATTCACTCTTGTGGTTGAGGACAGGATGCATCACAGAACACGGTGCTTCTTTGATGAGGATTTTCCTGCGAACCACCCGTTTGGATGCTGTGCTTCTCTTGAGACTCTAATTAAATTTTATCTTATGGACTCATAAGATAAAATCTGGTAACTCATGTTTCCTTTTTTGCTTTGGTTGCTTGGAAGTCAGCATCAAATATATCTCACATATATTGGCTCACATCTAGGGACAGAGTTTATTTTTTTATCTTGATTTTTAGATTTCCCTCATGCATTTTTTATCCTATTATATGCATTTAATAAGCTACCTCAAATCCTTCCTGAATGAGGTGAGCTTATGGCATTCTGTTACTTTTATTCTTGTAGACACTCCGTACATTTACTCCTGTAGATATCTGGTTTCTTGAAATCCCAGACAGGTTGCTCCATTAACCCCCTTAGGCATTCTGTTACTGCTGTTCATTACCTAGGATCTTTTCACCCCGGGGAAGAGTACATTTCTTTACACTCCTCTTGCCTTCAGACCCAAGGGAAGATGATTGAAAACCTTACAGTTTCCTTTGTTCACAACTAGTTTCTACATCCAGCAACAGCCCCACTCCCACTCCCTCCAGTAAGCTAGACGGGACTGAAACAGGGTGTTCTCTCTTGTCTGGATAGAGTTTAAACAATTCTGCTCAAAGACAACTGGGCCTTGCCTTTGCATCAGTCTTTGAAGGATCTCTGCAGTGGAGGATCTGGTGTTCTCCAGTTTTTCTGTTCTAAGAATGGGGATGAGAGAGGGAGAGAGGGAGAAAAGAAAAGGACAGAGAAAGAAAAAGGGAGAAAGAGAAGGCTCGGCTTTAGTGCGGAGAGCACCTGCAGGAATGGGATGTCCAGTGAGCTCCTTGAGGGGTTTCTGGAGAGGGGTTAACAGGTATGGAGTCTGGGGCGGTGGGGTGGTGGTAGGGTCTGGAGGATGTGACCGTCTCGTCTTCATACCTGTCCACCCTAGAGCTCCCTGCGCCAGGAAAATGTGACGGTGTTTGGATGCCTGACTCACGAGGTGCCCTTGAGCCTGGGGGATGCAGCGGTGACCTGTTCTAAAGGTGGGGGTGAGGAATGGGAGAAGCAGAAGGGGCTTTAACTCTGGGGCTGGCGACAGTGGGGGATGGTATGGAGGAAGGATGGGCTAGGGAAGTGGGGTCAGGTGGGTGAAGGTTCTTTAGGTCTGGACCCCACACTGACTCCTCCCTCTCTCTGATACCCTCTCTTCTTCCTTCTCCCTTAAGAGTCCCTGGCTGGCTTCCTCCTCTCCGTCAGTGCCACTTCCAGAGTGGCCAGGCTGCGAATCCCCTTCCCACAGACTGGGACCTGGTTCCTGACCCTGCGCTCCCTGTGCGGGGTGGGGCCTCGGTGAGCCGGGCGGGGCGGGACCCGGGCGGGGAAGGAGCGGCCTGGGACGCGGCTGACGGCCCCGCTGCGTGCGCAGGTACGTGCGGTGCCGGAACGCGACGGCGGAGGTGCGGCTGCGCACTTTCCTCTCCCCGTGCGTGGACGACTGCGGGCCCTACGGCCAGTGCAAGCTGCTGCGCACGCACAACTATCTGTACGCGGCCTGCGAGTGCAAGGCTGGTGAGCGGGCTGGGCTGGCGAGGGAGCCATGGGCGGCCTTCCTGGGTTGGAGGGGCGGCCTGGACGGGCGGGCGGCACCTTGAATTGACGATAGGTTTGGAGAGAATGGAGGGCGGAGACCACCCTTCCCTGGCAGTATCGTAGGACCTGGTGAGAGGCCTCCAGCAGGAGTGCCGAACCTGTGGCTGCCTGGGGCCCTCTTCCACCTTCCACCTTGTGCCCTCCCCACTCGCAGGGTGGAGGGGCTGGGGCTGCACCGACAGTGCGGATGCGCTCACCTATGGATTCCAGCTGCTGTCCACACTACTACTCTGCCTGAGCAACCTCATGTTTTTGCCACCCGTGGTCCTGGCCATTCGGAGCCGATATGTGCTGGAAGCTGCTGTCTACACCTTCACCATGTTCTTCTCCACGGTATGCAGTGCATCTGTGTCTTCACCGAGTCCTTACTCTTGGCGATGGGTGAGGGTCAGCATTTCCACCGTGTTTTCCACGGGTTGGGGGATGTCTACACCTTCATTACATGAGGATGTCTCCCTCTTCACAGCGTCTTCTACCGCAGTGTCACGGCACGGGTAGAATATGGTAATTTTTGTAGGGCACAGCAGGATAAATGAACAGGGCTGTTTGTAACTTCAGATAACCAACAGCTGCTAGAAATAGTGTGTGGTCTCCAGCTGTCTCACTGAGGGCCACGGGGACCTTTACCTCAATATACTGGCTATCCTATAGGATTGAATGGTGTCTCCAGCTTCCCCTTTTCTCCTTCGTATGGTGACAAGAGATCTGCACTTTCTCCCATGTCTCTGTGGAGTCTCCCATGATGTGAGGGCTAGTATTGTGTTCATGATCTTCATTGTACTGGACATTTCTATATCTTTAGTTTGTTCTTTCTTATGGCATGAAAAAGTATCTCCCCATTCAGTCGCCATGGTCTTCTTGATTTCTCATGGGAACTTTTGGAAGACAGAGAGGATCTTTATAACTGGGTAATTTATAGAACATTCTGGGATGTTCTTGGGATCCTAAGAAATTTTATGGACTCAACTATGTCCTGAGATAACATGGGAAGTGGCAGTGTGATATAAAATTTCAGCTCAAAGGAACATATTTTGATGAAGTTTAATATAGTTTTAAATCCTTCTCCCATTATAGAATGTCCACAGTTCCACCTCTGTGTTTTCCCACTCTTCCATAATCAAGAAAAGTTCATATTACCAACAAGCTTCGTAAATAGTATAAGGAAAGGATAGAGGAGTGAGTGTGCTGACGTGACTTAGCCCCCGTGTAGACTCTCCCCCTGAGATGCTGCATCTAGGGATCTTTTCAGCTCATCTCTGGGCTCTGGGCTCTTGTGACATACAGTGCCTGCCTATGAGCCCTGCAGAAATCTTAGATGGATTCAGACTTTCCTCATGTCTTGGCAACAAGAACATCACAAAAACCAATATGTGCTTCCCCTTTGTTCAGCATTAATAGATCAGCCATATGTCCAAATTATAAAAATCCCACTTATCATTTAGCAGAAAGTGGGGGGAGTGCATGTTCTGAAACTGAGGGACATGTTACAGTGTCCTCTGGGATGTTCGTGCACAGATGAGGAAGAGGAGGCTAGACCCATGCCGTGTAGAGAGACCTTCTCCTCTTAAGCTGGGTGAGAAGAGCACACTCTAATTTTGCTTGGCTGTCCCCATTTTTGGACCTGCTCTGATAGTGCCTCATTCTATTTTTATAGTAGACACTGTCTCTCTCTCTCTCTCTCTCTCTCTCTTTTTTTTTACTGCCAGATGCCCTTTATACTGTTGCTCACCAAATCCTCTAGCAACAGCTGTTCCACCAGCCCACTCTTTGCAGCATGCAGATCTAATAGGATTCGCAATCAGTAACGGTTCCTAAGTGTATCAGGAGCCTGGAACATGTGGGGAGAGTGTATTCATTCTCCTGCACTTTGCACAAGCATCCTGGGTGTTGGCTCTAGAGTGTTTAGTACCAGATGACTCCTTATATTCTGGATACAATGGCAAATCTTCCTTGAAAGGAGAGACCTTTTCCCCAGTTAGAACACCAGGGGAGCCTACAGAGACTGACATCACATACAGAACTTCTGCTTTTTTAAACTAGGATAATAAGCAGAGTGCCTGGCTGGCTCAGTCAGTAGAGCATGTGACTCTTGATCTCAGGCTTGTGAGTTCAAGCCCCATGTTGGGTGTGGAGCTTACTTAAAAAAGAAAAAAAGATCAAGGAAATGATGCTGGCTCTGCGGTGTTGCCTATAGTCTTGCTCTAACTCCTCTTCTAGAGCTACTGGTCATCCAGTTTTCCTGAGCAGGTTCCCCATTGCTCTTCCTTTTTCATTCTTAGTTTAGACTTAACTTCATTCCTCAACAGTCTCCATTTAAGGACCCAGTGGTCATATTGCAGGTAAAAGTACCAGGACGTAGATGATCGTTTTCTTCCCTGTCCGCAAAGCCAGGACTTTGAGAATAATGCATCGATTCCTTTCCAGGGTATGGGAGCATACAGTAGGTTTGTTCTTCAAGAGTTTAGAGTGTAAATATGTAAAATATTTAAAATGCAAAACTTGTTACGTAAAATGTAAAATATATTAAAAGAAAAATGGGTCACAAATCCAGCACTTGATTTTGTGTATAGCCAGACCAGTTCAGATAATGAAAACAGCAAAATAACATCTAGTGTGTCAGACACTGCAAATTGAGTCCTCACAATACCATTAGAGTAATAGATAGGCACTTATATCATCATCATTGTCATCCCTTTTTGCAGATGAGGGCAGTTTAAATACTTTGTCTGAGGTGTAACATGAGTGGTAAAACCTGAATTCTCACACAGCCTGACTCTAGGTGCCTTACATGTAATCACTGAGCTATATTGTCTCCTTGCCCAGGGCAGAGAGGATGCATTGGTAAATTTCTAACCTGACATCAGTTTTTCAGAAGTCCTGGAGTATGTAGAGAAACTTATGACCTCCTTTAATAGTTTTCATGTTCTTCTTTAAAAATAGTTCTCAAATTCTTTTTTTTAAATTTATTTTATTTATTTATTTGACAGAAAGATCACAAGTAGGCAGAGAGGCAGGCAGAGAGAGAGGGGGAAGCAGGTCTCCGCTGAGCAGAGAGCCTGATGTGGGGCTTGGTCCCAGAACCCTGAGATCATGACCTGAGCCGAAGGCAGAGGCTTAACCCACTGAACCACCCAGGCGCCCCTAGTTCTCAAATTCTTAAAAGATAAGAAGAGCCGATCTAAAGATCAGAAAATACAACCAAATGCAAGAAGTCATCAAGGGAAATACATCAAACATCGCAGTTGTACGGTTCTAGCCCATACAGTTCAAGCCATGAATTCTTCCCAGTGCTAGTCGAAGCCTCATAATCCGTTCCTACGAGCTGAGGTCCTGGGGCACCTGGGCGTTTCTTATTGGTTGCTGACATCCTGGCCGCAAGCCTGCCTTGTTACCTCTTCTGTTCCTCACACCTCACAAGTAATTCTTAGTGGCCCTCGGCAGAATCCCATGATTATTTCCAAGAGGAAATGGAGGCAGATGATGAGGGAAGAGCCATAAATTCCATTATATCCTGAGTGCAAATATTCTAGTCACTGCATGGATTGAATGTATTTGCATTTCCAGTTTTATATTCTGTAGTGCCTGGATACTCCATTTTGAAGCATTAGATAAACTATATAGTTATATTATAAAAATATGAAATTTCACAGTAAACAATTTAGGTTAATTTAAAAAATTACCTCATAAATGTCCAAAGCTGAGGGAGGTGCCAAATTAGATTAGAATTGTATGAACAGAAGCCAGTTTGTATTCTAAATTTCTTTTTTTTAATTTCCCAATCTTTTTGCATTATTTCTGTTATTTCTTTTTATTTCTGTTGACAGAAGGAATACCAATGTAAAGATTAGCCCATAGTTTTCAGTGGATCAACAGTATTGCAAGTTTCTTTCTTTGTTTCTGCATGGAGGAAACTTTATTAGTGTAGGGGTGTTCTCTCATGAACATACATGGCATAAAGTATAAGATGACTAAAGCTTACTGAGGTCACACTGGGCGCCAAACATAGGAGTGTATCCCAGACTTACAGAGTAGTGACTCCCAGGTGACACTGTAACTAAGCCTTCAGAGCCATATCAGTGTTTTGTTCATCTGGTTGCTCCTAGGTGATTATGTTTACACTAGTGAATTCTATGGTGGTGAGTGATTCGCTTTACTTTGTTTACTATAAGTTGTATTTCCTGGTTAAAGATGGTAATGAGTGGGGTGCCATGGCAATGGATAGTGGATTCTGCTCCATGAATAATAAAGCAAGTAGAAGCAGTGCAGGTAGAAGGGACAGATACATACCCAGAATACATGATGACAAGATGCTTTCTCCTCCAAGTTGAGAAGTTTCAGTGAAGTAAGCTGACACAGGTTGTTGGTTGGTTTCCCTAGTGAATTGAGCCCCATGAAGGAGTCAGTAGATAGACTTTACCAATGGTGTTTTTAGACATTCGGCAGTGACCGTAGCCAGATGAGGACTGGGGAAAGGTACATCATGTTCACTTCACACTGCAGTTTTAACTTAACTCTGTTCCTTTAGGTTTTCTACAACCTTAAAAATCTCTCTGACCTTTTAGTATGCTTGGAGAATAATCAGTCATAGAATACTAGTGCAGTGATTTCTCCCCAAGCCTCCCTACTCCAGAGACAATCTCTCCATTATCCCTACTCTTTTTTTCATTGCAGAGAAATTCCTAGGAGAACAGTCAGCCTTCAGTTAATTATTCCTTATATGTATCTTCAATATTAGGTGATTTAGCTTTGCTTTTCTCTGTTACAGATCTTCTCTTATCTGAAATCGAAGGATTTATTACAAGTCACTCTTCGAGAAATGTTTGGGCATTTCCTTTTATATACTTGAAAGTCAGGCAGATGGAGCAAGCTTGGTGAAGCTGAAATGTAAAATTAGTGTTTTAAAATAAAATCCAAATCAGAAAATAGTATTGGGTAATTTAGTAGCTATAATACTTATATCTGGTCTTAGAGGTAGAGAATAATTAATATCCAATAGCTAAAACAGCAAAAGACCAAGGTATTGATTTGCTTAGGAACTAAACTCCCAATTAATCAGCACATACAAGAGAAAGAAAGAATTGAAAAAAATCAGTCTTTTAGGTTTATTCAGATACTAATTCTAATGCAGATGTGGGCTCCCGTGAAAAGTCTCTGAGTTTCCCAGTAAGAGCTTACTTTCTCAGTTTAATAATATGTAAGAGGGAGCCATGGTTGCCAAACTTTCAAGCCCTTTCAGAAGCTTGGAGTACTCAAAACATGATCATTCCAAAGCAGTCTGTTCCTGAAGGGACAGCATTCTTTACCTCCAAAGTGAAGGGAAAGACAGAGGATAGGTACACAAGCTTAAGACTTTAAAATTTGAAAAAATCAAACCCAAGTTTTCCCAATGCCAATTAATATCTCTAAGTTTTCTTTTTTCCTTTCTTTCTTTCTTTCTTTTTCTTTTTCTTAATTCCTAGCTTCTCCCTGTTCTTATATATTATTCACCTTTTCCAAAGTTACAAATTTCACAGTTTGAATGACTGGATGAAGTCTTCAACAGGTTCAAAAGAAACTTAGCAATTTCTTATCGTTTGTCTGTAGAGACTGAACTTTTGAGTCTGCTTTCCCACTCTACTGTTGGCAGCTCTGTTCCTCGACTGGATTCTGCCAGTTTTCACAACAGACTTTTTTCAGTTTCCCACCTGCTTTTTGGTAAGGGGGATGCTGTTTGATTAAGGTTGGGGTGTCATGCTTTATGATTTGAATTCAGGATAGAATGGTCCTTTTCCCTGAACTCATCTTCCTGACCTCACTTCCACCTTCTTATTCTCAACAGTAATGCATCCAGACAGGAGACCAGGTTCTCCCATTTCCATCCTTTCCCGAAGTTACAGAGACCATTGCTGCCAGAAGGGAATGATCTGTGATATTGCTCAGCTACCTCTTTCCTCAGCAGTGGGCTGGATCGCCCTGCCCTCCACCCACAGTCAAGGCCATGCCCCTCTGGAGGGCCGGGCTGCCTGTCTCACTGAGGTCTGTAAGGCCGCCTCTCTTCTGGACTCAGAGCCCTTGTGACTTAGGCTTGCCTTTCCATAGAATGATGAAGAAATTGACCTGAGCTGAAAGTAGTACCTAAAGGGCCCCTTCTGTCAGAGATAAGCCACTTCCAAGGCCACCTTTGGGTGGTACAACACATACCCTTCCTGCCCCATCTTCAGTTCAGCCTGATGAACTTCAGTCCAACCATAGCAACTCCAGCAGCTTGTTTCTGCTACCAAGAGATGCCGTCAGCAGCCATGGCTCTCTGAGGACCGGAGTTAACATGCAGGGGACAGAGATCAAGCAGATTGAGTCAGTTTTTGATCCTGTAAAATCTGCTGGTATGTCTCAAGTTCAGCTCTAATGAGTAGATTTTCACCGAGTTTATATAGGTGAAAAATCTTTTCTCTCCCATTATAGCATTTTAATTTTCTTTTTTCATCACCACAGCCATCTGTTCTTCCTGACATGGAGCAGGGGCAATATCAGGTGATGGGGGAGTGAACGTGCCACTGATGTTTGTTCTTGGTCTGGAGCTGTTTGTCCTCATAGTTCTTATCCAGTATCTTGTCTTTGGGTGGGCTCATAGGGATCCATGTTCCTGTCATCTTCGCACCAAAGATACTCTTAAACCATACATGTCGTTAGTATTCGGCATCAGTGAAAAATCACATAAATTCTACACAGAAGTTCAGAGAAGGTGACAGCAAATGTTCTAAGGTAAAAACAACTCAGGTCATTTTGGGGTAGCCCCTTTTGCAAATAAGGGAACACAGGATGCCCGCGGCCATGATAGCATTGTCCAGAGAGGCACAGGGGTTGGGACCACAGACTAGACGGGCTCATTTCAGACCTTGGTTTCTTAATTGGGGTGCTCAGTATAGTCTGATCCAATCCCACCTGTGTTCCCTGTGCCCCGTTTGTAGCTCCTCTTTATCATCTTTCCTACAGTGGAGGATAGGTGGACATTGTCCTTCCCTATATTCTTCTCCGTGGCCCAAGGTCTGCCTTTTTTCTTATTTTCCCCCCCATCCCTCCACCCATGACATTGGATGGGAGGGGATGAAGAGGGCCAGTTAGCGTAAGGCCTGAGGGTGAATCCTAACTCCGAGTCTGAGCTATCAGGGGAGACTGGGATATGCAGGGGAGGCTTAGGGTCTAAGGTGGCCAAGAGACCAGCATCTAGCCCCATAGCTTGGGCCAGGGCTGGGGATTATAGGTGGGACCCATGGTGAGCATGAGAAGAAAGGAAGGATTGGTCTCAGACTGACAGACCTGGACTCCCCACTGGCCTGTGCTCTCCATAGTACATTCCAGAAGCAGGAAGATTAGGAAGGTAAGGACAGAGTCAGGGCTGGCAGATACATACGGCTTGTGAGGCAGACCAGGCTTCCCTACCTACCACATTCTTCTCAGGAGCAGGGAGTCAGGCATTTCCCAGTTCTGCTCAGCCTGTGACCTCTGACCTGCTTTTCTGACAGCAGCACACAGCCTCATGACTTCTTTCTCCTGTTTCATGGACCTGGACCATTGCCCCAAGTTCTCTCAATGCCTGTCATTTCTTCTTCCAGTTTTACCATGCCTGTGACCAGCCAGGCATTGTGGTTTTCTGCATCATGGACTACGATGTGCTACAGTTCTGTGATTTCCTGGGCTCCTTAATGTCCGTGTGGGTCACTGTCATTGCCATGGCACGTTTACAGCCTGTGGTCAAGCAGGTCAGTCCAGAGTGGGCCCTGGGGGACAACCGCAGGCAAAGTCTGCTTGAAACTCCCTCCCAACCTCTCCCTGGGGGCATTGCCAAGTGCCTCCTGCCAACCCGGCCCAGCCCCTGGAGTCCTCTCTCTCCAGGTGCTGTATTTGCTGGGGGCTATGCTGCTGTCTATGGCTCTACAGCTTGACCGGCACGGACTCTGGAACCTGCTTGGACCCAGTCTCTTCGCCCTGGGGATCTTGGCCACAGCCTGGGTAAGGTTGGGAGGGTTTGAAGAGGGGGCACGTCCCAGCAGGACTTGGGTGCAGGGCCCTAAAGATCTGGTCCCCAATTTAAGGTGGGTTTGGATCTGTCATCATCACTGTGCTGTTCATGGTGCCCACTCCAGACTTGGCAGGTGCCTTCAGGTCATGACCAGGGCTCCGGGGAATCCTGGGAATGACTAGTTCTGGCTTGGGTTCCAAGGCCTTGTATTCCTGAGTCCCACTTCTCTGCTTCCCCCAGACAGTACGCAGCGTCCGCCGCCGGCACTGCTACCCACCCACGTGGCGCCGCTGGCTTTTCTACCTGTGTCCGGGCAGCCTGATTGCAGGCAGTGCTGTCCTACTCTATGCTTTTGTGGAGACCCGAGACAACTACTTCTACATTCACAGCATTTGGCATATGCTCATCGCTGGCAGTGTGGGCTTCTTGCTGCCCCCACGTGCCAAGACTGACCACCGGGTCCCATCTGGAGCCCGAGCCCGGGGCTGCGGCTACCAGCTGTGCATCAATGAGCAGGAGGAGCTGGGCCTTGTGGGCCCAGGCGGGGCCACTGTCAGCAGCATCTGTTCCAGCTGAGAGGGGCTTTGGGCCTGGCCCTTGGGGAACATGAACCCTTCCTGGGGGCAGAGAGCCCTTCTTGGGAGTGTGGAACCCTCCCTGGATGAGAGAAAGGTTTTATTTCTCGAGGACATAGTCTTTCTTAAGGACGTGGAGCTCTTCAAGGGACCTGGCACACTTGCTGAAGGCCTGGAGTCTTCCTGCATCCATGGAGTCCTCAAGGACTGGAGCCTGTGCAGGCCCCTAGAGCCCCTCAGGACCAAGGAGTCCCTCCTAGGGGTGTGGAGTCCTTCCCAGGGATGTGGAGCCCTCCTAAGGATATGGATTTCTTCCCAGGGAGACAAAGCCCTCTCAGGACATGGCATCATTCCAGAGGAAATGGAGTCCATCTTGGGAAAACTGAGTCTCCAGATCTTCCCAGCAGCTCAGCAACTCTGGTCTCAGGCTTCCTTCCCAAGGCAGTGTCTGGGCCATGCTGTGCTGTGCTGGGAGGGGATTGCAAGACAGGTGGGACTGGGGCTGGGAGGACTGGTATCCTGGGTTGATGCAGATGGAGTCTGGTGTGTCTCCAATGAAGTAATTGCTGGTTCTGTGGCACCTTTTTTCCTGGGGCCAGGGGTGTGGGGAGGATAGGGGAAGAGAGGGTCTGAGGAAATAAGCGGGATTGGTGGGAGCCCAGCTAGAATGAGCTGCTGGAGCTTCTGCTGGAGCCTTCTGCCCCATCAGGGCCGGCTGCAGCTGCTGGGAGTAGGGGGTTGTGTGTGTGTGTCTGTGTCTGTGTGTGTGTATGTGCTGGAATGATTGAAAGTAGTGAGACAGACTTCCCTTGTGGTGCCCACACCCAACAGGAAAGGAAGCTGAGGTCTCAGGAAATTGGACTAGCAGGTATACAAGTCACAAATGTGCAAGAAATATTGCAAGAACATAACTTCTATTTTGATCCCCATTTTGCCTGAGTGTCATCTTTTTTTGCCTGAGAGACATCCTTTGTCAGTTTGGGAGTTCTTCTCTTTCTACAGGAGTCACAGCTGAGTCGTGAGGATCTTAGATAATGGGAAGATGTTGGGAGGTGGTTTTCTGGTCACTGGGGTCCACACCGCACCCATCCCCTGCGAGTTCCATCCTTCTACTTGGTCCCCAGTCGGCAGTGTAGGCAGGCCATCCCACAGTGCTTTCTTGTTCCCATTTGCATAATCATTTTCAGTGCTGAGGCCCTCCCTGACTTCTGTGCCACCCACAAAGGCCTGTGAGGCCTGCGCTGCCCAGATACACCTTGACGCCATTTCTCCTCTGGGGATCTGCTCTGGGTTTTACCTGACCAACAAAGCATGAGTTGCTCCATCTTTCAGATCCTACAAATCTGTCCAGGGGTTTGGCCTAAGGAGTGTGGCTCAGGGCCTCTTCCTTTTGGGACTCTTCTATGCCGGTGATCTTATTGCGTCCCCTCCTCTCTCTTCCTTCTCCCTAGCTTAGAGCATTAATCTGGAGGTGGGGAGACCTCCCTTTTACTTAGGCTTTTCTCCCAAATCTTGTCTATGCCTTCAGTCTCTCCTGTTAAGATTTTAGAGCCTAGGCTTTTGAAGCTCAAAAGCCAGGAAAAATCCCTTTGTTCTCTGCTTTCTGCAATTCTGTCTCTTCCTTGGGGCCCTGAGCAAAGTGATGTGGCCGACTGAATGGTGAGCCAAAGGTGTGGGCCTGATGTCTGTTCCGGTATCAGAAATATTAGTCCTTCATATTAGGATGTATAGAGTCAGGTCACTAGGATCCTTGAACCCAAATAGCTGGGATTCAGGACAGAGTCTCTCTATGAAGAGGGACATAGAGCTGGGGCAGAGCCCACCCTGCTAGGAGGGGTCAGAAGGGATTCTCTGGAAGAGGGGGGCAGATCTGAGTAAGGATTAAATGAGTTTCTGTAATGCCAGGATGTTGGGAGAGGGTTCTCTTTGGTCACCAGTGTCGATACTGTATTCCTCCACTCGTTCCAAGTGGTCCCCAGTCAGTAAAGCACTTAGGACACAGTATAGTGCTTGGCCTGGTCTGTCGTCCAGTACATGTTAGCTCAAGGTCAAGAAGCATCTGGACATGAGAGAGAAGAGCAAGGGAGAGACAGGGGCAGGAGAGACTGATACTTGCTGGGGAACTGGGAGTAGTTCAGGGAGCCTGGACCTGAAGAGTGTGTGTGGGTGGAGCGGAGCTGAGGTGAGCAGCTGGTGTGAGGTTGGATGGAGAGCTGGGGTCTGGTTTTTATCCCACGGGAAATGAGCCATTGGAGGGATCTAAACAGAGAGTGGCATGATCTGATTGGTATTTTCTTTTTAGGATTTTTTCAGATTGGCATTTTGACAGCTAGTGCAGAGGGTGGATTTTGAAGGGAGTTTGCAGGACGAAAGTGCGTGACACAGCTGTTGCAGTATTTGAAAGAGAGAGTGAAGGCTTTTGAGGCAGTGTCAGGAGAAAGGAGGGGACCCATTTAGGAGCTCTTAGGCAGTGGATTCTCTAGGACTTCATGACTGACTGGATGTGTGGGGCGTTGATGGTCAGAGAAAAGGAGGGCAAATCTCTAGTGACTCTTGGGTTGACTGTAGGGTAGTGTGGCAGCCATTATTACTGATGACTATTCACAGATTTCTCAGTCTTCCTGCTCCTTCCAGACATGCGGTGAGTGTGCGTCCCCTGTCCCTTGATGTTAGCCATGGCACGTGCTTGGTTGGCGGATGGAGTGGAGGTGGAAGTGAAGCTCAAAGAGCCAGTGCACGCTTTGTCACGGTGACCAGCAGTGTTCCAGATGGTAGCTGCTTATCCTGAGGCCCAGAGGGATGAAAACGATGATTCAGGGACCTCAGCTACCCAGTCAGCTGCTAATGGACCTGCAGTGGGATTGAGACATAAATAAACCCTTGTGGGTTTCTGCCGCTGAAATTCTAAGTCATTACCACAATGGACCTAGCCAGCCATGCATGATAGAGGTGAAGAGCAACAGGGAGAGTGGGCCACTTTCCTGGAGAGCAGGTGTCCCCCCCCCCAGCAGTGCTACGGCAGCAGCTTTCACCTCTGCGTTCCTCAGGCTGTAGATGATGGGGTTCAGTGAGGGTGTCACGACCCCATAGAACAACGCAATAATCTTATCCAGGTCAGGGTCCTTGGCCTTGGGCTTGAAGTACATGAAGGAGATGGTCCCATAGAAAACCACCACCACCGTGACGTGGGCAGAGCAGGTGGAGAAGGCTTTGCGCCGGCCTGCAGCAGAGGGCACCCTAAGGATGGTAGCAAGGATGACAGCGTAGGACAGGCAGATGAGCAGGAGCGGGGCCAGTGTTAGGACCGCTGTGGCCACTATTAACACCAGTGCGTTGAGAGAGAGGTCCCCACAGGCCAGTTTCAGCACTGCCAAGATCTCACAGAAGAAGTGGTTGATGGTATTGTGACCACAGAGAGGGAGGCCCCAGGCGAGAAGGGACTGCAGCAGTGAGTTGGCAAAGCCTGTCCCCCAGCTCAGCACTGCCATCCACACACACGTCTGCCCACTCATGATCTCTGGGTACCTAAGCGGCTGGCAGATCGCCACATAACGGTCATATGCCATCAGGGCCAGGAGCAGGCACTCTGTGGAACCCAGCGCCAGGGTCAGGTACATCTGCAGGGCGCAGCCAGGGAAGGAGATGGTCCTCCGGGCTTCCAGGAGGTTGACCAGCATGAGAGGCACAAAGGAGGATGCGCCACAGATGTCCATGAGGGAGAGGTTGCTGAGAAAGAAGAACATGGGGCTGTGCAGGCGGGGGTCCAGCACGCTCGGCCTATGAGGAGGAAGTTCCCCAGCACATTCATGCCATAGCTGCCCAGGCAGAGCACGAACAGGACCGTCTCAAGGTTACGGTGCTCACGGAGCCCCAGCAAGACATATTCTGTCACAGCCGTCTGGTTTGCCATTCTCCCTCCTTCCTTTCTAGACGGCACAGGAGTCAGAAGAAGCTCTTGCTGGCCTGGAAACCAAGCCACCTGACCTGGGGCAGGTCATCTCTGCCTCTGTGATTTAGTTTCACCATCTGTATAATGAGAGGGTTGGACTTCAGGCCTGCAAGCTGGTTCTCGCAGTTTCGCAGCTCTGATGTGACTTAGGGAGATGAGCACATTCTAGCCCCCTAGGCTCCTCATCGTTCTTCCCGTGGTGGGGGCAGGGGAGACAGGAGGATTCTTGTTGGGCACACTCGGTCATAATCTAAAGAGTTCTTGGCTGTTGAAGGAAGCGTCTTTTCTAGGTTATGGCTCCATATGGCTGAATTATGCTCGTGGTATTTTAGATTCATTCATTTGCTGAATGTTCTTTGAATACTAATTCTGTGCTAGGTCTTGTTTAGGTGCTGGGGGTGTAAGAAAACTAAGTGGACAGAAACATACCACACCTATCACAGGGCTGCCCTTTCTTCCGTGAGTCAGGTGACATGAGCTCGTGCGGGCCCGTGGGTGAGGGATGATGCTTCCCTGGTGGTCCCTTTGGGCGTTAAGGATCAAATATTCTCACTCCGCAGGATGTGTAAGCCTGATGTGCAGTATCTCTCTTCAAGGAATGATAGACCACTGTTGATTTTTTCCCCCTTCCCTCATCTGTTGATTTTTAAAAAATATTTATTTTTTTTAGAGAGAGCATGAGCAGGGCGTGGCAGGGGGCAGAGGGAGAGAGAGACAAGCAGACTCCCTGCTGAGCAGGGAGCCCAGTGCGGGGCTCGATCCCAGGATCCTGAGATCATGACCTGAGCCGAAATCAAGAGTCAGACTCCTAACTGACTGAGTCAAGCAGGTGGCCCTCTCATCGTTGATTTTTTTTTTTAATTTATTCATTTGACAGAGAGAGAGAGATTACAAGTAGGCAGAGAGGCNAGCAGGGAGCCCAGTGCGGGGCTCGATCCCAGGATCCTGAGATCATGACCTGAGCCGAAATCAAGAGTCAGACTCCTAACCGACTGAGTCAAACAGGTGGCCCTCTCATCGTTGATTTTTGAAAGAACATACAAGAACATATATATTCCAGTGGTCATGCAAGCCAAGTGACTCCCTCCTCAGCCTCCATATTGCCTTGTGGGATAAATGATATAGGCAGTGATGTCACAGAAGGAGGGAAAACAAGTTCTAATCTGGCAGGGGCGTTGCCAGTCAGTGACTAGTTCTGAAAAGGAGGGGGGAAAGGGGAGGGCCTCAGTTTTCTCCCAGGTGGCTTTCATTGCTCTTCTACGTTGGTCTCACTGCCTCCCGGGGAAATGCCAGTGTCAGGTATTCACAGGAGGGAGCCCTAATGTCCCCAAGGCATGGCAGTCTTGTTAGGCTAGAAGGCTGCCTTATGGCCCACGTGACCCCTGGTCTAAAGAAGAAACAGGAGCTGAGTATGAAATTTAACATACAGAAGATACAGTCACCTCCTCGTTCCTGGGTTGACTGAGAGGCCGATGTCCTGTGACAGCACTGGAGCCCTGTCTGTCCTTCAGGACTGGATTTTCCTCCTCATTCCTCCTCCTCCTCAATGCATCTAGCATATTTGTCAGGGGCTGGTGGCCTCATCCTTTGCTGAATAACCTTGTCTTTTTCCAGTGGTACATCTTGCCCAAGACATTCCCTTTTATTTTGTTTTGTTTTAAAGGTTTATTTGTTTATTTTAGAGAAAGAGCGAGTGCGCAGGGGGAGGGACAGAGGGAAAAAGAGAATCCTGAAGTGGACTCTCTGCTGAGCATGGAGCCCAACTCGAGGCTCAATCCCAGAACCCTGAGATCATGACCTGAGCTGAAATCAAGAGTCAGGAGCTTAACTGGCTGAGCCCCACAGGTGCCCCAAGAATTTCCCTTTTAGAGGCTTGTTCTCCTTCCCTTCCCCTGTGGGGGTTTCCTGCTCGTCTCTCAGACCACTGTTCCATCTCCCTGTCTCTCCTCTCCGTCCGGCCCCTTGAGGGGTTACCGTCTCCCTTGCTCCCTCTTAGCCCTTGGCTGTCCCTCTCTGTTCTCCTACCATGTGCTGTGCACCTGTCTCCTCTACTACACTTGAGAGCAGGACCCTGTCTCCTTCCTTCCCACACGACCCACAGTGAGTGCTGCCAAGAGCAGTCACTCAGCAGATATTCAAGCTTTGCAACCCAGCATCGGCCCTAATTAGCTGTGTGAGGTTGACTAAGTCACGTGGCTTCTCCGAGACTCTGTCCCTTTGAAAACTGGAAGTGCTGTATGGCTCAGATGAGACGGGCCCACAAAGATGCTCGTGAGCTGCCCAGCACTACCTGTTGTCTGAGGATCCTGAGCAAAGACTATCTTCGGCCGCAGGGCTCCTGCTGGATCTGCGCTTGCCACCTTCCGACAGGAGCTCCAGTGTGTTTCATGACCCCCTCCCTCCCCAGAGCCTCTGGCGCTTTCCCCTCCTCTGGCCTGCATCAGGGTGATTGTTAAGGGCATTTCTGGAGTGCACGGGGCAGCAGATTAATCTGGGTCAGCACCTGACCTTAAATCTTAACGACATGAATAACTAAGGGTAAGGTTTCTCTTGCTGAGGTTTGGCAAAAAGAGAATTGCCTGAGTGTGGTGGGGGCTCATTCATTCGCTCATTAAGCAAACAGTTGCGGGACACTTACTATGTGCCAGCCCCTGTGCTAGGAGGTGGGAATACAGCAGAAGCAGATGCGGTTTCCACCCTAACAGAGTTTACACTCATTCCCTCATGCTAGGTGACCTTGGACATGTCGCTTCCTCTCTCTGGACTTTAAAACCTGAGGTTCTCTTTGAGAACCTGGGATGGAAAGACAGTAAAATGAAATCTGTAAGGAAGTTAAAAGGAAGTACCTTTTCTAGGTTATGACCTCATGTGTCTGGATTATGCCCATAGCATTTCAGATGCAAATATAAGGGTTTGATCTTTATTGGGTGTGTTATTACAAAATGTCCTATGTTAACCTCGAATTCTGACACCTAACATAAGGTGTGTGTGTGGGGGATCTCAAGCAGGTGAAAGGTAGGAAACCACCTGGCTCCTTATTTCTTCTCTTCCTGGTCCTCGTCTCTAAAGAAAGACCAAGTGGAAATGGCAGAGGCATTTAAGGGNTGGGGGATCTCAAGCAGGTGAAAGGTAGGAAACCACCTGGCTCCTTATTTCTCTTCCTGGTCCTCGTCTCTAAAGAAAGACCAAGTGGAAATGGCAGAGGCATTTAAGGGCTTTTGAGAATAGGCTCTGGCCCGTCCCCTTGCCTCCTCTCCCTTCTGTCCATCCCTTTCCATACACCTGCTCCAGCCTCACCAGACCACTCCCCATTAATGGACAAACCTGCACACTCCCGTCTCGTGCCTCTTCTCATGCTCTTTCCTCGGCCTGGAGCAGCCTTTCTCTTCCACTTACCCTTCGAGGCTCGGCTCTCACACCCCTCCTCTGCATAGCCTGCTCAGATGCCTTTGTAGAACTGACCACCCCACAACACGATGCTCCCAGCTGTAAGCGCCGGCTGCTCGCATCCTGCCTTGCGTGGTAGTGTGTGGTCTCTCAGTAGACGGGGAGCTCTTGTAATCAAAGACTTGTGTCTGATCCATCATTGCTGCCCTCCAGTGCCAGCGCCCCGGAGGTGCCGGGGATCGCCACTGAGAGCCTGTGCTGTGCCGCTGCCCCGAATAACCCGTCCCAGATGTCTCGCCTTGAGGGCGCCTCCCCCCCAGCACAACGGAGGAAGCAGCTGTCGTGACCACTGGAGAAGAGCGATGGGGTGCTGGGCTTCCCCCTGCTCTTTCCCAGGAGCTACTCAGAAGTGGGTCAGTTTAAGGGTCTGATCGTAACACATTCATGGAAATTAGAACCAGCTCATGGGGCCACAGGCTTCTGGCCCCAAAGAAACCAGTCTGTGTCTGGGAAACACCATGCTTCCCGGTAACCGGCAGCTTTGACCCTGCACCGTGGGCACAGGAGGGGACGTCGGGGAGCAGCTGCCATTCCCTGGGTGCATCAGTGACGAGCGAGGTTTTGCTGCAGTAACGCACATAACCTTAGAGGCTTACCATGGCCACAGTTTCTTTCTTTCTCATGCTCCACGTCCTTCATAGCTTCTCAGCGGGCTCTTTTCCATGAAAAGAAGCTCCATGTCGGGCTCCTCAGAGAGTCTGGCTGAGGGAGGCTCCGCCATTCGGACATTGCCTGTCGTTATGTCTGGGGAAGGACACACTAGGCGTTCACACCAGCAGTTACACGCCCTGCCCCAGAAGTGGCATGGGTCCCCTCCGCCCACACACCACTGGCCCTGTGTGGCTCTACCACGGGCCAGAAGGGAAACCTGAAATCTGAATGTCTGGGCAGGAGGCAGTTTCCCAATACACCCGGAAAACCACTCTGGCATCTATCTGCCAGCGTCTCACACGCTGTCGTGTCCTGGAAAATCAGGTTCACAGAGCGATGGCAAACCGAATGTCTCTGAGAATATTTGTTGAATTTCACACCCCAGTTTTAGAGCTTCTGGGAGGCAGGGTGACACCATGAACCAGGACCGGGAGCCCAGCGACAGGAGTGAGGGCTCCAGGTTTGATGGCTGCCTCCGTTCCGATTCTGCCGTATGACCTCGGTCAGATTTCTCCTGTGAATGGAACCACTCAGTCAGGTGACCTCTAGTACCCTGTCCCCTCTGAAACATTTCCTCACTGTCTAGCAACTTCCAACCCCGAGGTCTGACAGACCCAGGGTTACTTTGCAAGGTAAATATATCAACTTCATTGGCTGGTGAATCTAGTTCGAACCATTTCATATTTTATTTTAAGCTTCACAAATTATTTTAAAAGAAAGGGGATGGGCCTAAAAGGACCAAAGTTTCTGTTGCAATTTCCCTGACATGCTTGGATCTAGGATTCCTCCTTGACCATGTCCTCGCTGGATGGCAGAGCAGGTGAGTCAGGGCTTTGGAGTCAGACCCACCAGGGCTCAAGTCCCAGACCTGCCACTTGCTAGCAGTTTCCTCAGCCGCACCTCCCTTACCTGTAAAGTGTAGATAAGCACAGTGTTTCCTTGTGGGGTTATTTTGAGGATCCAGTGAGATGGGGGCATACAGAGCTCTTAGCACAGAGCCTGGCACATGGTAAGTAATCAGTACATGGCAGCCAATATCACTAGTATCATTACGTCCTCTTTCACAAGCAAATACTCTGGTTTTCATATGTTTAAAAAAGATTTCATGAGAATAATGCACANTTCCTCACTGTCTAGCAACTTCCAACCCCGAGGTCTGACAGACCCAGGGTTACTTTGCAAGGTAAATATATCAACTTCATTGGCTGGTGAATCTAGTTCGAACCATTTCATATTTTATTTTAAGCTTCNATCCTCACTGTCTAGCAACTTCCAACTCCGAGGTCTGACAGACCCAGGGTTACTTTGCAAGGTAAATATTATATCAACTTCATTGGCTGGTGAATCTAGTTCGAACCATTTCATATTTTATTTTAAGCTTCACAAATTATTTTAAAAGAAAGGGGATGGGCCTAAAAGGACCAAAGTTTCTGTTGCAATTTCCCTGACATGCTTGGATCTAGGATTCCTCCTTGACCATGTCCTCGCTGGATGGCAGAGCAGGTGAGTCAGGGCTTTGGAGTCAGACCCACCAGGGCTCAAGTCCCAGACCTGCCACTTGCTAGCAGTTTCCTCAGCCGCACCTCCCTTACCTGTAAAGTGGAGATAAGCACAGTGTTTCCTTGTGGGGTTATTTTGAGGATCCAGTGAGATGGGGGCATACAGAGCTCTCAGCACAGAGCCTGGCACATGGTAAGTAATCAGTACATGGCAGCCAATATCACTAGTATCGGTACGTCCTCTTTCACAAGCAAATACTCTGGTTTTCATATGTTTAAAAAAGATTTCATGAGAATAGTGCACATGCTAGATGGATCGTCCTTACCTCATCATACCTGTGGCCCAGTGGCATGAGCACATGCAGGTAGGTGGAGCAGGCCACCAGGTGTCCTGACCCAGGGTTTGGGAGAGCAGAGCCAGCAAGTGCTGAGCTCATTACCAGCAGACACACTGGGCTGGGCTGGGCTGGGCTGGGCTAGGGCCAAAGCCTCAAGGACCAGCCTCCTGGTCCCCTGCCACAGAGCTCTCTGCTCTGAGCTCTAGGGAACCTCACGGTCCCTGCCCAATTTAAAGTTCAAATTCTGGAACTATACAAATTTGCGGGTTTGGCAGCTGTGGGGCTCAGAGACCCCAGGATTCTTGTGCTTCCCCGGGAGGGCCTGGCTACGGTGAGGTGGGCGCAGGAGAGACACTGGACAGATTCCGATTGGGTCTCGCTGCCGCCCCGGCCCTTGGATCTGAGGATTGAAGTCTGTGGCCCCCTGTCCTAGGCGTGGGTGTCTTGGTCTATGAAAAGGGGTGTCTCCATTTTGGAATGTTTTGAGGATCGGGACTCAGGAAAGTTTTGGAAAGCGCATTGCTGTACAGAGCACGAGGCCACGAGCACTTGTGAGGGACGTTGAGTCAGGGGTTTCGTCAGGTGCTTGGGTCTCTACAGGTTTCCTCTCCCTTCCCTTCATAATAAAGAATAACAGCTGACACAGCTGTTGTACAGCCTCAAATAAAGCAGCAGCAGCTATAGATTTTCCCCATATACTATGATTTGTCCTTTGGAATCTTCATCAAGATCCCAAATCAAAGTCAAACATTCGAAGACTGTTACCACTTTTTTCCCGCGTGCTCATAGATCAGTGCCCTCTTGCCACCCATGGACACCTGGAACTCAACACCATCCCATTGTGTCTCTCATCTTCTCTGTCTCTGTCTCAGTGGGCGGCAGTGCTGTCCACCCAAATAAGCCAGAAACCCAGGCTGCAACCCACAGGCCTCTCTGTCCGTTTTCCAGCTCTGTAGTCATCTGTGTATTCCAAGTATTTCTCAGCTGTCCTCTCTCTGTTTGGTTGCCCATCGGGTCAGGCTGCCCCTGACTTATTCCCATCCCTACCACGAGGGCCTGGAATAGGCAGCAGCTTCCTCACTTCCTGCCCCTCAGGCTGGAGGCCTTCTCATCAGTGCTCTGTTTTGGAGCCAGGTGATATTCCATTTCTTATAAATGCATCACCTTATTTTAATTTTTTAAATTATTATTTGCCCCAGGGGTACAGTTCTGTGAATCATCAGGCTTACACCTTTCACAGGACTTACCATAGCACAAACCCTCCCCAATGTCCATAACCCAGCCACCCTATCCCTACCCTCCCACCCCCCAGTAACCCTCAGTTTGTTTTGTGAGATTAAGAGTCTCTTATGGTTTGTCTCCTTCCTGATCCCATCTTGTTTCATTTTTTCCCTCCCTACCCCCCACGACCCCCCGCCCTACCCCTCAAGTTCCTCATATCAGAGAGATCATATGATAATTGTCTTTCTCTGACTTA
>LNAC01000377.1:1259898-1290341 GCA_002007465.1 Ailurus styani | reverse complement strand
CCCCACGACCCCCCGCCCTACCCCTCAAGTTCCTCGTATCAGAGAGATCATATGATACTTGTCTTTCTCTGACTTATTTCGCTTAGCATAATACCGCCTAGTTCCATCCATGTCACTGCAAAAGGCAAGATTTCATTTCTTTTGATGGCTGCATAGTATTCCATTGTGTATATATATACCACATCTTCTTCATCCATTCATCTGTTGATGGACATCTAGGTTCTTTCCATAGTCTGGCTGTTGTGGACATTGCTGCTATAAACATTCGGGTGCATGTGCCACTGAGGTGCATCACCTTATTTTTAAGTTCAAAGTCATGTTCATGTTATAAATATTGGAAATATTGGAATTAAATAAGAAAATAATCAGCTCTAACTGATCAATCCTATTTAACCCCACCATCCAGTGGAAACAACTCTTAATATTTTGTCATAGTTTCCCAGGATTTTTTGCTTCTATACTAATTCATAAATCCATAACAAAAACACTCCAAAAAATAACATTGGGATCATAGTGAATGCAAAATTACGAATTATGCTTTTTTCTATTAATTACATTGTGGGAATTTCTCATTATCAAATATTCTTCAAAAAAGAAGAGTTTTTTGAAGGCTGCATCACGTTCTATCATTGGACAGCACCAGGATTTGTTACTTGTATATCCTTGTTCACAAATCTTTGGGCTTCTAATGATCACATGAGACTAATTCTTAGAAGTAGATGGGTTAGGTCATAGAGTCTAGCAATTTTTTAAGCCTTTTGATTCATACTTCCAAGTGACTTTTCAGGAAGTTTATATTAACTTACTCCCATCCCCACCAGCAGTATATGCCATTACTTCTTCACTGTACTTTCATTACCAATAGAGATGAAAAAAATTCTTCCCCAATGTCATGGGTGGAAAATAGTATCTAATCAGTGATCTACCTAAAAGTAAATGTGATTGTAAACCCCAGTGCCCACATGGTAATGTCCAAACTCCTGTCGTGGGCTCAAAGCTGGATATCTTGGCGGGCAGCCTTTATCTGGCTTGGCCAGAGAGGGTTGAGCTTTAGGGAGCAGGCTGGGCTTCTCTCCTCCCAACATGGAAAGCAGAAAGAGGGACTGGAGGGGAACTGAGAGCTCTAGCAAGGACTGGGCTTCCCTGTGGCAGGGGACAGGAGAGCTGGACTGTTTCTTGGAGGCCAAGGCCGGCTCCTCCTCATATAGACGGTGCCACTGAGGGTGGGGAGGGAGTGCTGCTGGGTTTGGCGGGTAGGGAATGGAGATACTCTGTGAATCTGCATCCGTTTCTACTGTGTGCTCACTGAGTTGTCAGAAAGGAAATCTGGGAAGAGGCTGAGCGCCAGGAAGGGGCATTTCTGGTAGGATCCCTGTGAGGAGGTAAGGAAGGGTTGAACAAGTCTCCCCAAAGCCAGGTGAGGCCTGGATACAGGGCTGGGAGGCATGGCAATGGGTGCTGTTGCTGCTCCAGACAGATGCTGGGAACACAGGCCCTGGGCTGCTCGGGCTGATTGGTACCCTGGTGACTGGACCGCTCTGGGGGTCGTGGACTCTCGGCCTCATCACTACCACTACTGTCACCTTCTAGGGCACCAGGCCATGCCTGTCATCTTTGAACTCTGTCTCCACTTGCTCAGGTTCAGGAAGGACCACAGGTTCTGCCACTATGACTCCTGGAATGTTTTTTTCATGTATTTATTTATAAAACCTATGGGGGCCTAGGGTTGGGCAGGGCTGGACCTCGGGACAGAGTAGATTCTGACTGTCCCTGCTCTTACAATAACACCAAAAATGAAGCAGGAGGAGCTCAGTGAGGAGGCTTCCTGGGGGAGGTGGCCTTTGAGCTGGGCCTCGAGGGTCAGGCCATCCTGGAGTCGTGTGCTGGGTGTGCCTGCCTCATGGGAAGAACCAGGAAGAGCGCGCAGCTGGGCAGGGCTGGGCGACATTGGGGCTCACACCCAGCTGGTGTGTGTGGCTGTCAGAAGGGAGAAGGTGGGGCAGGAGGTTAGTCAGGCCCAGCTTGTGAAGGCCTAGAGTGCCCCAGGGAGGAGCTTACACTTTGTCCTGAGAGTAGGGGGAGCCGTTTAGAGGTTTCAGTCAGGAGAGGATGTGATCATGTTTGCTTTTCCCAGAGGTCCATCTGGATGGTAGAGTGGAAGGGCCACGAGGAGTGCAGTCTTGAGGCCAGCCCGGAGCTGGTGTACAGGCACAGGAAGTGATGTGGAGAGCCAGCCAGGCGATGCCAGGGGAGGGGCTTTGCAAGCAATTCTGTGGCAGCATCAGTGGGATTCGGTGCTGCCTTTCCGGAAGGAAGATTCCCGACTCAGCCCCGCACCCCATCTGTCCTCACTGTGGGCCTGTGAAGGCCTCACCTACTAACCTGAAGATCCCAGGCCTCCTACCCCACACTTTCCTGGCAGCATCCTTCACCTCCTTGTTCCTCAAGCTGTAGATGACAGGGTTCAGCATGGGCGTGACCACGGCATAGAGGACCGTGAAGACCTCGTCAGAGATGCGGGCCTCCTTGCTCTTGGGTTTCATGTACATGAATATGACGGTGCCATAGAACAGCATCACCACAGCCAGGTGTGCGGAGCAGGTGGAGAAGGCTTTGCGGCGCCCGGCAGCTGAGGGCACTCTCAGGATGGTGGCCAGGATGAGTGTGTAGGACAGGCAGATGAAGGCCAGGGGAATAGGCAGCAGCAGGATGGCCCCCACCAGCAGGAAGGCGTCACTGACTGACGTGTCACTGCACGCCAACTTCAGCACGGCCAGGATCTCACAGGTGAAGTGAGTAACCACGTGGTGGCCACAGAAGGACAGCCTCATGGCAATGACGGTCTCAGTCACTGACTTGGAGAGACAGAGGACCCAGGCGGTTCCCGCCAGTGACAAGCAGAGCCGGGGGCTCATGAGCACGGGGTACCTGAGTGGCTGGCAGATGGCCAGGTAGCGATCGTAGGCCATGACGGCAAGAAGCAGACACTCCGTGGAGCCTGTGGAGAGGCTCAGACACATCTGGATGGCGCAGCCAATAAAGGAGATGGTCTTCTGGGCTGACAGGAGGTGGACCAGCATCAGAGGCACGAAGGTAGATGTGTAGCGGATGTCCAGGATGGAGAGGTTGCCCAGGAAGAAGTACATGGGCGTGTGCAGGCGGGCATCCAGGATGCTCACTGCCACAATGGCCGTGTTCCCCAGCAGGGTCACCAGGTACATGGCTGAGCACAGAGGGAAGAGCAGGTGCTCCAGGGCTGGGTAGCCAGAAAATCCTTTCAGAAAGAACTCAGAGATCTCTGTCCTATTGACTAGCTCCATATTGCCGTGCTCAAGGGGGCAGACAGCTGGGATGGAGGGAAGGAGGGTGCAGGGTGGTGGAGAGCCCACAGAGCCTCTCTTGGGTGGGGGTATGTTGCTAGGGCCTCTTCCAGTTCTTAAACACACTCTGTCCTTGAGTTTGGACAATCCGTGCACCTCTGGGCTGCAGTTCATCCATGTGAGGAGTGAGCATTGCTCTGGGTCAGCAGTTTCCTGAGAGGGTGTTAAGGGAAATGTTAGTAGGCATTCTGAAAAATTAATTTGAGACAACACTAAATTAACTGAAAGTAAATAAAGCCCTTTAACTGCAGGACTTCATATATGCCAGTGTGATTTGTGACTTCCAAAAGCGGTATAAGGCATGTAATTCCCAAACTTACTTGACCGTAGGTCCTCTTTTTACATTAGTCTACAGCAGGTAAGTATTCTTTTTTTTTTTAAGTTTTATTTATTTATTTGAGAGAGAGAGAGAGAGGGGGAAAGTGCACAAGTGTGGGGGGCAAAGACGGAGAGAGAGAATCTCGGGCAGACTCCCTGCCGAGCGCAGGATGGACCTGCTCATCATGGGGCTTGAGATCATGCCCTGAGCTGAAACCGAGAGTCACCCAGGTGCCCCTCTAGCAGGTAACTGTCCCACTAGCAGAGTTCGGGGAAAATCAGAGGTCCTCAAATCTTCATGTGTACAGAATCTCCTGGAAAGTTTGTTACAACACAGGTTTCTGGGCTCCATCCCCAGAGCTGCTGACTCCGTCTGGGTGATGCTGCTTCCACTGGCCACGGTAGCAACTTGAGAGGCCCTGCGCTAGATGGTTCCTGAGGGTCCTCCTGGCTCTCAGGGAGCCTCTGAGCTGCTTTACACTCTTCCCACTGTCGGGAATGCCCTTCTGCTTTATTTCTCAGCCTGCGGACGTCTGGCTGTGTCTTCAGCTTAGCTCTGGTCTCCGTGCATGAGACATACACTGCCTTTCATTGGAGGGGCTGCTGAACCCTGAATCTGTCAGCGGGCTCATCCACATGTCCCCCCACAGGGCCTGTTCGTCAGCTACTGTGTGCGGACTGACCTTCAGAATCTGCCTTCCTCGTGGGCTTTCCAGCTGCAATTTGAAGGAATAGCTGGCCTGGCCCCCCCACTCCTATTTTCTCCGGGCCTGAGCCAGAGCTGCCTTGACCCTATGACTTTGTAGGGCCTCAGCATGGAAAGCTCCCTGAGAGGTGAACCTGTTGGATCACCTGTTGATGAACCTGCAGGCAGGAAACAGATCACATTGTGAGTCCACAGCAAGGTGAGTCTAGAATCCAGTCCTCCCACCTGTGTGACACCCACATCGTGCTCACAGCAGATGTTTGTTTCTGACAAGGCCCGAATGGTGGTGGTCCTTTTATCACACTGGGTGAACATCTTTCTCCCCCGTTCTCCCCTCAATCTTCCCACTGGGTAACGAGCATAAGTGAACTTTTCCTTAGTGTTTCAGGCACCTGGCATTGATGTTAATAAACCCATGGGACGCGCTGCCCACACCTGGGTCTGGAGGCAGCGCCGATTCCTGTGAGTGCCTCACCTGTGTGAGAGAGTTCCCTTTCACTTGTCCTGTGTTTATCTGTTCCAGAATGAAGAGATTGAGTTCCTACCACACACCAGCACCACAATAGGCATTAGGGGAATGAACGAGGATATACATGCCCCCAGGCCACTAAGTTCAAACTTCTAGGCAGAAGTCCTCTCCAGTTTCCGTGCCTAGCCTCATCCTGCTTCTGTCTGCGGCCTCTAGTGATAGGAAGCCTGTTTCTCCTGTGGACGTACTTTTCTTCTTCCTTTTTCTTTTCTTTTCTTTTTTTTTTCTCTTTCTGTCAAGCCATGCTAAGGGTCACAAGAATCCTTCCTTATGCGGAGTCTCTGGGTGTTACGGGGCCTGCACCATCCAGCAAGGTACGGGCTGGGTGCCCCTGTGGCCGGTTCCCTCCCGCACAGAGCAAACACAGGGCCCAGGGTGCTGGGCGCACGGCAGGGGTGAAGGGCCCCTTCTGCAGAGGGAGAGCTCTGTCTGCCCTAGCCTTGGGACCTCAGGTAGAAGGTCTTGCCTCTGCTCCACTGTGTCTAGAGATATTGTGGGGGCAGGGGAGTGTGATCCGCAAGCTCTGTCCAAGAAGCAGCTGGGAAACCTAGGCCTGGGCTCCTGGAGGGGCGCCTCTGTTTAACGGAGTGTCAATAGCCGCAGACCAGCATCCGTCAGGGCTGTGCATGGAGAGAGGGGGTATTGCGTGCAGCCCCAGGACTCGGGTCATGCCGTAGCTTCCTCTGCGCATGGTTCCACATACTATAACCTGTCCCCTAAAGTCACTAGCAAACATGGGCAGCCATTGCTATCTCAGCATACACACACCCACATCGTGTCCCCACATATGACCCACAGCGACCTGTGTATGCGCAAACAACTGTCTGCGAATATATGCCACGCACAGGATCCTGTGTGTCCCTGTACAGTCGTTCATGAAGGTATGCACGTGGGGAGCAGGCACTCTCACTTTCTTATGCACTAGCTCTGTCTCTCTCTCCCCCACCCCCTCCAACACACACACCAGTAGTGCAGACACTCAGACTTGTGGACAGGATTTCAGACGACCAAGTGGGACCACTAGGATGAGTGGAGACCAAGCAGGGGCCCTGGAGGTACAGTAGAGAAGGAGCAGCCTTTGCGGTAGGGAACAAACTTTGTCTGGGCAAAACCAGGAGGAGAAAGAAACATCAGAGCAAGGACATGGTCACGGAACCACTAGCTCAACGTCTTGTCTGCTTTCTAGCCTGAGTGCTGAGTTGCTGCGTCTCCCTGCTCTGCTGTCTCTCCTTCAGCGGGGAGATGGGGGTCTGTAGGAAGAGGGACCAAGAAGGGATGTGGCTGGATGCTGGGGAACTGTGGTTCCCAAAGCAGGGCTAGGAAGCTTTGTCTGCAGAGCGCATAGTGTCCTTTCCGCCGTCGCCTCACTCGTGGACATAGGCCACTTCAAAATCAGTGCAGATGTCCTCTCTCCCAGGGAGCCGCCTTTTATTTCTCCCGGGCCAGGTTGAACCCTCTCTCCTTTGTGCACTATGGCCCTGTGTTGGCATTTCCAAGGTGGCTGCCTGTTGCCTACCCTGCCAGCCCGTATGGGTGCCACCTCCTTCCCCTCCTCATCCAGGTTCTGAAGGCCAAGCTGAAGCCCCAAGCCTGGCCACAGCCAACTTCTTCTTCTCTTGCTGTGACTTCATGGGGGTAAGACCAACTGGGAGTGAGCAGCTGGGTGACAATCATGAGCTGTTCCTCATCTAGATGACAACCTGGCAGAGCCAGGAGGGTCTTGCAGCTCATGGAGACCACCCTTTTTTACATATGGAACCTGGGAGCCAGAGAGGAGAAGGGGTGTGCCCAGCATCATCACACTGAGTTGGAGGGGGAAGCCAAGGCTCCAGTAATTCCTTGGGGCTCCTGACTCCCAGCCAAGCCCCTTCCCCTGTCCCCACATCTCTTCTTTTTTACTTACCTCGAGGCTCTTTTCGATCCATGTTCCCTGTTTCCCGGAAGATTATTCAGAGACCAGGAGCCTTCTTTGGCTGCAGCTTGGAGAACACCGTTCAAAGAAGGGGGCTCCCTGGGAACCCTGGTGGGCAGGACACAAGGTTTCACACTGATCCAGCTTCCCAAACTACGAGCGCATGCCTAGATTTGTGCAGAATTCAGGGAAGTGTTTGCAACTTGATAGAATTAAGTGGAGCTTTTAGAATTGGGTGGAATTAGGCAAAGTACTCAGAATGCAGTGGAGGTTCTCTAAAGGGTGTCAGGTTTGGTGGAATTAGGAGGTGCTGATGTGCTCAAGGCTGCACAGAGTCCTCAGTAGCTTACTGTGGGCGGCCAGGGTCTCCCTGACCTGGGCAGCTCCCTGCTCCATTGTGACCGACGGCCTCCCAGGGAGCAGGCAGGCCAAATGGAGTAGGCACCTTTCAAAGCTCCCTATGTGCCAAGGGACTGTGCAATCCCCAAGGCAATTTAGAGGGAGAAGGGGAAAGGCGCCCAGCTTAGAAACTTTGGGGTGCTTCAGGGATGATGTCCCAAAGACCCAATTACACAGAGTCTCTTTGGAAATCTTAATTGGTCTGGAAAAGTTGGAGAAAGTGACTCAAGGTCAGGGTCCACACTCACAGGTCAGCCCCAGCCCGTGTGGTTTGTGCATGTGTACAGAATGAGTCAAGGAGTGGATGGATGAATAATTAAATGAATACATGAACGCTTCTCAGTGAATAAATTTGAAAAATAATGAACAGGTGAGTACACAAATGGTAGGCAGGGTTACTTTCCAGGAGTAAGAGGTCCTGCCAACTGTTGTAGGGATCTCAAGAAAATGCAAAATTTGGAAAGAGTGTAACAGGGAGGGAATTGGGCGAAGAGAGACAAAGAGAATCGCAGAATATCAGGGCAAGGGAGTCTGTATCTACCCTCCTGGTGCACCCTCATTGTATGGACAGGAAAACTGCCCTAGAGAGGCGAAGTGGCTGGCTCAGGGTCTCGGGTTTGCTCTGCCACGCTGATGGGTCTGCCCTTGAATGGATCCCCCTCAGTCAGTGCAAAGTGGGTCTGCCCCGGTCAGGTGGTGACTGGGTGCCTCTCACTGTGCCTGACTCCTCTTCTCCACGCTCAGTGCAGGTAAACTGATGGTGGCTCCTTGAGGTTCCTTCCAGTTCTCAGAGGCCATGCCTCTGTGGGCTCGAGGGCCTCATTATCAAATACGGTCATTGTATTTTGAAACTGCATATTGTTGTTGTTGGATTTTTATTTAACTGTTTTAAAACACACGTGCTTTTATTAGCTTTTTATGTATTTATACAAGTTACACACACAGAACATTTTATAAAAAAAACACGAAGAATATATAAATATATGGTGTACAAGTCACACCCCCTTTTCATGTTGCCTCTTCCCAACTCCCCAGAGGTAACCAGTGCTCTGGTTTTATGTATGTCTATCTAGATACTTTTCCTGTCATTTACATATTCATATCTACACAGAGAGATTGATTTTGTAATCATATGTAAATATGTCTTTTAAGCATGCTTTCTTGTTGCGGTCTTATTGACCATAAGTGATGTACAATTGCATATACTTAAATCATGTAACTTGATGAATTTTAACATAAGGGTACGGTCATGAAACCATCAATACAATCAAGACTGAGAATTTATATGTTATCCCCAAAGTTTCCTCATGCCCCGGGGTAATCCATTCTCCCCCTCCCCCAACCAGGCCACCTCAGATGTGTTTTCTGTGACTAGGTTACTTGCATTTTCCAGCATTACATTTGTTGCAGCACTCTTAATCAACACTCATTTTTCGAATATTTATGGATCTCTTTCTAGACATAATGTTAGGTCTTAAATATATTTTATTGTCTCTTACAACCTTCATACCACACTATTTTAATTATTGTAGATTACTAGTGTGTATTGATATCTGCTGGGTCAGATTCCCTCTTTTTTAAATTTTTTTTTATTTGACACAGAGAGAGATATCAGATCACAAGTAGGCAGAGAGGCAGAGAGAGAGGAAGCAGGCTCCCCGCTGAGCAGGGAGCGCAATGCGGGCCTCCACCCCAGGACCCTGAGAGTCAGATTCCCTCTTACTAGCCCTCTTCAATAGTGTCCTCGTTATTCTAGCACATTCCCTTTTCCAGAAGAATTTTGCAGTCAGCTTGTCAAATTTCAAGAAATCTCTTCTGGGATTTTGTCTTTAATTCATTGACAGATTTGAAGGGCAGAATTGACATTATAGAATCATAAAATCAAGTTTTCTCATCCAGGAACATTCTCTCTCCACCAATCCAGGTCTTTTACTAAATGTCCTGGGCATATAGCTCTTCTCCTTTTAATATGTTAGTGAAGTGATTTCCATCAATATATGTTCTTCCCCAATGTCAAATTCTCCTTGTATCTGGGATATACCCTTCTTCCTCTTAGTGTTTTCTTCTTGTCATAGGTGCAAGATTGATTTGGGGGGTGATCTGATGGGCTCTAGCTCCTGGGCTCCACCTGGTGGACATGAGGCCATTCTTGATGACCTTTGGGAAGGTGAGAGGAGGTGGTTGGAACTTCTATGAAGTCCTGAATTCCAGGGCTCAGGCCGAGGGAGATCACTCTGGCAGCAGGACGACAGATCGAGGAATCTGGGGGACATAAAATCTGTGTGCCCCAGTTTTGTGGCTCTGTATCCTTTACTAGCTTCTAATTGCTAGGAGAGCCTGAGGGGAGAGACCAAGTCTGTATTAAAAGAATCTATTCTCTCAGAATCCAGCAGTCGATTTACTAATATGTCCTTTCTCTACGCTTTATATTATCTTTATGTCATTTCTAATGAGGCCAAAACCTCAAATATGCTTTCACTTTTATGAATCTGGATGGCCTTTCATATGAATAAATTTACAAATCAGAAAACTGTATTTCATCTTTGGTCCAGAAAGTTAGATCTTGAGTCCTTGGCACTAGCCAAGTTTGGAGACTCAATACGTGTGTGGAGGTCTTACCAAAAAGTTATAGAAGATAGAGCGTGTACATGTTTAAATAAAAATAAATTCTTAATTCTTTTTTTTGTTTTTTAATTTTTTTAAAAGATTTTATTTATTTATTTGACAGAGAGAAACATAGCGAGAGAAGGAACACAAGCAGGGGGAGTGGGAGAGGGAGAAGCAGGCTTCCCGTTGAGTGGGGAGCCCGATGTGGGGCTTGATCCCAGGACCCCGGGATCATGACCTGAGCCGAAGGCAGATGCTTAGCGACCGAGCCACCCAGGCGCCCCTCTTTTTTTTTTTTTTTTTAAGATTTTATTTCTTTGTCAGAGAGAGAGAGAGAGAGAGCGCACAAGCTGGGGAGGGGCAGACAGAGGGAGAGGGAGAAGCAGGCTTCCCACTGAGCAAGGAGCCAGATGCGGGACTTGATCCCAGGACTGTGGGATCATGACCTGAGCCAAAGGCAGGCGCTCAACCAACTGAGCCACCCAGGTGTACCTAAATTCTTAACAGCCCTGAAAAATCAGAGACAGTGCTACAAGCAGACCAGAAATGTTGAGGAATTGCTGAGAAACGGTAAGCAATTGAGATTGGATTGTTAGAGGAAACCACAGCCAAACAAAGTAAGGAAGGGGTTACTGCAAAAAGGACAGTGGTTTTGGGGGTTCTCAGCTCACAGGCAACAGTTACAAGGAGCTTGTAACAGCAAACAAGCAGGTCCAGGTGGTGGGCTTGGGAGATACTTGCCCTCAAACTGAGTCAGTAATTGTCACTGCTTGAACCAGAGACACACAGAGAAGTCCCGGGAGGAATGGGGAGCCGCCAAGCCCAGCTGACATCTTCTCAGTAACTCCTTCAGCCCCTCCATCATCATCATTCCCAGAGGTGGTAAATGGAAACTGAGTTCATAGACAAGACAGTAGAGAATTATAAATAAGAAGATGAGCCTACTGTGTGGCAATATACTGTATTTATCTTTTTTCAGCTTATTTCAATCAGTTTATTCCAGTTAGCATAATGCCTTCAAGGTTCATCCATGTTGTCACCATTGCAGAATGCCTTCCTTTTTAAAGACTGACTAATATTCCATTGTACGGACATAACCACATCTTGTTTATACATTCATCAGCTGATGGAAACTTGAGTTGCTCCCATGTTTTAGCTGCTGTGAACAGCGCCGTTATGCTCACGTTAACCCTGCTTTCAATTTTTTGGGGTATATTCCCAAAGTGGAGTTGCTGGCTGGTATGACAGTTCTTTGTAAAATTTTTTTGAGGAACCTCCAAAATTTTGAGGAGCCTCCACTATTTTCTACAGTGGCTGTACTATTGTTTTATACTCCCATCAACCGTACGCAAGGGTTCCAATTTCTCCACATGCTTGCCAACACTTGTTCATTTCCATTTTTTTTCCTTAATAGTAGCCATCATAATGGGCATCAGGTGGTATCTCATTATGGTTTTGATTTACAAATTCCTAATGATTTGTGATATTGAGCATCCTTTCATGTGCTTATTAACCATTTATATATCATCTTGGAGAAATGTTGGTACAAGTCCTATGCCCACTTTTATTTTTTAATTTTATTTATTTATTTATTGAGAAATAGCTTTTTTTTGTTATGTTCAGTTAGCCAACATATAGTACATCATTTGTTTTTGATGTAGTGTTCAGCGACTCATTAGTTGTGTATAACACACAGTGCTCATTGCAGCACCAGCCCTCCTTAATACCCATCCCCCTGCTACCCCATCCCCCTACCCCCCTCCCTTCTGTAACCCTCAGTTTGTTTCCGGGAGTCCAGAGTCTCTCATGGTTTATCTCCCTCTCTGATTTCTTCCCATTCAGTTTTCCCTTCCTTCCCCTATGGTCCTCCGTGCTATTCCTTACGTTCCACATATGAGTGAAACTATATGATAATTGTCTTTCTCTGCTTGACTTATTTCACTTAGCATAATCCCCTCCAGTTCCATCCATGTTGATGCAAATGGTAGGTATTCATCTTTTCTGATGCCTATGCCCATTTTAAAATTAAATTGTTTTTTTGTTGTTGAGTTTTAAAAGGTCTCTAGAGATTCTGGATATTAATCCTTTATCAGATATATGATTGGCAAATATTTCTTCCCGCTTTATAGGCTACCTTGATACTCTGTAGGTAGTGTTTTTTTGATATACAAAGTTTTAAAATTCTCATGGGGTCCAGTTTGTCTAATTTTTTTTTTGTCGTTGTTATCTATGTCCTTGGTGTTCTATCTAAGAGATTATTGCCAAATACAATGTCATGAAACTTTTGTCCTATGTTTTCTTTTACAAGTTTTATTGTTTCAGGGGACCTGGGTGGCTCAGTGGGTTAAGGCCTCTGCCTTCGGCTCAGTTCACGATCTCAGGGTCCTGGGATCGAGCCCCGCATCCAGCTCCCTGCTCGGTGGGGAGCCTGCTACCTCCTCTCTCTCTGCCTGCCTCTCTGCTTACTTGTGATTTCTCTCCGTGTGTCAAATAAATAAATAAAATCTTTGGGAAAAAAAGAGTTTTATTGTTTCAGGTCTTACATTTAGGTCTTTGATCCATTTTGAGTTAATTTTTGTTTATGGTTTTAGGTAAGGGTTTAACTTTATTCTTTTCATGTAGATACACAGCTTTTCCAGGGCCATTTGTTGAAAAGACTATCCTTTCCCCACTGAATGATCTTGGCACCCTTGTCAATAGTCATTTGATCATATGTGTGGGTTTTTTTTTCTGGGCTCTCTATTTTATTCTACTGGTCTATAGATTTCTTTTTTTTTTTTGCCAGTGCCATACTGTTTTGATTGCTGTAACTTTGTAGTGGGTTTTGGAATCAGGAAGTGTGAGTCTTCCAGTTTTGTCTTCCTTCTCTTCTTTTTCAGGATTGTTTTGGCTACTTGCTATTCTTTGAGATTCCATTGAATTTTAGGATGAGTTTTTCTATTTCTGCGAAACACGTCATTGGGATTTTCTTAGGGATTGCATTGAATCTGTAGGGCACTTTGGGTAGTTTTGATATTTAAAGTATGTTAAGTCTTCCAATCCAGGAACACAAGAAGTGTTTTTATTTATTTATGTTTATTTGCATTTCTTTGAGCAATTTTTGTAGTTTTTATTGTGCAAGTCTTTCACTTCCTTGGGTAAGTAAATTTCTAAGTATTTTATTCTTTGTGATGCTATTGTAAATGGACTTATTTTTGTGATTTCCTTTCAGATGTTCTTGTATAGAAATGCAACTGATTTTTGTGTGTTGACTTTTGTTTATAGTATCCTGCTATGTTCTGCTATGTTGCTGAATTCGTTTATAGTGCTAATGGCTTTTTTTGTGGAGTCTTTTTTTTTTGGGGGGGTTTTCTAAATATAAGATTATATCTGCCAATAGAGATAATTTTACTTCTTTCTTTCCAGTTAAGATGCCTTTATTTCTTTTTCTTTCCTAATTTCTCTCATTAGAACTTCCAGTACTATGCTGAAAGGGGGCATCTTTGCCTTGTTTCTGACCTTAGAGAAAAAGCTTTCAGTCTTTTACAACTGGGTGGGATGTTTGCTGTGGCCTTTTCATATATGAGTTTTAGTATCTTGAAGTAGTTTCCTTCTGTTTTTATTTTGTTGAGAGTTTTTACAATGAAAGGGTGTTGAATTTTGTCAAATGCTTCTCCTGAGTCATTTGAGATGATCATATTTTTTTGTCCTTCATTTTGTTGACATGGTGTATTATATTGATTGATTTTTGCATGTTGAACCATCTTTGCATTCTAGGAATAAGTCTGCCTTGTTGCAGTCTATAATCCTTTTAATGTGATGTTGAATTCAGTCTTTTAGAATTTGTATTGAGGATTTTTGAATCCATGTTCACCAGGGATATGGGGTTGCAGTTTTTGTTTTTGTTTTTTCTCATAGCAGCTTTTTTGGATTTGGTATCAGGGTGATACTAGCCTCATAAAATGAGTTTGCAAGTGTTCCCTCTTGTTTTACTTTTTTGGGCAATTTTAAGAAGGTTTGGTTTTAGTTCTTCTTTCGGTGTTTGGTAGAATTCACCCATGAAGCCCTCTGGTCCTACTCTGTCTTTGGTGGGAGGTTTTTGGTTACTGATTCAAACTCTATTTGTTATTTGTTCAGGATTTTTATTTCTTCTTGATTCATTTTGGTAGGTTATGGGTTTCTAAGAATTTACCCATTTCTTCTAAGAATTTAGAAGAAACTCTAATTTCTAATTTAGAAGTATTTCTAAATTAATTTTAGATTAGAATTAGAATTAGATTTCTAATTTCTTTTTTTAAAAATATTTTATTTATTTATTTGACAGAGAGAGATCACAAGTGGGCAGAGAGGCAGGCAGAGAGAGAGGAGGAAGCAGGCTCCCTGCTGAGCAGGGAGCCCGATGCGGGCCTCGATCCCAGGACCCTGAGATCATGACCTGAGCTGAAGGCAGAGGCTTTAACCCACTGAGCCACCCAGGCACCCTAGATTTCTAATTTTTAATTAGAAAGAAATTCTTCTTTCTAATTTATCCATTCTTCTAAGAATCTATCCATTTCTAGATTATGCAATTTGTTGGTATGTAATTGTTTATAGTAATTCTTATGTTCTTTTTAATTTCTTTTAATTTCTCTGTCATATTGTCTCCTCTATCATTTCTGATTCTATTTGAGTCTTTACTCTTTTTTCTATTAGTCTAGCTCAGTATTTACCAATTGTATTTTCTTTAAAACCTACTCTTGATTGTGTTGATTTTTTTCAATTGTTTTTTCTATCCTTATTTGATTTATATCCAGTCTAATAGTTATTGTTTTCTTTTTTTCTGCTAACCTCAGCTTATTTTTCTCAATTTTTAAGCTCATTAAATTTAAGACTTTATTTTTTCTAATCATAAATGCTTTTTAAATTTCACTCCACATGTTCTGATGTGTACTATTTCTAAATATGTCCTGTTCTAAATAATTTGTAATTTCTATTATTATTCCTTTTAATTATTATGGAAGTATATTCCTTAATTCCCAAAAAATTGGTGGTTGTTGGATAAACTTTTATATTTTTAAAATTTATCTCAGCTTGATTTCTAATTTAACTTCATTATAGTCAGAGAATGTGGTCTGTATGATAGCCATCCTTTGAAATTGTTGAGATCTGCTTTATGACCTATTTTCTGGCAATTTTTCATCAATAGTATCTCTGTGTTTGAAAAGAATGCGTCTTCTCTGCTGAGGGCAGTGATTCTATATATGTTCACTTTATCAAGTTCATAGTCAACTTTGTTCAAATCTAAATTCTTACTGATTGGTCTGCTTGACCTTTCAGTAATGTAAAGATATGTGTTAGAATCCTTTTCCTTATTATGAATTTGTCAGTTTCTCCTTAGAGTTCTAGAAATTTTTGCTTTATATACTTTCATGCTATGTTATGAGGAGCATACAGCGCTATAATTGGTATATCTGGCTGGTGAAAATTATCTTTTATGTTTATATACGCATCCTCTTTATCTCTAGAAAGTTTTTTTGCCCTAAAGTTTACTTTGTCTATTATTACACCAGCTTTCTTTTGCTTAGCATTTTCTTTTCTATCTTAGCATATCTTTTCTATCTTTCTGCTTTCAATTTTTCTATCACCTTTTTAAAAGCTTCTGTGGTAAATAGCACATAGCTTAATTAAAAAAAACAGCAACACAAAAAAACAACTGTGAGCAGGAAGGAAAAGGGATGAGGCCCAAGGAGCATCACTTCAAATATCTAGTTGGCTGGAAGCTCATGATACCAGGCACTGAGGGAGTCAATCTCCAAATATCCCACTCCACCCCTATTCCTGACCCTAATCCCTCTCTCCTCCACAGGAATCTTATTCCTTGAGTCACTCCCCTCCTTTGGGGATTCCCATGGAAGGTAGGGCTCCATCTTCTTGCATCTTTAAAATAAAACTTTCTTTGACATACTTTTCTCTTGCAGCTGCTGCCTCATCCCTCTTCTCCCCTTCACTGACAAGTTTCTCAAGAAGTTATTCCTGCCCTATTCTACCATTTGGCTGTTTGTTCCAGGTCCCTTAATTCTTCTTATCAAATGTGTCAGAAAGTCCTCTGAATTCCACCTCAACAATATATTTTAAGCCTCTTCCACCCGCATTTCTCCCAGATACTGTTGTGATGTAGGCATCTATCGTCTCTTGCCTGAACCACTGAACCTTGTTCTAGGAAGGGATTTCTGATCCTTTCACAAGCTAGCAGTGATACTCACCTATCTCAGAGTCCTTACACCTTGACCTGGTGCTCAGCTAAGGCTTTCTGGGGCTCTGTGGAGCTTGAGGACTTGTCCTTAGCTGAAGTTATGTTAGGACCCCCATCCACACTCCTCATCTCCCATAGCTCCAGCCCCTGAGATCAGACCAAAGGGATGACTCATTTTCACTGAGAACCACCTCCAGAAGTGGGCTGTTCCTGTGGCATTTTAGAGTCTGATGCTAGAGAGTGGTGCCCTGAACTCTGGGTACAGGCTCCCAGATGGTTAATTAGCCTGGGCTAAGTGAACGCTGTCTTTGGCAGTCTTCATAATCAGACAAATTTCCTGCTGGGAGCCAAACCCTTGGGTATCCTTAACTGTCCCAGGGTAGTTTTCCTACCTTTAAGGAGATATGGAATTGGGTTATGAGATTCAGTCCTCCAGGGAGCTCCTTGTTCTTAGCTGCATAGATATATTGGTGCTACTTCTGTATGGGTTGGTGAATAGGCCACAGAGTCCTTATCCAGCGGGCAGAAACAGGTGTGTCATTCTTCCTCTACTGGGTTTCTCAACAGGTACACTACTGCTATTTTGGACAAGATAATTCTCATGTGGGACTGTCTTCAGTGTGGGATGCTTACCTTCCCTGGCTCTTGCATGTGAAATGCTGACCCCCAATTCTGACCTCTTCAAACACCCCCACGTATTTCTAAATGTGCTCTGGAAAGGTTCTGCCCTCAGACTAATGAGAAAGGCACCACATGGACACTCACAAACAAGGAAGTCACTGAGATTACCTAGATACTGAAATCCTATAGTGTTTTCAAGTCTGCCTTGGCTTGTCTCTTGGACCTAGACCTTCATCTGTCTGAGGCTGTGTCTGTGTTTGATTCATCCCTGCCTGCCTTGGCACTGGACTTGGTCCAGAGCAGGTGTGAATGAGCAAAGGAATAGGATCTGTGGTGACTCGATGCTGTAGGTGACACTGTTCAGTAGAAATGCTCTACAGGGTGTGCTTGTAAGTTACATGTGTAGTACATGTTTAAAAAGGTAAAAAGAAGCAGGTGAAATTAATTTAAATAATATAGTTTATTTAATACAACATATAAAAATTATCATTTCAAACTGTGAATAGGATAAAAAAATTTTTTAAAGATTTTATTTATTTATTTGTCAGAGAGAGAGAGAGTACAAGCAGGGGGAATGGCAGAGGGAGAAGCAGGTTCCCCGCTGAGCAGGGAACTGGATGCAGGACTCGATCCTGGGACCCTGAGATCATGACCTGAGCTGAAGGCAGACGCTTAATGGACTGAGCAATCCAGGCATCCCCAGGATAAAAATTATTAATGAGATATTTTCCATTCTTTTGTGTACAAGTTTTTGTAATCTGGAGTCTATATTACATATATGGAACACCTAAACTCAGCCACATTTCACGGACTCAATCGCCATGTGACGAATGCTACCGTATAGGACAGCACTAGAAAACTCTATTCTCCAACTTTCCTGCCCAACTATTGCTTACTTCCCCCTGCCTACAACATTGTGTGTGTGTGTGTGGGGAGGGATGTTGGTGGTGGTGTGTATGTGAAAATTTTCAAACATATAGAAAGGTCAGAAAAATTGTAGTGTAAATAGCTATATAGTTAAAATCTAGTTTCGACAACTGTCAACCTTTTGTTATTCACATTATCACATGTTAATTCATGTATGTAACCATCTTATTCTTTGATTATTGTCTACTTTAAGAAGACTTTTCTTTTTGGTGGAGGGTAGGTTGGAAAGCCACTCAGGAAACTATTATCTCTTTGAACATTGTTCTATACAAGCCTAATCAGAATTTTTCAAAGTTTTAGGGCAGAAGTCTTTTTTTTTCTTTATAAAGAAATTTTTATTTAATTTCTGCCATCACTCCTGGGAGTTGGCAACAAGATTATTAAGGAATCAGTAAATACAGTCAGTTCGGGAAATAAACATACTAGAAAAGGCAAAAGCCAAAATGTGAAAAAATAAACAGCTTGGTTCATTCTGCTTTAATGCACTTGGTGCAAAAATGGCCATCCAAAATGGTTGACGAGTCATCAGCCAAGGACTGCAGAGGCTCAAGCCAGTGACAACCACGCACGCACGAAGTCAAGAACATTTAGACCTCGGCACCTCTCACCCCCAAGGGCTTTGCTGTAGGGCAGAAGCCTTGAAAGACTCTTCCCTTTTATTCCTCCGTTATCCTTCCATAGTCACTTTTCCTCTCCTATGGATTCTCAGAGACACATCTTCTCTTCCCAAGGGAGGCCTCATGCCTCATTCAGTTCCCTCTCGGTCTAGTGCTGGGTTAGTGGTAGGCTTTGGGGCTAGGCAGGCCCGGGCTCCCTTCTGGCCTGCCACTTCCTAGCTATGTGTCTCCTGTGTAACACGAGGGTAATTGAGTTGTGGGAGGTTTAAGTGAGATCAACTTGTAAAGTGTAATTATTCTAGCAATTATTCAAATAGCAGGTTGGGGAGAAAAGGAGAGAAGTTTATTGCTTATAAATGACCCTCTCTTTTGCAATTTGCTGGGGACTTGTGAACACCTAGGTCCCAGAATTTACCTGGTCATTGTAATCATTCCTATTTCTGTCTCCTATCCAAGGTAAAAATCTCCTGGAGGGCGAAGAGGGCCTCTTTCTTCTCCCCAGCCTTAGCACCAAGTGCAGGGCCTGGTTAAACAGATGTTAGTTAACTAAGTGGAGTTCTAAGTGTCACAGTTATCTTTTAGTGGTGGTCTCAGAAGGTTACAGGAACTTGAAAAGTCAGAAGGAAGGCAACTGAGTGTGCAGATTCAATCTGTCACCAGTCTTTCCCTCATTGTGCATAAGGGAAAAGTGAGGCTCAAAAAAATTTACTGTTTACCTGCATATGCGCTTCTAAATGCCCATGGGCACACCATCCAGGAGGGTTGGAGAAGAGCAGTCCCCTTGGGTTAATCAGCTCCCTCACGTTCCTGAGGACAGCCAATCTGGTATACTTCCTAAACTTTTTGACATCTTTAAGCTGACGCTAATCGAGTTTATGTTTCTGGAGTCTGGCTGCTCTTTGGTGAATGAGGTGGATGGTTTGGCTGGGATTTAGAGCTATTCGATTTGGGTGGGCATGGTTTCTGAATATTTATTGGTTAATCGAGAGAGAGAGCGAGCAAGCTGGAGAGCACAGAGGGCAGAGGGGAGGGGCAAAGGGAGAGAGAGAGAGAAAAACTCAAGCGGACTCCATGTGGAGCGCAGAGCCATAGGCGGGGTCAAGACCCTGACATCAGGACTTGAGTGGGAACAAAGAGTTGGTCTTTTAACTGATTGTACCACCCAGGCGCCCCTGAATATCTTTTTTTTTTTAAGATTTTATTTATTTATTTGACAGAGAGAGAGAGAGAGAGAGAGAGATCACAAGTAGGAAGAGAGGCAAGCAGAGAAAGAGGAGGAAGCAGGCTCTCTGCCGAGCAGGGAGCCCGATGCGGGCCTCGATCCCAGGACCCTGAGATCATGACCTGAGCCGAAGGCCGAGGCTTTAACCCACTGAGCCCCCCAGGCGCCCCTGAATATCTTTTCTAAAGCTGCTATAACTTTTGTTGCTTTCATTAATATACAAATAACGTGTTTATTGTCAAAATGTTAAAAATATAGATTGCTAAAATAAAAATCAATCACTGGTTAAACACCGCCACTCAGTGATATGAACACGGTGCATAGCTCTCCAGCTGCTGTCTGTGGATACATTCAAGGTTGCAACTTGAACATTCCCTGCCCTAACTGCCTTGTACGGGCAAATGAGGTCACTTTTTTTTTAAAAAATGAATTCCCAGATTTTGTAGACTGTATTTTTCATCCACATAATGTCAGCATCTACTGGTCTCTACCCTATCTTCCTGAGGTCTTGCCACTTATTTTTGGAATTCCCTAGGGGCTGCCTCATAGATTTTATATTTCATGTCTCTTTCTTCTCTCTCTTTTTCTTTTCCATCATCACTTGGGCCCAGAAGAGACCAGGCTTCCCCTAGCTCTGGTTTCAAATCTTAGAGCTTCCAACCCCTGCTACTTGGCTGTCACACATGCAGGTAGGGAGCTTTCTGCACTGTGGACATTATGGGGGAGCTCTGGGGGCTGAGTCCTCAGCTTGGTTCTTGATTCAGTGTGTTCAAAGGGGGAGAAACCTCGAAAAAATGCTCTCAGGCCAATGGTTTGACTCACAAGGAAGAGGCCTGCTCTGAATGTCAAAGATTGCTTATTCATTCCTTCTCTTTGTATTCTTTCTATAATAATGAAAATCTTTCCCAGACAGATGCTCTGGACCCCAAGGAAGAAGCTCACATGTTTCCTTCCTGAGCAAAATATTGTCTCCTCCACCTTCTCCAGCCCCCATCATTAGTATTCTTGCTTAATTTATTCCTAGAGATTTTATATTTTTTGCTGCCAATTTCAATGACGTTTCTGCTTTGTTGTTTTTAAATTAATTATTACTATTATGTAGGAAAGTCACTGCTTTTTGTATTTTTATTTTTGAATAATCTTTATTAACCTCTTATTAGTGTGAATAATTTTTAGCATAATCTTTTAAATTTTCTAGATATGTAATTACATAGTACACTATTTCTACCTTTTATTTTATGCATTTTTAAAGCTGTGCTAAGTGAAATTGGTAAGAGCGAGCATTCTCACTTTTCCCTGGTTTTCATGGGGACATCTCTGTTTTCTTACCATCAGTCATGGTGTTGGCTAGTGATTTGAAATGTTTTCCTTTTTAATCATGTGAACAGCATGATTCTTTTCCATCATCACTTGGGGCCAGAAGAGACCAGGCTTCCCCTGGCTCTGGTATATATATATACCAGATATCTATCTATCTATCTATCTATCTATCTATCTATCTATCTATCTATCTATCTATCATCTATCTATCTATCTATCATCTATCTATCATCTATCTATCTATCTATCTATCTATCTATCTATCTATCTATCTATCAGGAATGAATAATGAACTTAATCAAATGCCTTTCTGCCACCCATTGAGGATATTATATGATTTTATTCTTTTTACCTCTTTTTTAAAAAAAGATTTTATTTATTTATTTGACAGATAGAGATCACAAGTAGGCAGAGAGGCAGGCAGAGAGAGAGGAGGAAGCCTGCTCTCCGCCGAGCAGGGAGCCCGATGCGGGGCTCTATCCTAGGACTCTGGGATCATGACCTGAGCCGAAGGCAGAGGCTTTAACCCACTGAGCCACCCAGGTGCCCCTCTTTTTACCTCTTTATATAAATAATTACAACAATAGAGTTCTTAAAAACATCAAACCACCCTCACCTTCCTAGAAGAAGCTATATTTGTTTTTGGAGCATTAGTCTTTCAATATTCTGCTAGGGATATAAATATGTCATTTCTTTTTTAGAGTTTTGATATTTGTGGTGTTTTTAGGCGATAGTTGTCAGGGTTGGTATCAGGGTTATGCTAGGTTTAGAAAGTAAAAGTTATAAATTAAAAAATAAGGAAAAGTTCCTATCTTTCTCTATTCTTTGAGATAGTTTGAACAGCTCCAGTTGTTCGTAGGATCATTTCTTAATCCTTTTACTTTTTAAAAATAGACTATTTTTTTTAGAGCAGTTTCAGGTTCACAGCAAAATTGAGTGGAATGTACATGGATTTCCTGTATTCATCCTGTCCCCACAGGTGCGTAGCCTTCCCCACTATCATCTGGCACCACGGTGGTACATTTGTTATAATTAATGAACCTCCATTGATACATCATAGTCGACCAAAGTACATAATTTACTTTAGGGGTAACTCCTGTGTTGTACATTGTAAGGTCTTTGACAAATGTGTAATAACATGTATCCAACATGGTAGTGTCCTAGGAAATAGTTTCACGGCCCTAAGAATCCTCCGTGCCCCACCTATTCATGCTTCTCTCGTCTCTGGCCCCTGGCAACCACTGATCCTTTTGTCTCCATAGTTTTGCCTTTTCCAGAATATCTTATGGTTGGAATCATACAGTATGTAGCTTTTTCAGATTTTATTCTTTCTCTTACTAATATGTATTTAAGATTCCTCTATGTCTTTTAATGACTTGATAGCTCATTTCTTCTTAGTGCTGAATAATATTCCATTGTCTTAATGTACCTTGGTTTATTTATTCATTCACCTAGGGAAGGGCATCTTGGTTGTTCTAAGTTTTGGCAATATAGAATAAAGCTGCTGTAAACATCTATGTGCAGGTTTTGTGTGAGCATAAGTTTTAAACTACTTTGTGTTAATGCCAAGAAGTGTGATTGCTGGATAATATAGTAGAAGGTGTTTACTTTTGTAAGAAACTGCCAGACTGTTTCTATATAGCTGTACCATTTCAGTTCTTTCCTGTATTTTTTAACATAACATTTTAATGTAAAAATTTCTCCTGGGTATGCCTAGACGGTCTGCCCTGGCCTCTCCAAATAGTTTGCCTAGGACGCAGTACGACCTTTCATCTAAACACTCAATTCTTCAGCTCAGGAAATTTTCTTTATTTCTTTAAAGATTATTTCTCCATGGGCTCTGCTCTCTACTTCTAGAATGTCTATTATATAAGCATGTTTGAGTTCCTGGGCATTTCCTCTCTCTTTCTTCTTTTTTTCCTCCAGACTTATGAGATAGGTTCTCAAAGTGAGAACATAGGTTCTCTCTTTCCTGATTTGATTTTTAATCTGAAAGTAAATTTCCTGCTTTGCATAATTTCCTCAAATTCATGCATGGATTGACCTTTGAATATTATTTAAATAGAATATAAACTTGGGGAATTTTACTATTTCTCCATTTTTTAGATTCTAGTAACCCTGATAATAAGGTACAATACTTGATATCTTTTTTCAAATGTGTAGCAATTTTCCTCTGTTCACTTTAAAGAGGGTCCTAGATCTATGTTTGTTTGGTATTGTAGTTGGAATGGTTCTTTAAAAATTATGTAGCTAAAGTTTCAAGCATGTTGGCTTGAGACAGTGGAGAAAGAAGAAAACCTGGTTGTTTATGGTTTAGTGGGGCGGGGGTGGGGTGGTGGTCTACTTGGCCATGATTAGAGCAGGAAGAACTCCTGAGAAGAGGAGAGGAGTTTGCTGCTCTTCTGGGCAACTTCTTTTCAATATTTACTGAGGCAGCCCAAGGTTAGGCAGAGGGCTATCTCCCTTCTCTAACTGGCATGAACACCCAGGTTAGGAACCTGCTGATCATTATCCCTACTTTTCTGTGCAAAACAAAAGATGGGCCGAGTCTTGGCCTTTCCTCTGAGAGAAGACAGTTGTGTTCCTAAAGTCACTCAACTTGTTTCCCTCCTGTGCCCACCTCACCCTTATTCCTAGTCCTGGCTGTCCATCATAGGGCTTAGGAAGACTTTGCTGGAGCTGACCCACTATTTCCCAGAGACACCCTTCCTTAGTCAATGCCTCCGTCAGTATGGTTTCATTTGCACTTTATCTTGTAGAAACTCCTTAAATTTTCTGGACCAGAATTTGTAACAGAGAGGAGTTAAGTGCACGGGTTCAAATTATAATCTATAAATGAAAATCAGACTAACTTTTGGCAGATCAGAATGCAAAACTGATTTTTACAGTTTCACCACTAGGTGGTGCCACCAATTACTGAAAACAATGGCTGGATGGTGGGTCAACCAAGAACCACTTGTATCTATTACAAGCACAATTTTGTGAGCTTGTATGGAACTTATATGCATGAGTATGTGCGCACCCAATTCTTGGTGCATGAGTTTACACACAGAGCTGTTTACAAGGGTGCACAGGCATGTAAGTATAAGTCTGCGCACCCTAGCTAGTACGGGCACGAAGCTAAATGATAGAACGCCAAAAGGCTGACCCATCCGTGCCATGGTCTGAAACTGCAGTCCCTCAGCTAGGAAGGCAGCCTGTGGAGTGTGCAGAAGACCGCACCCGATGGGAGAAGTACAACCACAAGGCTACAGAACAGCTTTTCTAACACAACCACACCTTCCTCTAAAGTCATCAGTCCTGCAAACCCCTGTGTCCCGTCAGGCCACCAAGAAGGTCTCAGTTGCTTCTGCAGTCCCAGAAGACTGTGGTCTCACTACCTTCCTCCAGTTGTGCAAAGCATCTCATCAAATACCCACTCTGGGATCATCTCTTCTGTCCAGATGGGAAGTGACTCTGCACTCAAGAAAACAAATGTCACGTGTGTGTGTGTGTGTGTATGTGAGAGGGGTGGAACGTTCAGCGTCACCCACATCTGCCCATCCCTGTCCCTGTTATTCTGTAGAAGGTCCCCAGCTGATCTCAGATTCCCACTCTGGATGCCCCCTCACTCCAGGAATAGCGCCGTCCTCGTTACCTGCTGTACAGAATGCCCACGAAGCTGGGAAACCTTAAGCAAGTTGCTTCCCTTCTCTGGCCTCAGTTTCTCTAACTCTCAGTCACTCTGAGTGACTCCAGGAGGCCCCTGGCGCTGACTGAAGCCCTGCATGGCTGCATCTGCAGGGCCCTGCCCCCGTCCCGTGGCTGGTGTGGAGTGGGAGTCTCCTTAGGGAAGGAGAAAGTTCTGTCTGCCTTCCTCCTCTTCTTTCCAGCAGACTTCGCTCCTTAAGAGGCCCTGAGAAAAGGCAGCTGTGCTCCCAGGGCCCCAGAAGCCGTAGGAGGGAGTTCTCACTCCGGCATCATTAAAAGTTTAAGTGGCTTTCCCTCTGAGGGCGAAAGCCCCTGGATTCATTAGAGCTGCTGCCTCCTGAGTCCAATTTGGTTGAAGGGAGCGTTTGGCGTTTCCATCCAGAGAAGGTTTTCACTAAGGGTTTGAGGCCTCCCTGAGAGAGCTCATCTCATTGAGGTCTGAGAGGGAAAGTCCCCAGGGGTCACCTCTTACCCTGGCACTTTTCCAGAGGAGAAGCCGGCCTGGGCCAGGGAAGGGGTTTGCCTCAGGATCCACAGAGGCTGGCTGCTGAAAACATTCCTCCGGGTGGCAGGGATGTGAGTGCACACCAGGGAAGGATGGCGGGGGGGGGCTCAGTGTGGAGGGCTGGGCATCTGCGGTCTGGTGGAGTGAGACGGAGAGCTGCGTGTGCAGAGGAGCTTTGAGGATGGCCTGAGAAGCCCACAGCAGAAGGGGCTCCCTAGGGACATCGTGGGTGCCCGGCCCTGAGGCACGTGAGCCAGATGGATAGTGTTCATTTAGGATGGACAGAGGGGATTCAGGACTAGGAGGGGCAGGGAAGTCTGTGGCTTCTCAGGTCCTGCCTGCTCTGTAAATTTTTCACCAGGAAGGAATGGCATGTCACTCTTGCTGTGCAGAAGGTATGGGATGGAGCCAGAAGCCTGCCCTTTATGGCCAGTTGAGACTGTGGAACCGGGGCCGGGAGGCTGGCATGGGGTCTGGCTTCTTTGAGCTCAGCAGCCTCCTTCCTGCCTCCTGAGCGTGGGCTAACACCCAGACCGGGTGGGACCGAGGACCTAGAGACAGGGTTCAGCTTCCCTAATGATGAAAATCTGCCCGCAGGACCTCACTGAGCTCCTGAACTACAGGACAATTCATTCCACAGGGCCTGTCCCTGTCCGGGAGGACTCGGGCGGCAGGACAGGGGGCCAGAGACTCTCCAAGGCTGGGGTCTCCCTGGGGCACACTCCGCTGCAATAATATTGAGGGCAAACGTGTCTCAGGGACTGGTTTAAGTGCTTTGTAAATCTTAACCCCTTGAATCCTTAGAAAACCCTGTGTATTCAGGAAAGTACTCTTATTGGCCATTATACAGATGAGGACATCGAGGCACAGAGAAGTTAAGCGTGGAGGGAGCTGAGGCCAGGGAGGGGAGGGGGCTGGCCTGGTCACTTGGCCAGGTGGCAGAGATGGGGGGGCCTGGACCTATTGTCCCCAATCTCAGGGCTCTTCCTGCCACAGCCCTGCCTGCCGGCTCCTCTGTCCCCACCCAGCGTCCCCACGGACCTCCCTAGAGTTAATAGTCGCCTGGCCTCGCGTTTGGCAGGCAGCTCCAGCCCAAAGAGGCTGCGCCCACATTCCCTGGCTGCTCTCCAGCCCGCGGGAGCGGAGACGACAAGGTCCAGGGACTGTGAGGGCTGAGCGGAGGCTGCTGTAGAGGAGGAAGCAGCAAGGAGCTGCCGAATGGGAGGACCGTCCAGTTCCCAGATGCTAGGCCTCGTGGGCCTGATCGTTGGCGCTGCTGCGGCCGTCCTGCTGCTGCTGCTGCTGGCCGCCTGCCTGTGCCGCGGACGGCAGGACCTCCAGGTGGATGTGGAGAGGAACCGGCCGGCTGCCAGGAGAAACCGCGTCCGCTGGGCCCAGCCTTGCTTCTTCCCGCGCCGGGGCCACCTGGGACACCTTCACTACTTCCACCACCCTGGCCACGTGCCTCACACGCTCCACGCGGGCCTCCACCACCACCACCACCACGCCCACCATCAGGCCCACGGCCACCACGCCCGCCGGGGCCACCGCTGACACCTGCGAACGGCAGCCTGGGCCTGCCCAGCCGTCCCGGGACTCGGGACTCGGGGACCCCAGTGCTCCCGTGCAGGGGGCCGCCTGTCTGCGGGGAAACGCTGCGGACTGGGCCCGCTCCTGCTGGGCCGCTTCTGCCTGCTACGCCCCAGGGTACAGTGAGGAGAGCCCAGGGCCACTGGGGGTGGCCCTGCGCACACTGGAGGGTAGCGGGGTGAGAGCAGGGGGTCCTTTGGGGGTGGACGCCGCCTCGTGACTGTAACTCCCAGGGGACGCCGGTGCACGTGGACGCACAGAAGAGGTGGCGGGCTCTCTGAAGTGCCGCCTTCCCACGTGCTGGCCAGGGGGCTAGCTGGGAGGGGCAGGCAGCGCCCTTGTATTTGGAGAAGGCAGTATGAGGCTGCAAGGTCAATTCACTTGTGCCTTGATGCAAGAAAATAAAAACCACAAAGAAGCTTTCCCGAAGAGGCTCTTGACTGTAACGCAGGTGGGCGAGGGAACAGCCCGGCGTGTGTCTGCCCCGCCCTGGACCTTCCTCTCTGCCGAGAAGTGAATGCTCGGCACAGGCGCCTTCTGCCTGGAGCCGGAGGGCCGGCTGTGCGCTGGGGGATCCGGGGCGGGACCTGTGGTGCTCCAAGGGTAGCAGGGAGGGAAAGCTCCGGACCTGGGCTCTGAGGGAGGATTTAGGGTTTGCGTGCAGCCCTACCCAGAGAGGGCTCTCTGTGTACCAGGGGGGCAGGGAGAAGAGGGATGAGGCCACCCAGGCTGGCCCCCCCAAGGGCTCTACCTCCAGTGCTCTTCCCAGCCCATCTCCTCGGCAGACTGAGCTCTGGGAAGTGCAGAAGCTCTGCTCTGCGGGCTGTGTTGAATTCAGTATTTCCTTGGTAACTGGGTCAGGGTTTCCTGTCCAAGCCCCCAGTCTCCAGCTCCCCGTGCCCACGGATGCCTGGGTATACCAGAGAGGCGGAGAGGTTCTTTAAACTGGAGGAGGTGGCGCTGGGTGGCTTTGGGAGAGTGCTTGCCTCCTCGGGATCTCAGTTTCCTCTTCCCTAAAATGGGAGAGATAGCAGAGACTCCTTCTTGCCAAAGCCTGGAGGCCTGCTCCAAATATCCCATGAATAGCTGGCAGAATTCCACAGGGAGGAAGGAAATCTCATTCTGAGGCCTTCAGCCTGTGCTTGGGAGCGAAGTGGAGGGAGAGCCTTGGGGGCCAGGAGAGGTGGTAGGGAGGGGCTCGGGAATAGGCCAGAAAGTCAGGGGCCTGGTGACTCACTGGAACAGAACATCCTGTTTCTTTTCTAATTCCCGGTGGATTCTCCATGAGAGCTGGGGGCGGGGGGTGTGAGGGGGAGAGGGAGGTGGATTCACACTGACAACCACACTAGATTTCTGGGCTGGGAAAGTGGGCCATGGGTCAGTAGGTATTGCTGATTTTGTCTCTGCTGTGTCCTTCAAATCCTCCTCCCCTCCTGAGATCCCACATTTGCTCCAGCTTGTCCCCCCAGCCTGGACTGCAGCCCATCTCCAGCCCTGCCCTCTCTGAAGCATCTGTATGTGACCTGAGGGATCTGCTGAAGCGCTTCATCACCCGAGGGGGAGAGTCTCTGCCTTCAGTTTTCTATTCAAGGCCCCCTGATCTGGTTCCTGCCCCTTGCTCCTTTTGTCCTGTCCATGCTGCTCCGTCACTGGTCCCAGAAAACACCTTGTACCTTCCCCTCTCTGGGTCTTTGCTCAAGAAGAAGTTGTTGCTCCCTCCTATAGGTTTTCAGTTTGTTATTAGTATTTATTTTTCTATTTATGTTGGAATATGATTACATTTTCTCCTTCTCCCGAGATTTATGGCAGGATTCAGGGGCCCCTGCCCTCCTAGATCTGAGAAGCTTTGAGGGCTCCCTGCCTCCAGCGCAGAACCAGCCAACACAACAGATGCTCAGGAAAAATTCTCAGAACCTCATGCTCTCTGGAAAAGTAAATATGATTGGACTAACCACTGCCAGAAGTTTGGGGCTTGTGGGACACCAAGTATAGCAGTAGGGGCCCCGAGAGGATTAGGCTTCTGAGCTTCTGGGGCCTTGCTTAGGGGCTTGGGTTCCTACTCCATCCCTGGTGTTGAGGGAAGTCGGAGAAGTGGGAAACATTTAACAGACGGACGTGTGTGGCCTGCTGGCTCGAACATCCCCTCTCCCTCATCTCTCTGCGGAGCCCCATGTCAGACTGAGATGGCCTCCCTTTCCTCAGCGTGGCCTGGAGTCTCTGGGAGAGCTCTAGCTTTTCTGTTCTAGGATGTCTGCCATCATCTTTGCCCTTGCTAATGTAAGGGAAAGTGTGGGATGTGGTGTATTTCTGATCAGTTGCTGATGATGGATGTGGGAGGACATGTATGTGATAGTTGTAGTTATCTTGGGGAGGTCCTATAGTGTCTGGGATCCATGGGCAGTGGCCATATGTCACAGGATGACAATAGTCACAAGGAGAAGAGAAAATATCCAGAAACATCTCTGAGCTGTGGACAAACATGTATGGCTGTCTTGATCTTTTCAGCTTGCCTGATCGTGCTACTGCCGCTTGTCACCCAGGACAAGGCTGTGGGGGGATGGTTGAGGGCGAGGATCCTGGACGGAACGGGCACTGCGGTGAAGGCATCTGCACTTTGTCCTTCTCTATTAGAGACTGGTTCTTTTGCCCTGGGCTTGAGACGCCCTGTTGGTCATTCCACATGGCAGACTGCCCATATGACGTGAAATCCCAAGGGGCCTTCAGAGCAGACTGTGCCTGTCCTCACAACACAAGCCAGGTCCCTCTCACCGTGCCACCAGCCTCCATTCAAATCCTGAATGCCTGTTGTGAGAACGGACCAGAAGGCCTATTTTGCTGATGAATCAAGGAAGGGCTCCCAAATCTCAGAATCAGATAAGGAAACCCATATAAGGCAGAAGATAAGAGGGCTGAGCAATTGCCCTTTTTTCCAGTTTATGCTGAAAGCATACGTCTACTGTAAGTGGCTTCCCACTCTCTGCATCCACAAAGAACCCAGAGAAACCAGAAGTCAGAGAACAAACAACTCAGCTTGAAACCCGATTCCTCTTGTGCCTTCTACCTCCTGAATCAGAGAGTTGGTCTTGGTAATCCAATCTGAAACCACACACCACAGATTGGTTCATCCTGTTTCCTCTCTGCTCTGGTTGCCCCAGTTAATACCAATAATTCGAGGTGTCCAGCTTCCTGCCACGGGCCCAGCTTGCCCAGCACTTCTCATGCAGAGGAAGAGCCCTGAGCTCCTCCTGGAAAAGGGAAGAGTGAGAGTTTGACAGGCTTCATGGGGTCCAAACAGTCACTCATTCTGTGCTTAAGCAACTTCCTAAAACTGGTACTAAAGAAAATTCACTGAGGCCTTGGAGAGCTTGCAAAGGACCCAGGCTGTGTGACCTCAGGCTGGCCCTTTGCCCTCTCTGGGCCTTTGCACGCCGACGAGTAAAACTGCAGAAAGAGGTGAATGCTCCGAGGCCCTGCGGTACCTGGGAAGAGCACTGAACTAGGAGGGAAAGGAGGGAAACCTCCCCTTCAAGCATTAGGTGCTCTTGTTATCACTGTGACTAATTAGCAGTAGGCTGCAGGCAGGTCATTTAACTTCCGGCTATATGCATTCTGTCTGTGAAATGGAGACAATATCGCTCCCCGGGGTTGCTGGAGCCATTGTATGAGCTACTGCGGGGCTGTGTCTGGTACCCAGAAGCATTGTTTCTCGCTGCTCTGTTCCTCACAGTTTGGGTAGAGCCTCCTCTCCGGGACGGGGTAGTGCTGTGACGGAGCGAGACGCCGCCGCGCTCGTGGTGGCCTCAGCGGCCCGGCCGGACTCCCCGAACCCCGAGCCGCCGACGGCGCCGGGCGGGAACCCGCGCGTGTGCGCGCGTGTGGGGGTGGGGGT